>KN805367.1:279582-844351 GCA_000818905.1 Trebouxia gelatinosa
GTGTGTGTGTGTGTGTGTGTGTGTGTGTGTGTGTGTGTGTGTGTGTGTGTGTGTGTGTGTGTGTGTGTGTGTGCGCGTGTGTACATGCTAAGCCAGCATCATGTCAAATTGTGCAGGCACAGTGAGTTGATATGGATGACTAACCCTAGGTCTGGGTTACTCTCACTGACGAGGATACTTTGGGCTGTCTGCACTGCCTCAATGGCAAAGTACGCCACTCGTGCTGCATGGTCCGGCTGACTGCAGCGCAGATTGCCCACCACCATATAGCTGTCCCCGATCGTCTCTACCTTGAAGAGGTTGTGCTGGCTTGTCAAAGCATCAAATGCTCTGTACAGCCTGTCAAGCATGGACAGCACCTACAGCAGCACAAGCCCTGTAACAAATGTGGGGAGGGAGTTGTGTCACTTTTGTTGTGCACTGAAGCCATCTCCGAAGTTCTTCTGGGAGCATCAACATCCGCCAGTGGACTCAAACAACAGTAGTAAGGTCTAAGATTTGACATCTTTTGACTGTGGGCGTACAGGGTGTCACTTGTTGTGCATTCATCTGCACTTGAGCTTGTGCGAGGCAACAACAAGGAATTGCATCACGTAGCATATGCAGCAAATGCCTGTGAAGCTCGTTGCTGCCAGAGGGTGAAAAGCCTCGCCACTGGTCTGGAAGCATGAAAGCCATGCCTGGTCTGATTGTGACCATTGGAAGAAGACAATACTCACCACTGCTAGAAGTAAGCCCATGCATTGCTTCCACCAGGGACCCCCCCCCCCCCCCCATGCCCTGCCTTTCTTTCCCCCCTCCCCACCCGCCCTCCAGCCATATGCCGAAGGACAGCTTAATTGCCGGCGACAGATAGCAGCTCTCATGATATGCCTACACATGCTGCATTTTTGTCAAAACCAAACTTGGTCCCATGATCATGTCAAACTGATGACAGCACCATGATATATATGCATTAACACCTCCTGGGGGGCAAGCTCCACTGAGTAGGTCTGAAAGCCGACAATGTCGCTGAAGAAAATGGTGACACAGTCGACAGACTCCGGCTCCACAGGCCTCCCCTCCTTCAGTGCTGCTGACACCTGCACCAGCAACTCACTTCAGGAACACTTCAGGAAGAAGACATCATGCTGCGCAACCTGCACCGAGATGTGCTTTGACATGGTGCGAGACATGTGTGTGCTGTGCTGTGCTTTGTTGTGCTGTGCTGTGACATGCTGCGCTTTGATGTGTTGCGGCATGATATGCTGTAGCCACCTGCAATCATCAATGCACTCTGATAAACAAACATCACGGTGCTCACCTGTAGTGTGATGTGCTGTGAAGGGCACGACAGAGAAGCAGACAATCCAAGAGCAAAAGTCCGCAGATGGTGTGACAAACTTTGAGTCTAAGGGGTCCTGTTGTATCCAGGCAATCAGGCACATCCACAGGTTGTGCATAATGTGGAAAGCACTGTGCAGCAGTTGCATGAACAACAATGTAGCTGCAGTCTGCTTCACCTTGTCTAGTCAGACAGTACATCAAGAAGTCAAGCACCCCTAACGTGTATGCCTATAGAATCAAGACAGAAGCAAATGCGGAACCTGTCGGTGCTATGCAGCGTGATGCAATGCAGTCCCATGACGTGTGATGCCGTGCACAAGCTTTTGATAACAGTCTGCATCACCTTAGGAGGCAGAATCTGGTCTAGCAGAGCCCTCTCTTTGGCATGCTTCAGTGCCAGTGCTTCTGCTGGAGTGCGGCTCTGGAAGTGGGTGTGCGCGAAGTTCAGCAGCTCATCCTTCACGTCATTGATGCTTGGCCGCAGCTCAGGCTCCTGCAACAAGTCAGATAGCGTTGCCTAGGATAGCCAGGTTTATGAGCCAAACTAAGACCAAGGACATACTTGCAAATGCTGGTGCTGATGGACTTGATGGTGTCATTCACGGCATGCAGCGCCGGGTGCCCTGGTGGGGCAGAGAAAGCAATTGTGTGCCTGTGCTCAACATATGCAAATCCAGGGTCAAGGAGCTGCTGGGTTTGGCACATGTCTGGTGTTGCCACTGCAGCATGGTCAAAACAGCTACGAACAAAACTCAAGCTGCAGCCTGACAACTTTTGCCCATTCAGACATGGTAGCAGCTCACAGCAACAGCTCACGTGTAATAACAGCTTATAGTGTTTTGAACATAGGAAGTCTGTGTTAGCTTAGTGTGTTGGTGCCGCAGTGTCTGTGTCCTATCCACCATGATATCCCCAGCTCTACTGTGATGCTGCATTGCGAACACCATAGCCGTTATTGTTTGAGTTTTCACTGTATGCTTTGATTGTCTGTTGGCCCCCTGTTGGTCCCCAGGACATTGAAGATTTCGATTGATTGATTGATTGATTGATTGATTGATTGATTGATTGATTGATTGTAATGTGGCCTTTGACGTAAGTGCCCATCACTCAACGCAAAAGCAGGCAGGGCACAGCTGAGCTGTGGTACTTCCTACAGCTGACATGACAATACAAGACTGGCAGTCAATACTTGGGTTGTAGAGGTACCTGGTGCCAGCATCGCTGCATGAGGGCCACCAGCTCAGCAGGAGGGCTTTGGCCATGGGGCACAGCCAGGGAGGGCCGCTTTGGTACCTTCCTGTTCTTGTCACACAGAGCATGCAGCACCTCCTACAACAGCAAGCAAGCAGGCATGTTACAANGTATATGCTCCAACAACAATGATCAAGCAGCAGCATACGTCACAATGCGCCTTGCTTTGCTGGTTGAGATCTGCTCTGTCCTGCCTTTCTGCTTGTTCTGATGTTTACTACCCTCCTGTTGCTGAATCTGCTGACTTGGCTGTTGGCTAACTTCAGCCAAAATGTCTGCAAGACTTGCAAGATCTGGCAGCAGCTTTTGGCGTTTATGCTTGTGGGACTTCTTCTTGATCCCAGCCCTGGCAGCAAGTGCGCTTTTCTTGCTGTCTGCAACCCGCTCTAGAAACTGCACCTTCTTAGATAGCTTCTTTTTCACATGTGCTGGCTGTTCAGGCCCATCTTGAGTCTGGGTAACAGGCTTTTTCACCTGTGTGTCGTGAACATGAGACGTACAGTCTAAGCTGAAATGATACTATTCCCAGCAGTTGCACAAGCTTACCGCGGCAGGAGTAACACGTCTCCTGTTCCTTGCACCTCCAAGCTTTTTCTTGACCTGTGCACGTTGCCTGGCATTCACACATTGCATAATGCACAACACCATACTTGTGCAGCAAGAGGAAGCGTACCATGAGACGCAAGCTCACTGTATCACAGCTTAAGCTAAGACTTGCGATGCTGCAGGCAAACACGCGTTCCGGAAGGCAGCGATGCTTCTCAGACCAAATTCTGTACTGCGCACGTGTCGCAAGTCCGTCAGCAACTAATACATCACAGTAGGCAAACGCTCGAATGCGCTCTGTTGGCTGGGGGTCTTCTGTGAAGTTCCGGAAGTGAGCCGGGACGCTGCTAGGGTTCAAGTTCAAGTTTGTAAAACGCATTCAAACTTGTCGTTGGGCCCTGTATCGGCGTACCGACTCGAAAGAGTTGTCAGATCCTCACATGGAGAACATGTCTAGCTTGTTGAATAGTCAGCCGGCCGCGAAGCGGCTCAAAACTAATGCTGAAGATTTCAAGGTGTCAGCAAATACCTGCATCACCTTGCATCTTGTCGACCCTCACAAAGCGAGGTCGCTGCCGCTTATAGAGTGCATTACGCACTCATTTAAGCCAGACTTTACGCACCAGTTCTTTGGGGACGATGAAGAGATACTCGGCTACAAGGGGCTTAGTATCGACCTCTACTTCAGCCAGATCGATTTTCAAGCTTTTGTCGATATCAAGTTCAGTCACAAGATCCATGAGGCGACCGACATTTTGCGAATTTTGCAAGACAATTTTCCAGCTGGCATTTCACACAGCCAAGAGCAATACATCAGCATGCTTTCTGCACTGCTATGGCTGACTGAAAAGCAGACTTCCTTGTTGCCTGGTTTGCTTCCCACAACTATTCTGCAACATGCAGGCCTGCTTGACTGCACGTCTGGTTGGCTTTGATTGAGATGTGCTGCATGTCTACATGTTCAGCTGAATGGGCTTGGATATTGCACACTGGGAACTGAGCTGACTTGTATACACTGCAGGCTGCATGTGTCGGTACGTTTTCTGATGAGGGAGTCACATCTGACAGGCAGTGGAGCAACCCCTATCAAAACTTTGACAATGTTGGCAAAGCCCTGCTGACCCTCTTTGTTGCTGTCACATTGAATGGCTACTCATGTAAGCTCTGCATCTTGTATGTCATTGTCCTGTCACTGTCCTGTTGCTGTAGGCTGCTTGTTGTCACTGTACACCTCATCTGTATTGCTGGGCAGCTTGACAACTGAATAGCAACCGCATCACCATACATGATAGCACAACCTCTCAGCACCACATGCCTTGCTGCTGCATGAGTTGCAGTTTGCACCNAGCATCATGAGGTAGCTGGTCCGGCAGCACAATTCTACTGCTGAGTTGCTGCTGCATGTATGACAAAGTTTGCACAGTCTAAGCCATGTTTTGTTGCTATCTGTAAGTTCGTCTTGATTGAATGATGACCGTACCCTTTTGGTTCAGATTGTGGAGGACAGCAGGCTGATACAGGCTGGCGCACGCTGCTTTATTTGTGCTTTTGACAGGAAACCAAGCCTACGAATGCAACTCTGGCAAAGGACATACCAGGACGAAGAGGAAGGCGATGAGAAGGTGGAATCGCTCCACCACATCCTGGCTGGCCAGCTTAAACAGCTTGCTGCTGTCAAATCGCTTCATCACTGTGCCTGTACTGTCACATATACACATCTGCATTGACGATACGATCTGAGCACAGCCTCACAACACCCCTTGTAGAGGCATTGCTTAAGTCGCTCAGTGAGCTGATGTCACATTATGCACATCTCATGACCACTTGCTGACACAGACTATTGTTGCATGACACCGGCAGAGACCAGACACAACACAACAGCTATTGGGCTCCAGTTTCCANGATGTACAAAGCATGTCGTGAAATAGTCACAGAGGACAACCTGAACATGACAGGCAAGTCCCAATAAAGCATGATGGCAGAGTGAAGGGACCTTGGCAGATAGCAGGGACGTTACCAAAAAGGAATTGCAGCAGAGAAGCAGCCCGTACCACAAGAGGCGCTCTAGCTGGTATGGTACATATGCTATTGCGTTATACCTGCACAAAAGCACAAGCTGTCCTGCCATACATTGCCAGCTAGATGCAAACGACTGCTTGCTTGCAGAGCTTGAGGACTGTGCATGTACACTTTTAGGATATTGCGCAACCTATCACAGTTGATTCTACTGCAAAAGACGTGTCAGGCATACAACCAGGCACTCACACTCTATCCCGCTCAGTCTGGCGGAAGATGGCATCTGCTGTGGGGTACAGCGGTTCAGGACACAGCTCAGCTTGCAGATAGTCGTACAGAGACTGTGGCTCCCTCTCTGCAACACTGAATCTACATCTGTTATCTGGTTTTGAACATGTGCACAATATATGCTCATGTGCAAGAGACTCAAACTTACCAGCTGCAGATGGCAGTACTAGAAAAGATGCCTTTTGAATGCTTGCTGCACTCGGACCTGTAGGTACTTGAGAGTCAGTGCTAAAGCAAACAGCTATTGTCAAGTTAGCTTGGTAAAGTCACGTACTTTCAGCAAGCCCTCTGTGGGGCTCTTGGAAAGATAGAGAGGCATGGGGTCGCTTCGTGTTGTAGTGCGGCACCTCTGCATCTGTATGGCGTTCTAGTCTAGCTGGTGCCATGGCTGCAGCATCAAGGCTGCTGCTGACCTCGGCAGAGTTGCTTCGCAGCACCTCTCCCTCGCTGACCGTGCGCAAGGACCCTCTGCCATTCAAAAGCAGGTCGATAGATGTGCTGCTGGAAGCGCTGTGCTCGCTTATGGCAGCGCTTGCTGACTTTTTGCGTCTACGTTTACTGGCGGAGTTGCTGATGGGCTTGTTTTCGTATGACGCGTCTGACTGAAGTAGCGCAAATCTGCCGCCGACACCGTTAGTGTCTTGACTGTTNTTCCAACAGTCACCAGCATTGTGCCTCAACCAATCAATTCTATACATTGAGACCAACAAGGGCCCAGCATACAAGGGCATATCCAATGCAAGCTCAAACACAAATGTCTATGAGCTTCAGGTATCCACACAGAAGGCATGTGCTAGCAGGGAACATGCTTTTGTATCCACAAACACGAAACCTCTGCGTTGCGTAGCACTGGTGCTCACAGTCCAGACACAGCTTACCAAGTATGCTTTGCAACACAGCATCAGGAATACAAATATGATCCAGCCTTTGTGCTTCTAAGCCCTGGTGAGGGGCACATAGCTGCGCTTTGCATGCAAAGGCAGGCTGCAGGCCAAGACATTGTTGAACAGCGACCTGCAACAGATAGTTGCAAGAGTGTTGAGCAAAGTGAAGATGGTCATAGTGGAACGTTGGATGACAATCACGTGCTGAATGTCAGTTGTGTAAGACGCACAGGTGGTAGTGCTCTGCTGAAAGTGAGGATGTTCCAAACTGTGCCTCTTGTAGGAGAGCACACTTGCATGTGTGACCTGTTTGGATGCACAATGCTTGACTGCCCTGAATGAATACACTTCAGCTTTCAAGTAGGCTTGCTAAATCGTTGTAGGTGACTAGCAGACAGATGTTTGAGGGCTACAGCGCCCTCAACAAAGTTGCACGTGCTGTTCGTATGCAGGACCGAAATTCATTGCTTGCATGTTTACTTGAACTTCAACAATGTTTGCTGAAAGACTAACAGCATCGGCTTTGATGTTTTGTGCCTCTCTTCCAGTGCTGTCATAAAGTGCATGTGACACAAGTAGGTCAAAGGCCGACCCAAAGGCGTTAAACAAATTTGCACTGGGAATGAGTTGGACTGACGATTGCTTGTACCCGCTGCAACCAGACAACACCNGTGATTCTGGCGGTCCTCTTGCAACACATCCCAGTGCAATAGACACAAAGCACACGAAGCACAGAGGCACCGTCTGGCAGATTCTTCCCACAGTGCTTTGCAGATCACAGAACAGCTGAATTCATACAATTGTACGGAGTGTGTGTGTTCGTTGCAATTCTCCACACTTCACATAATGTAAACTTATGGGCAGGACTTGCTTGTATTGTGGGACTTGAACATACCTGCATTGATAGTGGCATTTGGGTTGTAGTACACATTGAGAAACTCGCTGCCATCTGCTGCAGTGCCGTCAGGAGGGGCTGTTCGAGGCCATGTCATGGTGATGACCTGCCCTGGAGCAGCTACCAGCATTGGGTAGCGCCCATAAGCATTGAAGACTTGCTGGTTGTTGGGAATAGAAGCTCTTGCAGAAGTCCGATTCTGCAGCATGTTCAGCAACACTTGAGCATGAGCTTTTGCCTTGTACATACAACAGGGTTTTGACAACTGCACTTGAAACATGCAAGTCTGCAATGACAAGAACACAGTGCATGCAAGTGCAACTTGCGGGAGGGTTGTTGTGTGAATTGCAGCTGAGTGCAGCACTCCAGTAGCTGGGAGTTTGCACTGCAGATGTTGCACTGCAGATGTGTTGTAAAAACTCAAGCACTCNATTCCAACAGAGGGAAGTTTCGTTGGGACTTTCAGGGCGCCGTTGACGCCTTGGCGCCAGTCTTACCCGGTGAAAAGCGGGTATGAGCCCAACATTACCAAGGGCTAGCAATACACATCAGTTTGCCTTCTATGGTTGTACATGTGCACACGACGGTCCAGGTGAACTGTTGCACCTCTGTTTGCTTCAGGTGCTTGGTCATCACCTGTCAGAGCGTACAGCTTTACTGTACGACAAGGCTCAGTCAAACGCTCAGTGGCAAGTGCGGTTGTTACCGAGCATTGATGATGTGGAAGTTCAACAAGCTAAGGCCAGGTCAAAGCTTGAACACAATGTGGAGCAGTACATCAGCAGGTGATGCACAGGTTCAGGTGCCNCGAATGTTGCATGGACAGTATCGCAAGCTGAAGCGATGGCGCTACTGAAATGTATGTCGGCGCCTTTGCAATGCCGTGCACCTTGCACCGTCTGGAGTAACTTTTTGGGTTATAAAGGGACCAGTGCTGTCCGTACAGCGCGAGGGGCCTTTGCAACTGACAGTTTTGAGCAGCCTCAAGTGGCACTGGTTCAGGGTGCTTCGCGTGGACTGGGCTTAGAATACGTCCGGCAGCTGCTGTCAAGGCCTGGGCAAAGGTATGCAAGCAAAGGATGTTGCCTCAGCACCTATTGCTTGACACAACTTGTCACTCAGCACTTCTGTATTCTGATTTTCAGGGTTGTAGCCACATGCAGAGATCCTGCAAGTAGCCAAGCACTGCAACAACTGCAGGACGAGCATGGATCAAATCTAGGCATCACCAGGCTGGATGTTACTGATGAAGCTTCCATTCAGGTATGCTTTTCATGGCAACAGATCATTAGCACTTCAGGATATCAAACTTCAGGTACAACACACAGAGGAAACCGCGCATACTTTGTTTTTCTGGACACAGGACAGGCTGCAGCTGAGGAAACGCAAGCCAAGCATGATCACTTGGATTTGCTCATCAACGCAGCAGGCATCCTACACATTCCAGATGTTCTGTCACCAGGTACATGTTCAGACTGCATTGACATGCATGCATTGCCGGTGGGGCACAGTCTAACACAGGCCATGCTGTTGCAGAGACAGCATTGTCAAGACTAGAGAAGTCAAGCCTTGAAAAGGTCTTTGCAGTCAATACTTTTGGGCCAATGTTGNGCAAAGTGTCCCCACAAGCAACCTCATCTATACAAATGTTGACAGCGCTTTGTGCAATAGCAACTTGTACCTTGGCTGGGGACTGTGTACCGCAGAATGCACATCCTAGCACAGGTTCCTGTCATTGTCAAGGCATGCCTACAATTTACCCTTTACATTTGACTGTGCTGTAAATGACAGCTCCTGTGTGTTGTAGACAATGTGCATGTGGTTGTCACCAGGGCTGTCGGCATGCCCAGTGTCTGATAGTACCATCATCATTTGTTCATCACCTGCAATTGTCTGACTTTGTAATTTTGGCCTGACTGAAACACAAAATACTATCTTCTGCTCACATCAAGTGCTTGACTGATTGTAGGAGCTGACGCAGCAACTTCATGATGTGGTACAGCTGAACGGCAAGCTGGAAGATGAGTTGACAACAGCAAGGTTGGTTGTTGAGCAACAAGCGGACACGCATGAGGTAAGCATTGTTTGCTATATTNAGTTCAAGTCAGTCAAAATCACATGACGTCTTCAGGGCTTACAGCCATGGCATTTTCGGCTGGGATGCATAGCTGTGCATAAGTATGTACCACCTAGATCACGACCAAGCCGGCTCAAGACAGGCAAGGCCTTAACATACCAGCTTTTTGCTTGCTGGAATGGTGCCTACCGGAATGGTGTCTGCCAAGCTGAACATGACCACAATCCTGTACCATACCTGTGATATGCTTCTGTCCAGGCCCGATCGCCTCAGCAGGCTCGCAACAGCTAGCAACTGCAATGGTGAGCTGTGATACCATTGCTGTGCCATGCAAGACAGCAATTCAGAAGCCAGCTTTTCTTGAATTAGCTGGCTTTGCTGAATTAGGGGTATGCTGTCTTAGCGGGTGCATCCGTACGTAGTGTTCCACAGATCATACGGATGCAGAAGAACAAAAGGTATGCAGTAGACTCTCATTTTGCAGAAACAATTCGTTTCTGAGCATTTTCTCACTTCGTGCAGTACTGCATATGTTGCCAAATTGCAGCACTGTACATATGTTCAAATGGCAGCATCAGCCATCTTGCTGTGTTGCTGATTGCAGCATGAGTATAGTAACATTCAAGTCCTGCTTGTGCTGTTGCTTTCCCTGTGCAGGCTCAGCAATGTACTCCTCCTTGCAACACCTAAGCTACATTCTTGCACAGTGCGCAGGGCGTCTCTCTGACCTCAAATGTGGCTGAGCTTATTGCTTACACCATCAACGTGGCGTACAACATACAGCTCGGTAAGGTGTGCATGCGGTAACTCATTGATCCAGGTGACTGTCTGGCTGGACATGCATGCCAGCATCCGTTGCAAGCGATAGTGACATGCACACTTGCATGACATGCTGTTCTATAGTCATTGCTGTTGCATCAACGCCCAGCATTGGCAGTCCCAAGGCATGGCTGTTTGCCAACAACATTTCTTGCTGCATGGCAGGGTATCCCTTTTCGTCATATGGTGAAGTTGTGGCATGTGGGCTGCAAGATGTGGCTATCATTGCACTCATTGTGCGCTTCAAGTAAGTGCCGTGTCCTTGAATGCCACGTGAGCCAGTTGCAATACCCCAAAACTCATGTGTCCTCCCGGTGCACAGTCACGCATCAGTGCCCTCAAGATGTGGCATGTGTGTTGTCAAACCCCCTCGGACAAGTGCTGTGCCGGTGATATACTCATCACTGCTTCGCTCATGTTTGCAGGCATGCATGTGACACATGCTGCTGAAGTGTTATGCCATTTTTGTCATTACATTTTTTCCTAGTCTGCCCAAAGGCACAAGGACATCTTCCGACAAAAGACAAAATGTCAGTCCTGGAAGGGTGCTGTAGCTGCCCCAAAGTGGTTCTACGGCTTCCCAATATATCGCAACGCAACATGTCAGATCAGCATGACAGATACATGCTGATTGCATTTGCCAGTGATAATCTATTGTGTATAGTGGACTTCAAGCGATGACTTGGTATGCTGATGTCACGCTTGATGCTAGTTGTCATTGACATCACACAAGCTACTGGTTCAGAGCCCCAGAACAGCTTAGCTTTTCACACAACTATGTAGGTCCCTGGAAAGGTGCCTGGATCAAGCGTGCCTATGACCCTCGCGCCGACAGCAGCAGCTGGAGGTATCAGACGTTGCAATACAATCTTCCTCGTNTAGCATGCACAGGTTGGACCAGCACTATCCACAAGCCAAGAGGAACCCAACTTGCGCTTTGTCATCTGGACTTAACTGATGTGGTGGACCTCCATCAGCGAAGCACAGGAAAGCTTGCAAACATGTATGAGCACAGTGAAAATCTTTGGTGACTGAGTCAACCGCATTGCAGTGAGTAGTGGGGGTTGCACACATCCAAAAAGACTGGAAGACTGAGCAACTCAAGGGGAAGCAATCTGATGTACAGTGCTTGTGATCTAATATGCTAGTGATGGAGATGCACACATGAGGCACATGTGATAAGTTATCAGCACACGGCCTCAATGAGCAACTTGCTGCAATGGCTTTTGCAGTATGTGATGCGTCAAGCCAGGGGAGTAGGCAGATGCATTCCCCTCAAGGTGCAGCAGGCAGTGGCGTCAATGAACACTCAAAGAATTTTGTACCTGACTGTACAATGACTTTTGCGTCACACGTTCACACGCAAACTCAGTGTCAATAAGCAAGTATAGTAAGTATATAGCATCATGGCTCGCACAGCCGAATTTCCAACGCATAGAATTACATTGCTTGAATGTATAGCACGCACTAGCTGGGGGGGGCCTAGCAACATCCCCTCCCAAAAAATGTCCTCAGTGTCATGTGTGCAAAGCATGCATGACATGAGCAGCATGACACCAATCTGTGTGTGCAGAGAAAGAGCTGGTCCTGATTGAACATATGCAAAGCATGCATAAGCATGACATAGTTGTGTGGATGTGCAGAGAGGGAGCTGGTCCTGATGAAGGTGCGTGCCCCTCCTGGTACTGCCAGGACAGAGGTCATGCAGCTTGTGGATGTCTTCCGAGCCAGCATTGTGGATGTCTCAGAAAAGACGCTCACCATTGCTGTCACTGGTGACGCTGGAAAGGTGCAAAGCATTGCATAACATCGGTGCCTGCAGTGTCTGACATGTTGTTGGACATACAGCTTCCCCTGCATGACAGCTGTACATGCATGCCTGGTGACACTGGGTAGAGACTGCCGACTCTTGCATGCACAGTAGCCCTCTGTGAATTGTACTTACCACATAGTGTACAAACAGTATGACACGAGTGATGATAGTATGAGTCTTGCAGACAACAGCATTGCAGAGGGCGTTGAATAAGTTTGGGATGAGCGAGGTGGCACGAACTGGGAAGATCTGCTTGAAACGAGGGGAGGATCTGCTGCACATTGGTGGCTGGGGCGATGGCTACCTCAAACAGATGAGGTACAGCCACATCAGTATCCTAGCATGCAGCCACTGAAGTTTGCAATACAAAGCTGCATGCAAGAGGATGCATTTCTTGAACATTTGGGCACACCAGTCTTGCCAGTCCCAGGGCATGACATTACTGGCTGGCACAATTGGNGTCTTCTTTCACTGCTGACTGGTTTTGAAACCTGGGGGTGCTTCCTCCAGCGTGATCAATGTCATGGGCCTCACCCTGTGCTTTTGTGCATGACAGCACCTGCAACACAAAGCAGCAACACATGCATGCATCCGGTCACTCTCAGAGGGTGGGTGCATGCAGGAAGCACAGGCAAAAGCGAAACGTTACTCTCATTATGCTCGAGGGGATTTTCCAGTGGTTGAACCTCGTCTTCTATATCCTGCCAAATGCCTTCAACGCGGCTAATGTCTGCTATATCATTAGCGCGGATTGGTTCTGGTTTGGCTTTGCACGGTGGACCTGTTGGAACTCAGTAAGCCTCTTGAGTGAATCTGTCAACTGTCTCTGCTTAGCTGACTGCTGACTGATTGTGAGCAATGCATGCTGGATGGCATGCCAGGACCTGTCTGTGCACGCTGTCATGTTCTCATGTGTGCTACTGTTGCGACTGTTGGAAGGCTGGTGCATGTTTGGTACAACATGTCAGGATGATTGCACCAAATCAGGCGTTACAAAAGGTCCATGTTTAGGTGCAGCATTGCAGAATGTGTGAGGAGGTCACCGCAGTTATAGCACATGCTTACTGCACATAACAGATCCGCTTGTGCTGCAGATCTTTGCTCTGTTTCTGGTGCATGCATACTCCACGCGTGTGTGGAAGTCTGAGGCTGGAAAAGTCAACTCCAACAATAGCGACATCAGTGCAGCTGCAATAGAACATGGCTTTCAGAGTCCCGAGGGCCATTCTAAGCTGATCATGGACNTCCCGCCGGCCATCTGTATTGGACAGCAGATGGTGACTCAGCTGTTTGTGCGCATGTTATTGCGCGCACCAGACAGCATATGCTGNCCACATGTTGTCGGCATAGATGTTGCGCCTCCAAGCCAGGTGTGCGTCCACAGGGGCTGCCTGCAGCCTCCACCCACTGCAGAGCATACAAAGTGAGCTTTGTCTGCACCACCAGCAGCATCAAGAGTGCATCACAAGGTGCAATGGTATAACAGTTCACATTGCACATCGGCGTGCATGCAACATGTAGTCCTCGATTGGTAGCAACTCACTACTGAGCTACTGAACATGGCGCTGCCCGCTGGTCATGATAGCGCATGCAGCATTGGTTGCTGCATTAGGGATCATCAGGGCTGACAATACAGGACACATGTGCAAGAGAATTGTGTGCACCAGTACTGATTGATGGCTGTCAAGGGCACAGCGATGGTACGCATTATGAGGATCATCTCCATGCCGTGTACATGTCACGCCTGGAGCTGTTGAAGGGTTTGAGGAATGGAGCCAGAGCATGGCAACGGCTCCTTATGTGAAGCAACTGCAGCCTCAATAGCTTTCACATGTTAAACCTTGCACCCTGCATTTACGTGTATTGTATGCGGCCAACACAGAAAGCAATGCGGTAAGTCAATGGGCACCTGTGCTGAGCATGATTGGCCAAGCCCGCTTGCATCTGCTGTTGCACTCGGTAGTANCAAAGGAAATGTCATTCGTAACAAACATGTATGTCAAGCAGCTCAGAATCTCAGGCACTTGTTGCGCTGGACAATGAGGTCTGCCGCTAAGCATGATATGTCTGACATGGTTGAAGATTAGGCTTGACAACTTTTTTGGTGTTGTTGATGCTACATGTGCTGAACTAAGTGACTAAGAGATGGAGAAAAATGACAAGACTTGTCTGCCTGCCTTGCCTGAAGCAATGATACATTGCTGACAACACCGGTGGCTGCAGTGACTGAGCTGTGCTTGATGGTCAGAGTCATTGCATTCAACAAGACATGCCAAACGCACTTGCGCAGAGCCGTGACGTTTCTACATGGCGGGCCATTGTACCTGGAGTGCGTCTTTTGCTGTTTGCAAGGAGACCAGCGCCTGATTGGCAGTGGCAAGTGCTTGCTCCAGGTGCTCACACTTTCTCTGTTGCATGCTGCGTTGCTGGTTTGCAGACGCCGTTTCAGTACGGAAGCTGTTAGCCTGGCTTCTCCAGGCAGCGGCATCCTCCTGCAGAATTATGAGGCACTAAACGCTGTGGCCACATGACTCAACAAGACATGACTCAACAGGACATGATGCATGGCAATTTTTGCAGACACAGCTACTGTATAGCAGAGTGCGTAACACTCGACAATTGTGAAAAAGCTTGTCACATGCAAGACACAGATGTTGATCTGCAACAGGTGCACAGCACCACCATAAGATGCTCTTGAAGGATGAGGGCAACTTTGTAGTTACAGGTGCACATCTGCCCCAGTCTAAGGAGTATGCTGGGACAGCTCTCTCCTCAAAGTGGTAACAGAAGATTCACCTGTGCAGTTGCCAGCTGCTGCTGAGCTTCCTGAGCGGCCTTCTGGAGTTGTTGTATGCGGGTATCCTGCTCTGCTTGTGCCTGCATTGCCAACAAGAGCTCAGCCTTTTCATAACATATCAGGAGGACCTTTTTCAAGAAGATCTCAACAACATGCCAACAAGATGCTTTTGAGAAGAGCAGCACATCATGTCTTCTTCCATTCACTTGAAACTAATTGTGAGCATATGAGGCGTACATGAGCAATCGCAAGTACACTTCTTCAATAAATGTGTGTACAGGCATTGTTCAGCAGACATGTCAGGAGGCTGAGTAACAAGCTTTGCTGACCCGGGTACTCAAAGAGACTGTCATGCTACTAATTCATCAGTCCCCTGCACATGTGATCATTTGGGTGATCAGTCCTGCTGGCTGGCCACGACCTGTATCGATCGGCCTCTTCTTCTTCATCCACTTGCGAGACAAACACGAAGAAGAAGATGGTCACAGGTTGTGGCCAGCCAGCAGACTGAAAACCTAATGACTGATCACCTCACGAGTAACAAGGTATGTGCATGACTGAAGGTGTCAGTTCCTGACGCATTGCAGCTGGCTGGTTTGGATGTNAGGCTTGACTAGGCTCAGCTCATGCACAGTGCACCTGTCACAGATGCTTGACAGCATTGCAGCAGGCTGGATGAAACCCAATGCTTTGCTTGTGCGCAGACAAGCCCAGGCATGTGTGACACGTAATCAGCACCACATTTGAGCACACTGGCCATGGTCTAGATCCAGAATGCTTTGGCAAAGCTGTGTGACTGGTGCTCATGCCAACAGGCAGCAGCTCAGCTCGGCGTGCACGTACTCAAGCATCTCACACAGCCTACTGAGTACACCATTGTCACATAACTCAGGAACTGCACTATAGCTAATGCATAATGTGGTCATGCTGATACAGCTGCATTGACTCCTGATATGCTGCAACCTCTGGCAAATACATGTCACCATGCTGTATGTGGCAGCCATAAAACCAAAGGGGCGCTTGTGGTTGGGCACTCGAAGATAGGCCGTGCACACGCCATGCTCAGCATGCACGTTGCTTACTCAAATATACATGGCTTGCTATGCTTCAGCACTACTTCAGTATACACACAGCCTGTATGTAGTGTATGCATTTCATGCAAAGTATGCACTGAGCAGGAGGTAAGCAGAAGCCTGATAGGCATTGGGCACACATATACCCTCACCGTGATGGAGCTCTTGCTTACGAAACATCTACAAACACTAGGCACACAGTTCGGGACAGCCCTTCATCATACCACTTCTTCATTCACTGCGTGGATTCACAGGCTGTATGTATGTGTCAACATACAATGTCACACGTGCTCAGAATGGGAAGGAGAAAGAACTTTGACAGGGGTCAGGCGGCCAAAACAGGCTCACCGTGATGAGTCGCTCTTCCAGCTTGCGGCGGGCTGCCTCCTCCAGCTTCATCTTCTCTACAGCCACAGCTGTGCTCTTCTCCAACTCTGGCACTCTCTGCCACACTTTCTGCAGTGAGGAATTCCAAGGTCACAGCTCGGCATATGCTGAGCAAGTGTTGTCAACGTGTTGCATGCAGGAAGCAAGCAGACATTGGTGTACACTTTGGCCTGGATGCAGTATTTGATGCCGTCAAGAGTATGATGCCAAGCTCTGTGGACGAGTGAGGTGGAGAGGGTCAGGACATCCAAGTCTGTGTTGAAGTTGGAGCTGTTACAAAAGCAACCTAGAATGGCTGCTCACCACACTCTTGACTAAGCTGCAGAAGCTCTGGTGTTGCCTGCAGCTGTGGTTTGCCACAAGCAAACAGTTGAGGGTAGAGTACATATCTGCAACACTTTGCATGGCAGAATATTTGTCCAAAAGCAAAGGTCAACAAATGGCGATTCAAAGTGTTGGTGCACAGGGTGTGACAGGACCACACCGCATATCTGTGATGCCAGCTTGTCTCTGGGCAGAGCTTGCCGACAAGTCAGGACAATTACCAGTGTTTACAGCACAACTTCACAGGTTTGATAAGCCTGATGAGCAGGGTTACAACATAAGGCATACCCATGGCAAAGTGGCATGCTTACATTCAAGCGCTGTCGACACAGATCCACAATTTGGGAGGGTGTAGCCTGGGCCAGATGCTTCTTGATTGGAATTGCTTCCCCCACTTCAGCCAGCAGAGGCACTTTGACAGCCTTGAAATCCAGCTGCNTACAGTGATGGCATGGACTTCCTGGTCCTCAAAAAGGGTTGCCTGCAAGTGCAATGCAGCTGTTATTCGTTGACTGGCTTGAAGACTACGTTGATGAAGGTCTGCATAGATTCAGGGACGGGAAGAAGGGATGGGGGCGGGAAGGGGGGAATGGAGGGTACAGGAGTTTTACACATGACACCGGTACGACGAAGTGTGACGGCATCTGGGATGTGAAATAACTCAATAGCTTATCATGTGGCCACAAATGGTTTGAAGACGCAAGTGACAGACAAAATGTGTGACTCACCTGCGCTGTTTCTCTGCTTGCCTCTAGCTGCCGAATATGCTGNCAGGTTGTTGCTTGGTACTTGCAATGGGCAATGGCAAAACAGGGAAGAGACTCTCACCCCATCAAGCTGAGTTTGCTTGTTACCAAGGTGTGAAAACTTCTCAAGCAACTGGTTCCTGGTCTCAAGCTGCTGCTGACTGACTGTCTCACTTCATGATTTTCTCAGGCTCTGATTGCTCTCTGGCAGTTGTAAAATGCTGTTGCGTGTATCCTGCATTTGTGCTTGTTGTATGGCTGCTATTTGTATCTCGGTTGTATCGTATTTGCCTTCCCTGCATTCTGTGAACTGAAAGATGTCCTGTCATGAAGGAAGTCATCTGGCATGCACTGAACAGACTCCACAATCTACATTGTCACATGCTGTACACTACTCTGTTAGAGTATGCAACTGGTGTTCCGGTGACAAGAGGCAATGCTTATGCATCTGCGCATGCTTTGGCAGAGCAAGTCACTCCTGCATTGAGCCATGCAAGGATATTATTGCAAGCCAACTGGTGTCATACATGAGCTGACTCTGTTGCAAATATGCTGCTCCTGCTGGAATATGACAGGAAACTCTGGCTTCAATGACTTGAGGCTACAACACAGACGCACATGCTGCTTCCAAGCAGGTCCCAAAACGCGCCAGGGTTGCTTAAGCTTCTAAGTGTTGGACACCACCTTCATTTTCAGCCGCATGCGCTTTGATGACTCCCTGATGTTAGGAGTGATTGTGATGCATGGAACAGCAACAATAGTGATGAAGTTGAGGTGGTTTACGTTCAAGACAGACTGAGAACAAGCCAAAGCTGACTTTGCACAGCATGGATGCANCCCAAGACCAAGCAAGACATCCTGCTGCAAGAAAGCTGTGCATGCACACAGCACACATGTGTGCTATTCAGTGGGTACTTCACATCAGGACTCTGAGTTCCCCAAATTAAATTTGTTGATTAGCCTGGACACTAAAATGTTTGGAGTGAGATCCTTGTGTTCAAAAGTGATCGATGTCCACGGCGAGGTGTCATGGTTTGACAACCACTTGGCTATCTGTTCTCTCTCATATGTGATGCCATCATATGCCACAACAGGCTCCCTCATGATGTCCTGCAGCCAGGCCAACATGTAGTAAGCATGGCTCACCTCGCATTCACAGGTGCTGACCACGGATCTCGTCTAGAAGGGGCTCTGGAGATTGAGGTACATAACAGGACTTTCACACATAGAGAAGGCGGGTTGCAGCGTTACAGTGAAGCACAAGGCAGATGCATGTAACCACTGGACAACATGACTCTGACACAAATGAAGATTTGCTAGGCTGTCATGTGCATGCATGCAGGNACTATCAACGCATATGCTGCGTTGCTGAGGTGTAATTCATGCTCCAGCAGACTCATGATGCTGCTCACAAGACGTTTAAGCTGAGATGCACAGTGGGTTTGCTGTGTATATGGCCTGCCGCCCTTTGCATCATCATAGGTGAAGCAGTTGAAGGCTTGTGCAATCTCTCACCTACAGCACTGTGCTCTGTCTGCTTTTGCCTTACAGAACTATAGAACACAATTAGGTGCCTGTTCTGGGCTTAATACTTGCAGTCAATCGTTGACATGATGTGTTAGCAGCGCGTCCCTTGAAGTTAAGACATCTTCTTGTGTGCACAGCCAACAAGTGTGCTTGCGCTGCAGTATGATTGTTGCATGCATTTGCGAGCATGATATCAGTTGCTGTGGGTAGCCATCTCAGAGCATCACCTTCAAGATCATAGCTATGCATGACATGTCTAGCTAGACAAAAGAGTGCTCAAATGCAAGGAGTTGAATTGCAGCACTTTTGTACCATAGCAAGGCTTGCGAACATATACCCTAAAAACTGACTATGCAATGAGCCCCCATTGTGTTTGAAAGATACACAACCACTGCATCAGAGAATATGACATGCTAGATTTATTAGCGCGGTGAAGAGGCAGTCAAAAACACCCTCTATACTGTTGGTAGCCTGACTCATGTGTCCTATCCACCCTCATGACACAGACTTGGTGCAGCAAATGCAAGAATCCCCTGACAGGCTTGCTGCTGCGGATATAANAGCTCAGGTTTGCGCCAGGAAACTGGCCACAGCTGGGTCCACTCTTTCCACTGCTCCCTGTTGCTGGGTGCATGCCTTGGAACCTGCAGAGTGATAGCAGACTGCTAGACTACATTGATATATAGACTAGAAGTACTGCCTTTCGTGGTAGCAAGTCACAATAACACTAGATTGCCATAGATAGCATGTGCCACCATGAGAACAATGTCGCAGGGCTTCAGCCGACAAGGAACAGTTGCCTGCTTGCATTGTGCACAGTTGCTGTGCACATGCGATGGTACTGCAACTGAGGTTGTCGCATGTGTATACGTGGCAGACGTTGTCTGGTCATGTGCTGGCAGATTACAACATCGTTTGTGTCAGTGTGCTCCCACCTGCACGGTATGTACATGCAGCTGATGCTCTGTTACCAAGGCTGCCACTGCTGTTGGCAAAGCGGGCTGAGCAGTGGCTGTTGGCTGCCGGTGCAGGTCAGCTATGCCAGCCATATAAGTTTGTGCTGCATTCTGACCAGGTTCAACAGTCTGCTGCTCCTCTATTGCAGGGGTGTCATGGGCAAGACTAGTATGGCTTGATGCCTCAGCCTGGAAACTGTCTGAAGTGGGGTTTGGAGAAGGGCCTGAAGTCGCTGCTGCAAGTTCTGGTGCAGCAGAATCTGCTGGGGGTTTTACTGCAGGACATTGTGCTGGGAAGCTCTCGCAGGCGTTAGGCTTGTTGTTGACTGTGAGCTGACTCTGTAAGCTTTCAGGCTGTGCAGGACATAACAGAATCTGTAGCTGTGAGGCTCCATTGGCGGTATGTCTTCTGCAGATCATGCAGCTTAGATGAATGCTGCATGTTCAGCGCTGTGTGCTNTCACTTTGGAGGACTTACAGCCTTTGCTAACGGCTTTAGAGGTGCCAGCACTGTCCAAGACTGTGCAGCAGTCAGTCCCTCAGCTGCAGGGCTTCAGTGGCAGCCAGGAGCTGGACCCCATCATTGCAGACTGTGTTCTGGCCGTCCAGAGATACCTCCTGCACTGCCACCCAGAACAGTATCATGCTTTAGACAGCAGCGTCATGTCTCGACTGCTCAGCCTTAGGTGCGTTGTTTGTCGTTTGGTCATGGCTTTCATGTTGTGTGGCGATGACACTGCTGTCCAGATGTCAACTTACGCAGGCAGTGTGTTCAATTTCGCTGCAGCGGATTGCCACTCATCTCATACTGCATTGGGCGTAGAAGTGACGTAAGCTCGTGCTGCAATGGGATGTGGCAACTGGTCAATGCTTCTGCGTGAGTTACCTGCACCCAGCCTCTGTGCAGCTGACCTGTAACTAGCACACAGTTTTGGAACCCTCAGCAATGCTGAAATTGTTGCTATGCAGATGTGTCATTGTTGATGAACTTCAAGTGGTGTACCGGCTGCCCACAGCAACGGGCATCACTGTCTCACAGCCACAGCGGCAAGCTGCAGCTCTACAGGAGANTTGTGCATGGCATCAAGGCTGCGACTTTCATTGTTGCATGTCTGTACCTTCTCACAAACTGTATACTGGTGTCATACTTGCCAAGCAAAGTCACAAATCCTGGTCAGTCAGCCTGATGTGGACTCCAGTGATTGCCAGAACATCCACAGTGTGCTTCTGCAGTTGTACACAATCGCTTGTGCTTAGGGTTGATTTGATTACAGGGCTTCAAGCGTCTACAGTGGGAATCATCTCACTGGGTGGCCGAGTGCCTCAGATCTGGATGAACCACAAGCGTGGCGATTCTGGAGAGCTGTCAATTGCCACATGCGCCTTGAACTTGGCTGGAAATGCAGCTCGCATATTTACAACACTTGTCCTGACCAAGGTTAGGCTGTTGCTCAGTCAAGTTTCTTATGTGTGCTACATCGCTGTTACCGTTGCCCTGTTGTATCAAGCCTTTGCTGTGTCACAAGGCATTGCATCTGTGTTTGAGCTTGCCCTGATCACACCCAGTCTGTGCTCAAAGCTTGCCAGTTGGGCGCCACATTGCATAATATTGCAGTGCTAACTGCTAACCATGCACTAAACAGAGACACACCAGTGCTTGCTTATCGTTATCTCCATTATGCTACATGCTTCTCCACTCATCAGACCTACCAGAGCCCTTGAAAGATACAGCAGTTTAACTGTTTCCCATGCTGTGCTGCAGGATGCGCTCATCATGGCTGGCACAGCNGCCTTGCTGATCTGGCCGGTAGCGCTGCCAATTACCGAGAATGGGACAAGCAGCAGCGTCAGCAGTTTTGCAACACAATCTTGAGTGTGTTACCTTACTACAGGTGAATTCATCTTGCAAAACTACAGCCCCTCTGCTGATAAGTGCAGTTGGCTGAGTGTCCAGATTGGCGTTCATAATGATGATGAACACTCACTCTTTTTGTTACCCTCAGCTCATGGACTACTGCTGCCTCCCGTCTGCATCCTCGGCACAGGCTGGTGCAACAAACCNAGTGTCGTGTCTACTGTGCTGTAGTACATGAGGAGGACAGCACGTTGTTTCGCTGACCTGTGCAAGAGGAGTCTGCGCTGTGACTCCCAGAGGTGGTTTGGTGCTTGTGGTAGCAACAGCTGCTTCTGCTTGTGCAGCTGTGGAGTCGGTAGTATCATCGTTGTCCAGCTTCTGAAGCTGTGGCAACAAGTGCAGTACCTAGCATTCATGCGTTCAGCTAATGAATCTGCGGCACAACCATTATGCACACAAGCTTTCAGGCATACCTTTGCTCTGTAATCAGAGTCTTGGGCACACGGGTTGTCCGATAACCACAGCACTCGAAGTTCCGGCAGATTTGACAAATGAGATACCTCACTCACGTCTGCAATCTGCAGCAACGCATGCATTGTGGTGTTTGCAGTCCTGTTGGTTCACGAGAGGCGCACACCATGGACAGGGCTGCAGCCACCTCATTCTTTCTGAGGTACAGCTCTTGCAGTTTGATACACTTTGAGAAGTCTTTTAGACTGTTGATGTTGTTGACTGACAATGACAGCACCTCCACAGCAGGCATCTGGGTCAGCAACGAGACATCTGCAAGATCTTGACCCCACAGATTGAGGCTTTTCACATCACCCAACCTGTGCGTATACACACCATGTCAGCAAGCTGCACAAGTGCCTTCCTCATACTATTAAATGCTCCAGGACGGCGCCAAGCCCACCGATCCACCTTTGTCTTCAGCTTGACCATCTGTTCCGTCAGCGCAACGCAATTTGACGGACGGGACAACATTGTGGTAAATACAACCGTATTCTACAGGAAATTTGCCCTGTCTCGGTGAGGTCACCAAGCAACACAGGCGTCAATTATGCTGGCAGATTGGCATCATGAGCGGATGCAACATTTTACGTCGTGCTTTCTAGATGCATGCACCCGAGGTGTGCGTGCACAATAGGCTGATCACGTTGATCACAGTTGTGCACAGACGTTTTCGGCTGTACGTTACACAAAAGAGCGACAACTTGTGTGATGCAAACTTTGCTTGAGTTGCACGTGGATGCTGCTCGACCCTGTTCAGGTGATGCGTGCGCATGTCAGGACTACAAGGATGCTGCTGTGATGCACACCGTCATGCANCAGCTAACAATGCTGCTGAAATAGCCCGGCAAAAGCAGGACCTGACTGTGGCGACAAACATCATGGTCTGCTCACCTGCGGGTGATCNAATGCTAGTGCTGAAGGCTGACTTTCTGCGCGAGGAGCTTGTCAAGTTCGGCTCTCTGCTACCTCTGCGGTCAACCTGACTATGCCTTACGTGGTCTCGGCATGCATGCAGAACGCCTGAGATGCCGGGCGTACCGCATAAACACCTGCCCGCGTGTTGCCCGCAGTCTGCTACTACATAAATCTTGTCCCAATCCGTCATGCAGATGGCTCGTGTCAACGTGCCCACTGTGTTGTGCTGGTTGCTTGTTCTGCGATGCTGACTTGCGCACAAGCGCCAGCCACGGCCCCTGCAGCTGCAACCTCCTCGAGTGGAAACATGACGGGTCAGCCTCGTCATCAATCCATGGGTTAACAGGAAGTGCGTTCTGTATCGGCAGCACTGGTTGATTTGCGTCGTGCATGCTTGTGACGGTTGACTTCTTGCATTCAGGGTTTACGCTCCAGTCACAGTGCCTACCGGCAGCACTGTGCAGTTTATTTGGAANTGAGCAACATTCAGGCTGGTAATGCTCAGGTTACAATCCTGAGCACCTCTCGCTGCCATGTTATCTTCCACCATGGCAATGCCACCATTCAGGAGGTGCAGCCACTTGCTGCCAGTGAAGCCCAGGAAATGTTGCGCTGCCTTTGCCCTGCCCTGAACATCCACCAGTCACAGCAGCTTGCAGAGCATTGTGGCAACATCCCCTTGGCTCTTGAGGTGGTTGCCTACACAATTCATCAGACCGCGATAATGACTGCGGAGGTGGGCCCCTCGTCTCACTTTGTGTCAAGTGTAGTCATGCTGGAAGGGAGNGGGGTCTGGCGAGTTGAGCACAATAGTGCAATCCGGCAATTCGCACCCAGCCGATGTTTTTCGCTGTGCTGGCTGCAAGTTGGAGGAATGTCAGGTCAGCCCTGTTCTGTAAAGCCTTTCAAGCCTCATGCAGGGTGCTGACAGAACACAAGATGCTGTGCAATGGTTACAGGGACCATCTGGATGCGCAAAGATGTTGTGGCGCAAGTCGCTTGATGGCTACCTCAGGCAAATTTTGAATGCCAGAGTGTATGATGTTGCGGTAATGCAGGCTGCTGGGCAGTAATATAACANCGTCACTGACCAGATTCAGTAGCAGTCACAGCAGACTGACCTTTGGCAACAGTGTGGACCTGCATGTACTCTTGCAGCCTCGCGCAGCAATCAACCCAATATTTGCAGAGTTGTAGCAAATTTACAACAACAGGAAAGCATGCAGCTTGTGTAGACTTGAGCTATATCATGACACTTGGCGTTTGGTGGTGCACTGCTGCCTAACATCTGTCACAGAAGGCACCTGGCGTTTCCTGACACCAGCTGTTCTAGTGAAGGTCTATGCTGCTGCAATGGTGTTAGGCAGGGGATTGTGTGAGTCAGGAGCCACCCTTGCCCCGTCTGTTGGCAATTAGTCTACAAGTGACCAGCAATGAGCAGGACAATGACTGCTGGTAGCGTTACACTGTGTGCACCATGTGCAGGGTTGGAAGAATACGGTCACAACGTGACATTGATGGGGTCCAGTGAAGCGGCTATCTGCCAAACGGTAGTAGTGGACCCAGACACCGGCCTGCTCACAGCTGTCAGCGACCCCCGCAAGGATGGTTCCCCAGCAGCGGTCTGAGACCCCTCAGCCAGCATCATGCCTGCAGAGATGAATCAGCATTACCAAGCTTTGTGCTGCATGTGATTGTTGTANCTTGGCTTTGGCTCTACAGCGCCTGGTACAAGTGCCACAGCTGGATTTGGGGCCTCCACTTCTGGCGCTGGTGCACCAAGCAGCTCCTCGGCTGCTGCCACCTCTGCAGCTGCTTCAGGTATATAGCCTGTGCAGGTCCTGTTGCCTGTTGCAAGGGGCATGTCAGTGCAGGGTTGCATGCAATGTGTTGGTGTGAGTACACAATCAGCAGGATCATGTGACATATCCAGCTGGAGACCTGCAAACGCACAGTGCACACCAGGGACCAGCAGCTCTGCACTGCTGCCTGTCACTCCTGTGTGATGCTTGTGTCCTTATGTCCTGCTGCCAGCAGTGACACAGCCCAGTCTACATATGCCTTGGAAGCCTTGGCATCACAATGTTGTGCTGGTGCCCTGCAGCTGCTGATCTGCTGAAACAGCACCATGTGCACTAACAGTTGGCGCTGCAAATGCTGTATGCCTGCACTGCAGCAAATGACACACTGTGCAGCAGGTGTTGAGGTATGTCGCACAGTGAAGGTGCAGCTGTGTGTGCTGGTGGGACATCAACCTGTGACATGAGGTCTGAGATTGATTACAGAGTCTTCAAGCATGCTGCAGCAGCTGACACTCTGTCAATGCCTGGTGAACACATGTAGCACTGTGCTTACAGTTCTTACACTGATACAGTACAGGCAAAGCTCGCTGTGGTGCAGGGCCTGCCAGCTCATCTGCTGGTGCAAGCAGCCAGCCTGCCGCCATCCAGACCTTGTCTGCACCATCTGAAATCAAGGTATGCATGCAGCTTGTTACAGATACATAGCTGTGTACTGTCTCTTCCACATGTGCGGCGCAGCTCCATCGATGTTTTCAACAGACATGGGCTACTGCATAGCTGAGCTAAGTTGCTTCTGCCAATGGGCATGACCACTGTTTACCTGTCATGCGCACTAGCATGTTGGGACAAAGTGCATCAGGTGTACTTGATGATTTGCTGCAGGGCAAGAATGTGAAGAGCATCATTGANGTACGTGAGCTTGGGATACAACTCACGCACAACCATATAAGCTGGATCAAGAAGTTGAATGAGAAGCGGCCCAAAAACAGGAAGGGTGTGACCAGGCGCCACACCTGCAAGGGTTTTGCAACACAGCTGAGTGGCCAGTGCACAAGTACAGCTGTGACACACTGTGTTGTCGCCAACGAACTGCACCTGTAGCTTGAGAATCAGGGACCAATTCAGGTATAGCAATTGTGGACTAAGTAGCCCAAAGTTTGCGGCTGTCGAGACACCCGCGACAGCTGTTGCAAGACATCGAGTGATCGGTGGTACGGCATAATATGCGTCGAGAGGGGAGCTGTCGAAGCCTTGACGGACATTTGCCATTGCTGTTTTCGTCGGGCGCGAGGTTGCTCTCTACAGGCTGCTGTGCGTCTGNGCGATGAAGCTGTAGTGGACATGGTGCATGCCTGTTCCACACCTGGACCTGCACCAATCCCATGATTGACACATTGCCTGTAGGGAAGTTTCGACTCCAAACATAAATAAGCATGAAGATCAGAGGGCTCGCCAGAAAGGGGAAGCTGAAGAATGGCACTAAGCTTGCTACCTGCCAGTGTCAGCGCCACCAGTAAGCAGTGTCACAAGGTCGCAGCAGAGCGCACAAATGTGGAGAGATGCATAATTTTGTTCAGGCGTTGGGTTTCTGCAGGCTTGTCTTACCAGCATGCATGCCATTCCAAACATGATCATGTATACAAAGTCAGGTGTGCTGAACTGGAATGTGCTAGTCTCCAGTGTCCGGCCATACGTGACTCTGTAACGTAGAAATAGTCCTGGCATTGTACTGCTTTCAAGGCAAAGCTGTACGTGAGCNCCCTGAGGTATAGAGCACCTCGGTCTGTATTGTTGCCTGTTGTTGTGTTCAACAACTCTATGTTGACATGACAAACGTATGATTTCCTGCTGCCTTTTGCACATGGTGAAACCTGCGGCGTTTGCTAAAAGGGTGCCCTGTGCTGAACATGCACATCAGTCTGTCAGGCACATTGCTTATACCATGGCGCCTCAGTACAGCAAGCAGTGCACTGTTGGGTAAATCGATATCATGATGGCGGCATGGCTCTCTGCTGTGTGCCCAGTTGCACCAACAGCGGCAAACACAGCAAGATGCGCTGATTGCCCAACTGTACCTGGTCAGATCCCGCTTCTTTCACACACAGACACAACAGCCAACATGCCACCTGACAGCATCTCATATGTCTGACTGGAATGCATTTCACAAGTCATGGCCAGCCATGCCTTTTGCCTGTGTAGAGTGACATAGTCTGCAATCAGACGGTGCTGTTGCATCCAAGACTACATGCTGTTCCATGTGGGTGCAGAATTGGCCTGAGGAGCAAGAGGATGCTCCTGTGGAGTTCCGGTACATGTGTGGGGATGTGGACCACTCCGGCGCCCTCATAGAAGCAGGTGTCACAGAAGCTGATGCCATTATCATTGGCCCTGCAGAGGACCTGCCTGACAATGAGGTACACATGCTGAATTCGGTTGTACCTGTACAGGCACTGGTACATGGGCTGAGTACAGGTGCCCTGTACTGTTGGTGTGACAGTGAGATCTCAGTTGAGGTAGAAGTGTGGTCAACAGGTGAATAAAGTACTGTGGCCTGTCTGTTGCTTAGCATGCCTTCCATAGGCTGGATGAGTAAGGTACTTGTGCCCCCCTCGCTGGTACCCCCTTCCAGCATCAAGCCCACTGCAGTCTGCCTGCCAAGTTTTGCATGCAATTACACCTGATNAAGCTCCTCAGTCCAACAGTGCAACCAATGTTGTAGACCGGCAAGCAAATGGGTCATCTGCTCAGAACGGCTCCCCACAGAAGGATGCACACATGTCTGATCACAACGGATCAACATCACAGAACGGTTCTGGCACTCAAAATGTATCAGAACAAGCAAAGAATGGCAATGTCACTCAGGCTTCGCAGGATGAGGACAACAGCGATGCAGGTGCTCAGACTAAAAACAGCACCTCAAAGGGCAAGGAGAAGGCGTCAGCAAGGGTCTCTGGCACTGTAACAGATGCTGATAGCGACAGCACACCTAAGCCAGCTTCATTCTGGTTGCCTCATCCCGAGCCTGAAGACTTCCAGGAGGTACGCTTTGTAGGCTGCTGGTTTGACAACACCAATAATGTGTAATCAAGCAATCGCAACATTCGACATGGCCTGGACAGAGATTTCCACCCATTGGAACTCATGTGCATTGCACTGGCATTGTGCTCCAGCCTTGTGACTGTATTATCACCATGGTCTGTATGCCCTGCACAACAACTTTTGATAGCATACAACATAAGCTGTAGCAGTTGCCATCATAAGTTGTGCATGCAATCTGCAGAAGAGACNGCACAAAATGTGGCTTCAGGGCAGGATGTTTTGGCTGCAGCAGTGCAGGGCGTTCTGTCAGGACAGCATGGTGACTCTGCACAGGTCATGATCACACCAGAGGATCCAGCAGAGCAGGGCACAGTGGCAGCAGATTGAGGCAGGATGCACCTATATGCCAGAGTAACACGAGAGGAAAAAAATGTCAAAGTAGTGCAACCCAGGAGCAATTGGAAAAATTGCGCCATGACTAGCCTCACGACAGCCACTAGATGCATCAAGATGTGAATGTGTGTTGCATTGCTCTGCATGCAATTCAAGTCATGACAGACCGGCTGGCAGTCTGGTGTATTGGAGCTCACGCTGGTTGCAGTTGCAGCTCTTCTCAAGTACACAACCCTGTCTAGCTGGCATTGATGTGCTGCAATTGTTGACTGTTGTTGTGTTCTCTACCTGGTCAGCTCAGGTATCTTNGGGCGATGGAGGCAACATTGAAGGATTATGTAAGCACTCCTGTGACTATGCTTGTATTTTGCTTACATGCAGCTATGTCATATGCTTTGTTTGCAGCATTGAAGTATGCTGAGGTCTTACTTGCAACTGCATGCAGTGTTTGATGTGCATGCAAGTGGTTTGCTTGTTCTGCTGCGACTCAAGACGGCTGACTCTGCTGTTTTCTGTTGTGCAGACAAGACATTTGCTGACACCCCAGGGCTATGCCCGACTCCCAACAAGACTGTTCCTGCTTACCAGCCAGGAGGCTACTGCCCCACCAACGTGTACGATGGACAGTTCTGCTCCAATGGCCANCGCATGAAAGCATTCATGTGTTGAAAGCGTTGTTTGCCAAGTAGCAGAGGGGTTTGCAGACGCCATAGGTCTGAAAAGGTGTTGCTGCACAATGGCAAAAGCGAAACCGACGGCACATATTGCGAATGTCATTCCGCTTGAACAGTAAACCTGCGTTACTTTCAGTTCTAGATAATCAATCAAATGAAGCGGCTATCGTTCACGTTTGTATTTGCAGCGCAACTTGTAGCCATGCTGTCTGCGTCGAGTAGATNAGTATGTCTAGGCTGCAAGAAAGTCAACAGACTTGTACCTGGCCCAGTGATGTCAGCTATGGTGCCAGTGCACTTGGTGTTCCTGTCCATCAGCTCAGACAAGTCGCCTATGCCGCCTTCTTTCAGCAGAAGAGGCAGAAGTTGGTTCAAAATAATGGCATCATCCAAGGCCCTATGTGCCTGATTGGCTGCAATGCCATAGCGATCACGTAAAGCACCCTGCAATGCACCGAGGTATGAGCAAACTGAGTCACAAAATGCAACTGATGGTCGTCACCAGTGCTATGCTCTGAAAGGGGCAGAGGATGCACTGAGTGCATCTGTCGCAGCTAAATCACAGTCTGTGCAGAACACTTGGCTTTTTCAAATGCTAGCATGACTCCTCTGACACAACAGTGTTGTAGNCCCCCATGCCCCCCGGTGCCCCCAGGTTTGGTACCACCCCTGCTGCTGCCCACCCCACCTGACCCACTAGCTGAAGCAAAAGCTGCAGCAACAGATAACGAGTTGTACACAACAGTCTTGCCCTCAATTGGACATTCATCTAGACACATACACCACCCTTTGCATGCAGAATTCAGCATCAGTCATGAGTAAGGCTATTGGCAGCCGTGTATCAAAGCAAATGGAAAAGCACAAACAATTTCAGCACCAGAGATAGGCTCATCTGTGCTTGTGTGCAATTAGGCTGTCAATGTTATATGCTAGTGACTCATGCATGCGTGTGCTGTGAGGTGGCACATACTGTGTTGTGGNATGCTGTACTGCTGCAGCAACATGCTTGTGCCATGTACAAGGAGAGGGAAGAAGGGGACAGCCTCTGAGAAGTGTTGCCAGTTGACGAGGCCTACAATCCGGTGACACAATTGCTGCTGTACTGCCAACAGTGCAGTATTGCNCATCTGGAGTGTTGCTGACTTCTGGCTGGTTGTCACTTGCAGCTGAAGCAGAGCCTGTAACACCACCAACCTGTTGTGAATGAAGCGCGCACACACGCATGTACAGGTACATGCATGTGTTGTGGCATAGCAACCTATAAGATAGCTAACGTGGACAGGAGAATGGGCAATCAATGCTTGAACGTTAGTGTTGCCCAAGGCTGCTTACCTGAGGATTGCGTCAACGCAGAAAGTGCTTCGTGACCTTCATCCAGCGGTGTGTCATCCTCAGGTGTTGCCTGATGAGGATGTGGGAACTGCTCTCCTTGCTCATCATGCTGTGCTTGCCGATCATGCTGTGCTTGCCAATCATGCTGTGCTTGCTCAGGTTGCTGAGCTGATGGCGTCTGCTGCAAAGACGGCCCTTCCTGATGTGACACTTTTCTTAGGTCCTCAAGATGTGTAGCATTTATGTCATGCAAAGCTGATGCGTTGTTGGNGACCCTCCATGTCGACCAAAATCTGCGTGCAACGACAGGAAGTAAGGCTTTGCTTATGCTTTGCAGTGAGCCTCCCCTCTTGTTGCAGTGCTCAGCAAAGCAAGGCGTGCTAGTCCCGGGACTCCCTTGTGAGAGTCTACACATAATGCAGACAATCTGTGTTGTTCAACCTTGGCATGTGAATACACTGCAGATGGCCCATGCTTGTGGTATATGAGACGTGGCAATTCTGTGAGGCCCATTTTGCGGTGGATATCTTCTGCGGTTGACCACTTTGCAGATGCATGTAAGCAGTCAACTGTCCCAGCTCTGGCATGCTGCAGCTTTGCAACTTGCTTGTGTTTTCAAGAGTGGTTGAAGCAGAGTGAGTAATGCAGCTGCCAGCCTGTCAGTACCTGGATGCAGTAGAGTGCCTTGTTGTAGTTGAACCTCCACCTGATTTAGTATCTTCAGGCTATTGATGACAGGAAGCACACATCTGAAGAGGCTGCTGAGACACCCTTGGTGGCTGTGAAAGAGGTTGACATTCTGCACACTGCTGTAGTACTTGTCTGGGATGAAGCAGCTGTTTATTGCAGATCTGGCTTGCCCTGCCATTGCCTGTAGTGACTTCTTGCATAACACAGGGCAAGTACACAAACAGACAGTTCACACCGCTGACAGATGCTACCATGCAGTGAGTCTTGCAGCAGGGCATCATGTATGGCANTTTGTCGCTTTCTCAGATGCAGCAGCTTCAACAAAAGCGCAGAGAGCACTGCATGGTCGTATGTTTGGTGAGAACACAATTGATGCCACATACTACAGTGAAGAGCTTATGGCTCAGCAGGTGTACAGCTAGTCCGACGTCTTCTACTGTCTGGTGAACTAGACCAAGCAGCTCTATGTGGAAGACCATACTTGATGTGAACAGACTATGCTTAAGCAGTACAGGGCAAACACTGCTCAACTAAGACAGCTACGTCCACTGATTGTTTGTTCCCTGCTCTGGATGTTCCAAAACACGTCTGCACAGCTTGGTAATATCACTGCGGTTTGTTATCGATTTTTGCAGTTGCCAGTAGGGGAGCTTTGGGAGGTTAATGATGTTGGGCAAGCAGCTCACACCAAAGCAGGTGCACCTGTCGAACCCACCAATGCTGACTAACAAAACACAAACGCTGCAGAATGTTCAAGCTCTGCTATCTTGGGCATGNGGCATCGCCTAGCAGAACATGCACGGCTGCAGGGTCAGAGCTGGGCGCTGCTTGTCTGCATCAGTGCATAGGCAATGTTGCACCTGCAATATGTGCAGCACCTATGCTACAGAAGAAGCAAACCTGCTTTGGAAGCCCTTGTCACCCTGCCCTGTAGGACCACTTGCAACCCCACAGGATATTTGTTAGCCTCGGCATATAAGGCTCTTCTGTGAATGAACTTTTTCACATGCACTGTCTGTGGCCCTTGAGGCGCTGGTAGGGGCAGCGCCTCCCATGCTGATGTGCCTGATGCAGTGGTGCTTGCCTCCTCTGGCACAACAGTTCTGCCATGCTCGTTGAGCAGCAAGTCAGGCTCTGATTCACTGTCTGAGAATGAGGGGCTTGTTTGTCGATCAGACCCATCATCTTCAGACAAAGTGTGCATACTTGATTGCAGAGGCTGACTTGAAGCAGCCTGGGCAAAAGACTGAGATGGCTGTGGCTGTGTAGCATCAACCTCAATGGTGATGAATAAACTATTGCGGGCTGCAGATGCTTTGGTGACTGTGCCACGAACTATGACATGCTGGTCATGCCGCAGCTGGTTGTAATGGTAAATATACTCCTTGGGATAGTACTGCAACACCTCCCAAAAGGTCTCAAAGCCTGCTTCCGTCAGATTCCTGCGGTATTATTGCATGCTAGTTGAAGCCTCATGTGCTGATCACAGACACACAAGCACAGAATAGAATTGCAGCATACACAGAGAATTTTGATGGTGTGCTGATCAGTCACTAGTGTGGCATATAGCAGTCCTGGATTCAAATTCAGTGTGTCAGGCAGTATGACAAACACAGCTGGCGAGCTAAGTGCTTTCCCATCATTCATTGGCGTTTGCCCAGTAATGACAAACAAGGCAAGACATAGCAGCAATAGCTTGTCACAGCAGCATTGACACAGATGAAGACACTGTTCCGGCCCTGCATGCTGCCAGATTACGATGCATGCACTATTGCGAGACATGCACTAGTTGCCACTGCATTACACAGGCCTCACTGTTGCCCTGCATGCTCTATTGCAAGACATGCACACATTGCCACTGTGTCAAGCAGGCCTAACTGTTGACTTGTTGTGCGTCAACTTCTTGCATGCCCATGCCAAAGCGAGCCTTGGAAACACATAGCGCTGTACCACAAGCCGGTAAGATAAGCAAGCAGAAGCATCTATGGACAGGTGTCACAGGCACAGCTGTATATATATCAGACATGGACAATTACCAATGATTCCCACCTTGCAAGGGTGTCGGACAACCTCACAGATGACACACCTCCCACACAATCCAGAGCCAGCTTGGGCTTGGCAAAAAACTTTTGCTTGTCCAGCTCTGCCTGCAAAAGCCAAGCAGTACATGAAGGTGACAAAGGTGTTGCGAATTGGGTCCTTTGTCACCCTGATGCTACTTAAAGCCTCAGTGGTGCAGCACAACAGCTGCGCAGATCTCAACAGCGGTACAGAACACATATCAGAGATATGGTGTAAAAAGCCAAAGCATGAGATGCTGTAGCTCTTCTCTAGTGCCAGCATAATCACTGCTGCAACACGCTGCTGGCACTCATTCTGCAGTGCAATTTGGATCAGCCGTCTCAGGCTGCAGCTGCAGCTGCAGCTTGTGCNCCAGGTGCAGTATAGGCCAACCGCACCTAACATACATTGTGCTTGTCCTAACTGCCACTGATGGCACTGTACAGAGTTCTGAGGTAGCATCCCAGCTGCACCTGTTGATGCTGTCTTGTCAAGCCCGGCTTGTGATTCCTCTTGGGTTGCACGTATTTCACCAAGTGCTGATAAGACGACATGCAGTCTGGTGGCAAGTCATGTCATTGATAGGGAAAAGAGGGGAGGTTACAAGAGTGCAGTCATCACTATATTGCTACCAAATGTGGCGGACAGCCACCAAGCTGACTTTGTGCTGCCCTGTGTGCCTGGAAATTGTTGCACATTTTGTCAAGTCATCTCATGATCATCACAATTGCGTTCAGCCTTGTTGCTGCGCATGTGCGTTGGCTTACGTATAGCCACAAGCACTGACTTCATCCACTTGCCGTGTGTTACACCAATCCACACTCCTGTTTGAGCCTCCTTGGTGTGCAGGGCTGCACAGTCAGCAGAGCTTCATGCAGCGCAGGCAGCAGAGGATGCTGCTCAGCAGGCGTCAGACAGGTAGTGCCCCCCAAAGAACAGACACCTGCCCTTTATTTTTTTGTTCTTACCCAATTGCCTTCGTTCTGATGCTTGTTTCACATACTGCTCAGCAGGCATCAGATAGGTAATGCTGCCCACAGACTGGACACTTGCCCATCCGTTTTGTTTTTTCCGCAATTGTCTTCGTTCTGTCACCTATTCTTTAGGCACTTGCGCTGTCCTTGCTTTATACAGTGTCGCCATGTAGCAGGTATATAGCATGCCACGCTGCATTCCAAAACAGCATCTGTTGGCTGACAGTTGCAGGTGCCACCCATGTTATGTCAATCTGCATGGAGCTCTGCATCTTACCGCGGCATATGTGCGTATCACACTACGCATTACAACAGAAGCAGGTCCAGAACATACCCACAACTTTGAGGTTCGTCAGTCAGAGATGTTTCGCTCTTGATGCAAAGATTGACACCTTTCTCCAATGCGGCTGCCAGATGCACAATCATGCCTCAGACAATACTGGATGAAGAGAGTGCCATTAATACAGAACTGACTCAGCACTTAAAAGTAGGCATGTAAAATATACATCAATCAATGCTCACATGGTGTGCAGGGCAAGGCAGTTGGTGGAGCAGCGGCAGGCAGCCCTGGCAGCACATGCCCTCCNTTTTGGTGTATTATGACAAATCTCTCCCAGCCACCCTTGCCCTTATGCTGGCCAGCCAGAAATGTGAACATCACAGACAGGCCCTCCAAGATGACAAGCAAGACGAGTGCCACAGTCAAGCGAGCCCATACATGAATTTGACCTGCGAGAGGTCCACCGTGAGGTTTTTGCGTGCATCACCATTACAGCTGGATCACAGCTGTCACAAAACTTGCCTAGCGCTTGTTGCTGGATGAACTTGAGGTCACTGGCTGTCTCGCGAGTGACCTCCTGCGGACCTGGGAATAACAGTACATCTTCTTTCGTGCTCAGACTGCCAACGATACCGAACCTGGCCTCTATGGACGTCTGTAACTGTCTGTGAGTCCAACGCGCATTGTCTGTGAACTTGAAGGATACTTCATCCGTGGCACCCGTACATCGCTGGACGTCAACACTGAACACAAAGNCAAGAAGCAGCAGCTGCAGTATCAAAGCCGCATCAACAGGAACCAACAGCAATTACACATGCAGCAAAGAATGGAACACATGGTGTCAATGGCCAGAGCTTGAACCAACAGGATCAAGAGCGGCAGATGAATGAGGAACTGGATGCGCGAGGCTATGTGTTGGGCCTTTCTGAAGTGTTGCAGGAGCCTTCTTGCACTGGAGCAACCCTNAGCATGACGCGCAGGGCAGTGAAGGATGCTGGCAAGCAGGATACACATAGGCAAACAACAATCAGACTTGCCTGTAGAAGTTTTCGGTGGAGTGACACATGCAGTTGATGCAGTCATTGCCGGGAAAGTGCTTCTTGATGGAGTCCTCCAGAGCAATGTGGTACTGCTGTGCGACTGCAGGGCCCCCTCCCATGGCGCTGCCAATGAGACCCACCCCAGCCTGGCAATCCACCTTCACTCCTGTGATGCCTGCACACAAGCAGCAGCAATCTGCATCTNCACAGTTGAACAACAGCACGTTTGGCTCTGACAGGGACTACCAGTCGGGAACATGGTCTGCTGACTTGACGATAGACATGTGTTGCAGGTCTTGGAGACTGCCGTTACCTGTTGCAATGCTTGCACTGATAGATAGCACACCCAATGACAGGACCAAACCTTATCACCTACACAGCATGATCAACAGTACTGAGCATGGGAGTTCCCGATTTAGGCTTGTGCTGCGGTTCCAGGAGAACCCCAGAAACACTCATTGAGTCAGGCTGTTTGCAATGCTTGCACCAGTCAGCACAGAAAATGTAGCATTCAAAGCCCAATTTGCCCACCCACACACACATGTCAACCACTGTTCAAGACATCTGATGATTTGCTTGGGAATGTGTCCTGCAGGTCTTGGAGGACGCCTGACACACCTATTGGCTCAGGCCCCTTTGCAATGCTTGCACCAATGGGCACACTCAAAGGCAGTGAGCATAAGTCATGGAGCTGGATCCTGGGGGCGCCTCTGTCCACTCTGCATGCAGCTGGGGTTATGTTTGACCCCAATGTCAGAGGGCTGAAGGCCATCCAGGGGGATGCACAGTCTGGATGTGCCCTGGAGGTGAATTGGCACTGCTGTTGCTGCTGCTGATTCTGCTNTGTTGCTTTGATGGTGTTGATGCTGTTATTGTAACCCTGTACTGCCAGTGCAAAAGGCATCTATGCATGTCTTCAGGCTACCACACGTTTATTCGGTCTTTGTTTCCTGCCCTTCTGTTGAGTGTCATCAACGGTTGTGCTGCAGGACAATAGATGACACAGACAAAAGACGGTGACAAGTTTGAATACAACACCAAGTCCACGTCCTCAATGTATCAGTGCACCTAGGCCTCGATCACTTCGAATGATGAGTTGCTGTGTCTGTTCTGCAAACATCATGTGTGTCATTTTGCAACAGTACGGTATGTCACTTCGAGTTTGGTCATGATCACATTGCATGCTAGCTGCCAAGTACGCATTGACTGCACCGGATGTCATTGTAAGCATTCACAGACTAACAGCAAAATGGAGCTCTGATAGAAATATGCCAGTGTATCTAACTGCAGGTTGGTTCATACCGTTAGCGGTGCCTGTTTAAGCCCACGACACATGGTCTAGAGGAAGCAGACTTGCCCCATTACAACATTCCCGTATCATAAATATCATCACTTGGCAGAAATGTTGCCCGTGACTCCATGCAGATCAAATCAGAAAAAAAATGAGGAACAGCAGGCAAGTACAGATTCATGTCACTCACTGCTGTACCACTGACAAAACCTGAACAGCAGAAGACTTGATGTCGAGTGCCTGCTGTGCCCATTTGACATGCACAGTACTGCAGGCAGTGGGAGTGCCTGTCAGTAAGTTGGCGCTGTATACGGCTTGTGCTGGCATCCCACCTCAGGTCAGCTTGCCAGTGGTGCTGGACTGTGGCACTGACAACCAGGAGCNCCAGCCTTCCTCTCCATCTAGTATGTAGGCCAGTGGCCGGCCTCGCTTGGCAGGCAGGGGCTCCTCATCATATTCGCCTGCATCAGCAACCAGCTCTCCACTTCCAACCTTCACAGCTTGACTGGGATCACATCAAGACATCAGAGTTTACCATGCTGCATGGAACAGAACAACATGTTCTGCAGCAAGACTTTGACAACTGCACATGCAGAACACACACGACACATCCCGATCGTCTCAAAACGAAACGGGACAGTGAGCTGTGTGTAGATAAGGTCTGCACTTTTGGATCAAGCCAAAGCTGAAGCTGACAAGTTGGTGACAGCACAAGTGCATGTTTTGGGCTGCATGTCTTGCACTGTCATACAGGCAACTATACCTCTTACTAAGTTGGTAGTACTCAGATGCAAGTCTGTGACGACAAACCCTAGCATGCAAAAGTCAGCTGCTTTTGCCCTNGACTTCAATGCTCAAGGAAACCTCTCAAAACAAAGATACAGGCAGCAGCCAGGTCAGTAATAAAGTTGAATTTCATACCTCTACACTAAGACCCTTCACAATAATCTTTCATGCAGTTTCACCGAAAACATCAAGCGAGTAGCTAAGCAAGTTCAGGGAGCCTTGCCTATTGTTGGCCTGCTCTCTAGGCTGACCTCCCCTTCAGGTGGGATTGGCAAGGACATGCTGGTATGTTCTGCAGAACCTTGCTCACGATGCTGCTTGGCTCAGTTGCTCTGCTTCCACTGCCTTGACTGCGATGCTGGCATGTCTGTCGACGTAAATTCACTATGGTGCTTGTGACACTCCTGGCAGTCAGTTCACGCTGTGTACGCTGCGTTCTGCTAACATTTTGGCTTCTGGGTGCCTATAGAGCGCCAGGTTTGAAACTGTTGCTGCCTGTACTTGACGTATGTGTTGCAGTCGTATCCAGAGTTCTGCCGAGCAACATTTGATCTGGCGCCAGACAACTTCATGACCATATGTGCAGAGCTTGAAAAGGCATATGGTGTGGTAAGGCATGTTCACAGCAACCCAAGTTCGCAGTATGTCATACATAACCCTGGGTGACCCACATGGTGTTGCATCATGTATAAACCTGCAGAACTGCTCTTGTCATGAATGCCAACTGAATGCCGTACCAAGGTCATCACGATGCCCAAGTCAAAAACAGTCAATAATGCACTCTGCTATTTTGTTCTTGCAGCCAGCTAGCAGGAAATACATATTACTGTACTTATGGGAGGCTAGGGAAGGAGGAGGCATTGTGAACAGCAAGCTGATCATGAGCTCTGCAAGAAGGCTGCGGGTCACGTGAGTGCCAGACTGACTGTCCAACGATGTGTCACAGCACCAGGTTGCTTTCATTGCCACTGTGATGACACTTACATGGGCATGTTGCATCTCATGCATAAAACGCCGTGGTATTGATGTCAGCGATTGCGCGTCTGCTGGGTGCATCAATACAACCTTGTGTGCAATCTTGCAAGCTTACTTGCTTATGATGCTCGATGTATCCTGATCACCCAATAACTTCCAAGAGAATTTCTGGTGACTAGTCTGTTCGTGTACCAGGTGCAGGAAGGATTCTCAGCGCTGCATTGTGCATTACTCAAAAAAGCAATTCCCGATTTGTATGTGCCTTGCAGGCAGGATCTGGAGATTGAAATGGACAGGTTTGGGACTGCTCATGCACAGATAGTAGAGGTAAACAGTACTCTCTGAGCCTGTGCCTTCAGGTCTGTGCATATTGTTGACACACCTCTGAATGCTGTGCTGTCATACCGCAAAGTGCCCTGCCGCCTACATGGTGCTGAGCATGATGACTATCTGTAATGAAGAACCAGATATTTATGCCAGCCCGTCGGCTGTCTCAAACACTTTAGCTAAATGCTGCGGACATGTAAGAACTGCTGAGTTTGTACAGAATGACACCCACTGCTGACTTCAGCACAGGATGCTAACCCTGCTGCAACCTCGTGTGTATGTTGTGCAAGTTTTGGCTGATGCTGACAGGCGTGCCTACCTGCAACCTCCTTCACGCTTCACACACACAAATGTGTTTGACGTGTCTGCAGAAGTATTCCTACCTGGAGAGGCCACGAGGCAAACCACAGGAGCAGGTCAACACTGCTCTTGATGCTTTGTCCAGGCTTATAACAGGTGCTTTTGCTTCTGCCTGACAGTTGAGCATGACTGGTCATCCATAGCCAGTTTTCTGTGGGTGTACTGTTNTTGTATACCTGCAGCCTGCTGTTGTTCAGCCGGGTAGCCACGCGCCTGCTGTTCAGCTTCAGGGCTCAGCGCACCGACATTGTTGGTTTCAGTACCTGGGTCGTGCTGCGCCTGCTCACCGTCTTGTGCCTCCTGCTCAGGTTCGTGNATGCTGATGTATGCGTGCATGAATGTAAGCCTGACAATGCTAGAAATCAGAATGCAAGATATGAAAGGCGATTGTCAACACTAGAGTATGTGTGAGGTATTGCGCATGGGGCTGTCCCACGATAAACAACCTTGCTGCGCATGTAGGTACAATGCTGACCTGCAATGAGACCAGCGGCCACAGCATTAGACAGGCCAGATATGGCCAGATCCCCTTGTGTGATCAAGTCTGACTGGGCCAATGCTGTGGAAATGTTGTCTGATGCCACCATAAGTGGCAATGTCATGTTGACAGAGTAGACTTGCTGCACCTGCACCATTCTCCAGGCTGTTGCCAGCTGAGCTAGGCTGTCTCTGGCCCTGTACGCAGCACAATGGGACTCTCACCACAAATCCAGTGTAATGTGGCTGCTAAGGTCAACTCTGTTGCGGCCGTCAAAACAGGCAGCTTTCTGCCACACATTAGTAGTTGCTCAAAACACCACCAGTGCATGAGGCATTGCACCAGATGACAGAGGGTCACTCACAAATGCGAGAGAAGTCGNTCACGAATTGCATCCAGTTGGTCTGAACAGTGGCAACTGTAATGACTAGGCATGACACACTTGACCAGGGGCCTTAAAGAAAGATTGCTGTGAAAGCATTGTGCCACACCTTGTAGTGTAACAATGTCTTCATTACGACAAGCAGAGTCTGTACAGTCATGCTTGCTGCATTGCCTTGTGATGCGGGGGCTGACCGCAGCCAGCAATGTCACAGTGCGGATGTGCTGTGTCACAGGTCAAGATGACACTGTTGTTGTCAGCGGTGGCGGTACCCATTAACACCGTGTTTGGGGTAACCTGTGCCATCTTGATTGCGCGGAATGAGTTCCCTGGGAAGCTGATCATGGTCAGCATGCTGGACCTGCCGTTCAGCATATCTCCAGTTGTCACAGGTAGGCAAGACAGGCCTGACTATCTCACCATCCAACATTCTGTATCAACAATTTCCTGCCTTTTTGCTGTCAACGCTCGCACAGCGTCTTCTTCAGTCAATAGGTACCCAACAAGAAGACAAACCAAGTCAGCTGGCAGGCTCTTATGCCGTGAGTGCACTGTCAGCAACGTATATCAAAGTCTTTGATTGCTGCTGCTTTGGCTGCTGCNCCTGTCCAGCAGCACTTGCATGGCTTGCAGTGTCTCCTTCACAATCTGCAGCTTAGCAATAACACTTCGGGCAAAGCTGCCTTTGCTGCACTGTCTTATTGTGTGCTGAAAGCCTCTGTCCAAGACTGTGGACAGGTCTGGGGGTGACTCACAGTTTGTCACATGCATTGCCTCACATGTTCAGGCAGATTGTAGACCCAAGTGACAGCTTGCTCACATGAATGCAAGAGCATAAGGGGTTCACTATCGCTTGATTATGGTGGGTGATGTTGGATACAGAACTGGAATGGTATGATGTGGCAGACCTTAGGCATGACAAGGATTCCACGTTTCCAGATCACAGTCTCCTTGGCAAGGGCGGTTTGCACCCGAGTGATGGGTGCTGCAATTTGCTTCTCTAGCAAGCCTGCAATGGATTTGTGCTCACGTTTGGTTCCTGAGCCACTTCCATCTGTGTTGTCGTCATCTTCAGCATACTTGAGCTCGTCATGGAACTGCGCATAAGCTCTGCATGAAAAGTAGACTGGATCAGTGCAGGGATCTTCTGGGTGNGCTGACCAACAAGGCATTGTGACGGTGATTTCTGCCAGCAACCGGCTTGCAACAGCTACCTCCTTAGGAGAGTATGCAGTCGTGTTGTCAGGTGCAAGCTTCTCATGGCACCCCACATTAGGTAGCGACAGAGTGCTGGCAGGCAAATGCAGGCTCAAGCGGGGTCAGCGTGTATCTAGCAGGCAGGACCTTCTGCAGGCACCACCCTCTGGCAGCCAGGATGATGTGAGCCTGCATGAGATCAACCTAACTGTGAAAACAGGCAGTCTATTTCTTGTGATGGGAGAGATTGGATCAGGTGCGAGCCGTGTCCACTGCCGCAGCTGTTGCCTGTGCTGCCCTGCCTGTGCCTGCTATGTCCGCTGCATATGATTATGCTGTGCTGCACTGCAGTGCACCTTCTTGGCAGGTGTGCAGTGTGGGTTTGAAAGCCCATTTCTTGTGCTTCTGCACAGAAAGCAAGCTTGAGGGAATGCTGTGTTGCCTACATGAGTCAAGTGCACTACAAAGCTCTGTTCGTTGGATTTGAACTGCATTACTGTAATGCTTCTCATGGTCACCTAAAACGCAGGCAAGAGCTCACTTCTAGCAGCACTGCTTGGAGAGATNAGAGCACCTCCAATGAGGTGTGCATTTCCGCTGACACTGCCATGCATGGTGGCTATGCAGATGTTGGGAGTTCCCATGCCTAGCAGGCTGCTGGAGTCGATTGTAGGCTGCTGCACGCTACTATTTGAATCCAGCTGCAGTCAAGGCATGTCTCAGCAATCTGCATGCAGCACAATTTGCTCCAGACNAGTGGTGCATGCCTCCTCTGCATCGTACTTGGGTTTCACACCTTTCAGCAGGCAGATACTCGTGACACTTATGACAGACACAGCCATGTGCTGTCATATCAGACTGCTGGACTTGTTTGTAGAGCAGGGTGCAGAGGTAGTCCTGCAAGACTGACCTTCCAAAGGTAGGTCTGGTCAATCTTGCCCATGGGGAATCTGTCAAACCTATCGCCTGCTTGCACGACAGACTTGATCTCATTCCCGCTGGCCACATCCTCGTAGATCTCAAAGCAGATGTCCATGGCAGGGCCATGTGACGCTGCATAAGCCTCCTTGAAGATCTTCTTGCCCGCCTCGTCAAGCTTCTCGTACACTGCCAGCATGCCCNAGGCGGCTGCGGCTGTAGCTGATGGAGCAGCTGGGCCGTCCAGCTCAGCAAGCAATGCATCTATGTCTTCTGTATCAGCAGCTGCTTTGCCCTTCTTCTTCTTTTTACCCTTGCCTTTAGCAGGCTCAGGTGAGGGTGCTTCAGCTGGCGCAGCTGTGCCATCAGCATCTGCTGCTGCTGCNTGCTGGCGACCAAGCTAGATTTTTGGTACTGTTGTGACTCGAGCTACACTCCTAACAAAACAAATGGAGGACATGAGGTACATGAAGACCCAAAACAGATTCCGCTGACCAATTGTAGCATAAGATTGCACAAGCAAACAACCAGACACTGCAAATTCCTGTGCTCACGTGACCAATGTTCTGAACCAGACATTGAGTAGCCTAGTGTGGGTAGCATTGCAGCGGCTACATTGTTCAATGTGCAATACAGGCAGAGAATAAGCTGGTCTGCTCAGAGTACCACAGATGATGTCCAGCTACATTAGACAAATGTTGCTCTATGCCTTAGATGCACCATTCTGGCCATTTCTAAGAGGCTTGGTGATGTCCTCATCATCCAAGCTAGCCTTAGCTGCCTCCTTTTCTTGCTGCTTCTTCTTCATGTTTTGCAGCTTCCTGTAGTTGTACCAGCAGACACCCAGAAAGGCAACCATGTATCCACCTAGGTTGATGGATGTGACTGCTGAGTGGAACAGGAACACTGAAAGCCCGATGAGAAGCCAATCCTTGACAACACCAGCAATGTTCATGGTGAGCGCTGAAGTCTTGCCGATGAGCAAGAACACAGCCATGTTGAGAGCAAATGCTGCTGCAGCGTTGCTGAGGAATGTGAAGGCATCATAGTTGACCTGGGGGTCATTGATGAGGGGGCGGGCTTCAAGAAGGGCAAAAGGCACCAGAAGGAAAGCAGCTGAGCACGGGGCAATGTAGTACAAGGTGGTGACAGGGTTCAGTTTCAGACCCCGGGATTGCAGCAGGATCTGAACCAGGGTANATCTCAATATACCAGGCGACGTGACCTAGCACAAACACAATGTCAATAGTTTGCCTGGCTACTCGTGGCATATGCTACCTATCAATTTGCATAAGCTGGCACACAAAGTGTTCACCAAACATGAAAGCAACAAGTCAACAGACAGGATTGTTTAATTCTACTCTTCCTCAAGCTCATCATGGATTTCTTTGACAAGTTCTTCCTTGTACTCCTCAAAATAGCCATCATACCGCTCAATCTCGCCATTGTCAACCACCCACACTTCGCTTCTTTCCGCGTCATCACAAACACGACTGAGCNAACACTACGCAGCAGCATGATGTGCATGTCGTTGATTTCACCTCCTGACAAACTATGACTGCAGTTGCTGGTGTTCAACCTTGAAGATGACTTTCCCTGGACATTTCCAAAAGATAACTGGTAAGACTGTGACCTCACCAGGGAGGACTGCGCAGCCTGTCAACAATGCTTGCTTGCAGGGCCTTCCATCTCTTTACTGACTTTCAGCTGCAACGGTTGGCTTTGCGCGGGGTATGCCATTTTGCACTGTAAGCTTGCCAGCCATGTCTAGCAATGTGACTGTTTGATCTGGTTTGCAGGGTGAACTGGTCTACAAAATTTTCTTCTGGCTACTGACTGTAGTGGTCATTGTGTCAACAGCTTTGTGCCTGTTTGTTGCACAAAACTTCAAGACAAACAACTTCCCTTACATTTGGTAAGCTGATTGGCAAGTGGGTGTTGATTTTGGTCAATCGCAATGCTGTGCACCAAGTAAGATCGCCGTTGGGACTATTGTGTGACAAGGACAGATTTACCTGCAGGCCAATCAAGCTACTGCGCTTTACAGTCAGCATTTTCTTTGAGATGCTGTACATTTCATCTCTAGCCATGTTTTCAGTCAGCTTTGACTGCAGAATCATTCATGAGCACCCTCCGCATTGGGAGGTAAGCCTGCATTCCACTCCATCATACCTCAGTGCTGCAATTCGAGAAGAGTGGCATGAACAGTCGTCATCAAGGATCACACTGATGTCAANTACCAGTGGGCGCCTCTATGCTGGATCGACATAAATTAGGGAACTTTGTTCAAGCTTAAGGCCGGCAGTCAACCAACATACAAGGTTACTTCTAGAACATACTGCACGTACATGCAGCTCATGTTATCTTTATGGAGCTGGCTATGAACCAGCATCTGCCCACTCTCTGTGGAGTGGAATGCATTGGGTCAATCTGATTCTTGTGCCAGTCAACAGTCCAAACTTGCACAGCAATGCTTCTATCGTTGTGCTTTCAGGTGAAGCAGACTGACCTGATGTATGTTACTTACAACACACAGGGAAGCTGCTAGTGCGAGGGCAGCTCTCAGAACAGAACATGAGCTGCGCGTATCAAAGCACCCTTTGGAAGCAGCTTGGTATAACCTGTATACATATAGATAGTGCTGAGATCTCATGTACATATACTGCTGGCTGCAGGTGAATCAGACTGACCTGACGTACGTCAATCCAGCACAGAGAGAAGCGGCTGGTGGTGCCAGAGCAGCTCTTGGAACAGAGTATGAGCTGCAGCTGAGGCGAGAAGCGGGACCTAAGCCTGGCAAGCAGGCCAATCGAAAGCACCAGATCAGCTCCCTCTATCACCTGTCCAAAGTCAGGGTAAGCATTGGATACATATCCAGCCCTGGAGCCAACGGCCAGTGCAACTGCCCAGATCTCAGTGTATCACCGTTAGGGCTGATGTCAGCAACGCACAACACCCACATCTAGGAAACAGCAGATCGCTGATGNCTGAGGCTAGCAGCTCTGATCTCACTACATGCATGATGATTGCAGTTGTGCCAATCAATGTTGGCGCCTCGGCAATGGTCATAGGCATGCAACAGCTCATGTGTGAGCGCATGGTTGACCTCCTNCTGTGTGCAAATGTGATATGAGATTGGGGTGTCGATGAGTTCCAAGTGTGGCATTTTGCTGTGTGGCAACCCTAACCGTGTCCGGTTGCTGCCTCAACTTTGTTACTGAAAGCACGTGGAAGCACGTGCTACATCTGTCACCAGTCACACCGAGAACCGACCAGTGACACAGTCTCACTGACACTCGCCCTAGCCGGCTCTGTGCAGCACGCTTCACTCAGGTCAAGCGCCGATACGAGGCTGCTGTGCACCGCCCGAGCAGTCCTGAGGCGATGGAAATTCAACAAGCTACTCAACCACCACTCCCACCAGTTCAGCGTAGCAGCATCTGGAAGGAGCGGACTATCAAGAACTTTCTGCCACTTGTGTTTGCATTCGCCATCGNCTTCTGTATCCTTCCTAGCTGTCCCTGTCTATGTCATATACCGGCTACAGCCAGGAAACAACAAAGGTGTGCTGTGAATTGCGTGAAGCAGTTTGGGAGACCTTATGGCTGGCCTTGAGTGATGTGTCAAAATCGTGTTGCAATTGTATGCAGGTGCTGGTAACTGGGTCTTTATATCTTGTGGGTGATGTGTTGAAGCTTCTGAACAAAGCCCCTATATGATGAGGTGTTTGTTGCTGCAACCTGAGCAAGTGTTAGCAGCAGCATATGGTAGCTTCAGATCGCAAGCACCACGTATCAGGCATAAGCACTGCTATACGGGCCCCATATGACCATCATATGCTCATCCGGTTGAGCAGGGTCGTGTAGGCATGACACGTAGTTTGTTGAAGGCCATGATTCTTGACTCATGTCTCTGGCTAGAGGGATGCATGGACACATCCCTGGGTGCTGTGTTTCAGCTTGTGTTTGTGACTTTGCTAGGCACCCCCTGCAGACCTGCGTCAAACAGACAGTTACCTGTACACGCCTTCAAGGCACAAGGTTTTCGTGTACGCGATTTAGCAGCAAGCAGGACACGGTGAAGCAGCACTTTCCCCATGAACATTGTAGTATGCACTTTTGACAGACCGTCGTTTGTGGTACTGTTATTTCTGTACACCTTGCAAGCGTAACCTCTAATAGATACAAATCCACAGACACAGATCAGCAAATGCTGCACCTGGGANTGCAGCATTCGCCGGTGACGGTGCGCGCGTTGGGGACGGTTGCAAAGGAACTACTGCGCCAACGTCACACAAGAACTCTCGGCGCTCCGATCCATGCTCGAGATCGCATGCCCAAATGGCGCTGTAGTCTTACTCACATCCGTTACTCAGCTTTTCGGACGTGCACAGGTCGCTGCGGACAGCAACGTCAGTCGCGAGCAATTTGAAGTTACCTCCGTCGACGATGTTGACGATGTGCTGCAGTTACGCATCCTTGGCAGGAACGGTACGGCCAAAAAAGACGTTGCTGCACAGTGATCACTTNGGGGTTGTGGGGCAATGGCTGGTGAAGCCTGCACTGGGGATGCTGCTGGCCTCCACGCTTGTTCCAGCACTGCACCTGCCCTCCCAAGTTGCCACAGGCCTGGTCCTGGTGAGCCTGTCCCTGCGCCTGATTGCATAATCCACGAGGACACTAGCCAGAGCCGTGTGCATGCTGCCTGATTTACATGGCAATCGAATGCACTCTTGACCACATTTAGAAGTTATGTGCCCATCTCCGCAATGCTTAGTCTTGTGGGTACTATCCTCAGGCTGAGGTAAGGAGTTTATTGTGCAGGTGTCCTGCGTGTCAGGAGCACAGCTGTCCAACTATGCCACATTCCTTGTGCATCCTGAGCAAGCAGCTCTGAGTATAGTGCTGACAGCCCTTTCAACAGCGGCAGGCGTGGTCATGACGCCCAGCTTGGTGTTGCTGCTGCTGGGCAAGCAGNGGTGAGGGCTCTGCTCAGCTGAGCTCCAAGCATTGCAGCTGTACGCACCTGACAAATCATACTGCCAGTGGAACTGTGGGGGCAGTCTTCTGCACTGCAATTGTCTGCAACATCAGTGCATGTGTGACTCCTGGTTGTGCTGCCAGCATAGATGCATAGCATAGATGTTTGGCTTGCATGCTGTGCAGCATTGGTTAGCGTGAANGCGATTCTATTTGTGTCTGCTAGCATAGCATGTGACTCGCATACATTTGCTGTACGGGACATTGCGCAATTGGCTGCCAGCCGCAATCTGCCAATGTTGGGTGTTGCANTTGCCCTGCACACATCAGGCAAGCACATCAGACCTTGGGCTAAGAATGCAGGCAGCATTGAAATCAACACTCAAGCAAGATGGTATAGCCAAGGTACAAGGCAGCAGTCCCTATGTATAGCCGCACCAGCAGGTGAAAGTCCCCTGAGCTTCAAAGAGAGAGAGGCTGACTTTTATAACATTTGCTGTTTGTGCTTGGACTCCAACTTTGCCGCTGCACAGCTTGCACTGCACAGTGTGAGGGACACAGTGTCTGTGCACTGCCTCTTTATGCACGCACATGCTTGACACGCACTCAGAATTAACGCCTCTCATGCAATTGGCACAGGCTGTTGTGGTTGNAATTGTGCTCTGTGCATGGTGTTCCGTAGCAGGCAAGAGATGGCATGGTCATGCTTTGTGACAGTCCATTGCAGCAAACCTGTAGTTTCCGTCATCTGCCATTGACAGCTTGGGCCGGATGTACAGAATCTTACGATTCAGGAGGAACACCCGACAGTTGTATCGCACACCCCTGCAGCAACAAATGTCACTCAACTTTGTGTTGTGAGGGACTGTTGATAAGCAAGTATCATCCCTGNTCCTGGGTGTGAGTAGGCAACAATGCCTTTGCCAACACAGGCAGGCTCAAAGGTACATAGATCTAAACAACACAGGTGACGTGTACAGCATCATACACTTATAGACTACTGCTACATAAGCCAAAGCTACATACACATAAGTACATGAAGGCATGACTGACTGCATTCCTTGCGGTGTGCTCCGCTGTATGAATATATTTGCAATGTGCATTCACTGAATGCAGTTGTGATGCTCACCGCCACCAAAATGCATGACTGTAGTCATGGTTTATGCAAACACAAAGGTTAATCATATGTCTGAGCAACAAGCCTGTGCTGCTATGCACGTGGTCTTGTACGGTGTCCAGACATGTCAAGCTGACAGTCACTGATAAACAGGTCCAAAGCTAGCGGAAATATGCAGAGGCTTGTTTTTGAGCGACTTGATAGCTGGGAATGAAGAAGGTGCACTCATGTGTACATATACTAAGCCCATAAGTGCTAGATATCTGTGACAAAAACACTGATTGTTGGCAGACAAANAAGCTGGGTAGGATTTAGGGTTTACCACCAGGCTTTAGGGCTTAGAGCTAGTACACTTCACATGCAGAAGACAACTGCAGCCTGGCTCTTGCTTTCCCTGTGCAAAGTTTAGGGACAGTCAAAGCTAAGCTCATACAATGCACATGCAACGCCCATCGGAGCTCATGCACTGCACACAAGCAGTGCTTGGAGGAAGCTCGCACAATGCGCAGACAGACCTGGCTCTTAGTACAGTTGCACTCCTGGCTCGCACAGTATGCAGTGCCCACTCATGCAGTGCACATGAACAGCACTCTGCTCAGGTCAACAGGCACATCCAGGTAGTGATCAAGGAATCCGGAATTCTGCTCCGGATCCAACAGCTCCAGTAGGGCGCTAGCTGGGTCGCCTTGATAGCCTGTATTCATGCGAAATGCTCTCAACTGTCTGTCTCGTGACATTGTGCTCCCTTGCTGTGACACTGTGGATGCTGTCTGTAACAATGTGCATGCTATCTGTGACAAACATATATCCAGGAGACATTGCTGCTGTTCTGATATGCTAGAAAGGTGATGCGGCAGTAGCATGCAAGTCCATATGGCCTGTGTAGTAAGCAACACAATTACCGCAGTCAGGTGTGTGATAAGGGTATGTGATAAGGGAGTGAGCTCCAGGCAGTGAGCTTTGAAACTCACAGCTGAGTACTGGCATGATGTTGAACACATATGACACGCATGCATGCAGATTTGTGAATACCTCTTCCTAGCTTATCTATCTCATCTATAAGAACCATTGGGTTGGCGGTACCAGTGGATTTCAAGCATTGTACCATTTTGCCTGGCATGGCTCCAACATATGTGCGTCTGTGACCTGCAGTGTCAACTTACAGCTGTGAAAATATCCAAGATCAAGGCAGTGTTCAGGATTGCAGAGCCGTGAAAACATGTAGGCCATGTGCTGGCATGATTTAAGTTTGACGTGCCTCATGTGGAATTGTGTATGCCAATACGACCCTCATAAGCCTTGCAAGGCAGCATGAAGTCATGCTACATCTCTTCAGTCTCATTGCTTGAGCTGGAGAGACTGATTATCATTTGACTTGGTGCACATCTACATCTACTATTGGACTTTTGCATTCGACAAAGCGCTTCCCTAGCGTTCGTATGCCCGCCAAGATGGGCGTGACGCAGCTTCTCACATTAGGCAAAGACCCAGCGATCACGTCAGCGTTTTTGAGCCAAGTCGATCAGGCCCGACCGGGCAAGTTCAAGGCGTACACTGCGCACTCGCAGCAGGAGTTTCGGGAGCTGGCGGAGCAGCACAAGGAGGACATACATCTGATTCTGCTGGGTGCTGCGCTGATCGATGAGCANAACACTTGATACTGGAGCTGTTACACAAGATGCCGCATGATTGTCAGGGTACACCAGCTGTTGCTGGCCTGCTCTTGACATAGGCAATATCTTGGATATTTGGAAGTAGAAAAGCGGTGTTTTTGGTTCTGCCAATGCCAGTATAGGCAACAATTGTGTTCCTGCATTAGCAAGCATGTTGCCCAATGACAGGCATGACCTGGAAGGGTATTGCATGACTTGAGATGGCTGTAGTTGAAAGTGCTTAGATGAAGTCAATTTCTACTCATTAGCCTTGAGTCAGGCAGCTTTGCGGGACTGTATGCTTGTAGATGCCTAATGAAGGACGTGCGTCTTGAATGGTATCGTTGCAGCTGCAGCTGCAAAACTATTTGTTTTGGCCAGAAACTTGGTACATACAGACTTATTTTTTGCTGTTAGATGATTTTCTTTGTGGTGCTCCTAAGCTTCAAGGATGTACAGAGGGTAAGGGAGCTACGTGTCTTGCTGGTTGCCTATCCAGCTATGTAATGATGGGATTGTTTGCTGCTTTCTCGTTGCTACTCTCTTGAACTGTGGGCTAACGCACTGAGTGCAATGTTGCTCAACCTTGCATCTATAGACTAATGAGTGCCCAGCATCACTGGCTCATGGCCTTTGCATCAACTCCCAAGCTGGCTTCTGCTATTGTCAATGTGATTGCTGCCATTTCGTTGCTGCTGACTCCACGCGCATTTACCAGCTGTGCTGCGCCACAAGCAGCACAGCTGTGTTGTGATGTGTACATAGCAGTGTGTGATTTCCAGCAATGAACTTGTCAAGACTGCAATCACTGCTGCTCCATGTTGTAGCTGATGGTAGAGTGGGATGCCCATGTGCATCTTGCCTATGCTTATCCTATGGATAATTTTGGACAGTTTGCAATGAGCCTATCTGTATGCTTATGCGCTGATTACAAGTGCAATTGAGGTTGCACTCATGACTTGCAAAGCTGATTTGCTGCACATTCTTGTCAGCTTCACGAAGACATGCTCGTTTACTGACTTCATAGTGGAGCAGCACTGGGATGAGGAAGCAGCATGCTGCTCAGACACCCCAGTATTAATGTACATTGCACAGGCTTGTCTGGCTGCCACTCTCATGACACAAAGCACCTTGTCAAAACACGGGTGTNGGCTGTACTGTAGCCAAAGTTGGCTATGATAGCACAATTATGTCTGTACTCTGAGATCAGATGCCATAGCCCTGAGGCCATGCTGCACAAGCCCAGGAAAGAAAGTATGCCAATGGGCAATCAGTGCCAAGGCATTGCCACCTTTTGGCAATGAGTGCAAAACTTGTCCTGATAGCAACAGTTATCGAGGACAAGCAGTGCGTGAAGTTGGGCTAGAATCTCAGCTGTTTTACCAGTCCCTACATACGCTGGCAGCCTGCATTGTACTATATCAGCAGCCTCTCTAGCAGCACAGCCACTCACAATTGTTCATCATAGCACCTCAGCAGTGATGGTCCTGCAGGTCAAGGGTAACGTCTTCAAGAACAAGCGTGTCTTGATGGAGGCTATTCACAGGCAGAAGGCTGAGAAGCAGCGTGAGAAGGCTATTGCTGACCAGTTTGAGGCCAGGCGATCCAAGAACAAGCAGGCTCGGGAGCGCAAGAAGGAGAGGCGTGAGGACAGGCTCACCTCTGTAAGTTTCACTCCCCAGCTGCATCATTACCTACATCGTATCAATGGTTGTAGGTGCTGATAAGGGGCAAAACTAGCCAACAGAGCTCATGCCCAGATATGGGCAGTACCATCAGTTTTTACTGTTGCAGCTGTTGACAAGTCATGCTGCTGCAGACAACTGCAGACAAATAAATGCACGCAGCTGTTGTTGACCACTGTGTGCACATGCTGTAGTGCTGAACCAGCATTGTGCTTGTTGGAATGCAACAAAGCAGTGCGCAATTTTGAGATGGCATTGTATTTCTGCAGGGTGTCACTGTGAGCGAGGCGCCAGCCAAGAAGGAGGCTCCAGCCAAGAAGCAGGCAGCAGCAAAGCCTGCTAAGAAGTGATTGCCCTCCTCTGTACCATAGCTGCTTTGTTTCTATAGGAGACATGTTGCAATCTGCAACACCTGTAAACTCGTACAAGCACAGATCTATTGCCCTTTGCATACATTGCACACAGGTTGTGAGGACAAGCTGCGTACCTTCGCGTGCGTTGTCTTTATGGCTAGCTCAACAATTGTAGGATGCAGATATGTACGCTGATGTGTGTCATGAGCATCTCATTGGATCCCTGATGGATCACATAAGCTTTAACCTTTGACCAAGATGCGCATTTCGGTTTTGACAGCTGAACATAGTCGTACAGCCCGCTACCTGCTGAGTGTGTCGTGGAAACGCTGCCGCATATCGCTACAGAACTGTTGCTCTATGCGCCACCCACAGACGTTACTAGTAGAGCGATAGCGTCCACTTGTGCTNACGTGAAGGTGGGCTAGGGGGTGGGGCTCTTAACCCTCCAAAGGTGAAGGTGGTGGTGGTGACGGGAGCTAAATCCACAACTGACTGTTTTTCATGTGAAGGTGCCTCATTGTGACCAACACTCGCATGCGGATCATCTTGTTGTTTTTGCAATGACTTCCATCATGCATCGCCACAAAGCAGCATACGCGTATGACAAGGATGCACAGCCAGCATGAACCAGTGAGGCCATTACTGATGATGGTGTAGACAGCATATGAAAGGTTGAGGGCATCACAGCTTGAAGTGCTGTCATTGCCATCCCTTGTCAGCAAATGTTGCTGTGACATCTGGCTTGTTAGTCACCCTTCCTCCTCCCCCTGCTCCCCAACCCCAACAGCCAGTCCAGTGCATCCTAAAAGCATCATACCAGAGGCTTGCTTGACAATAGTGGCCAACTTGTGAGTGCCCAATTCAAGCACAGCAAGCAGTGTGCGTTTACAACCGTGGCTGAGACTTGCACCTATGTACATCAAGCTGCCATGCATATGTTTGCAATACATTGAAACTGAGTGCTATGCAGCGCTGCATGCGGTCAGCTGGAGGCACAAGCTTGAGGGTAGCTTCCACAGGCCAGTTGCGGACCTACCAGTGGCCACATGTCACCATGTATGCCTTGATGACTGGGCAGAACAAGCATGAAACTTGTGCAACAGATGAGCGTCCAGCTCACCTTTTAAGACAGGAGCTGCTGGAGTCATGCTGCCAGTCTGCAAGCACAAACACAGCTTCTTGAGCAGCATGACAGCACAGCATGACAGNTGGAACGCAGTCCTCACGGTACAAAGACAAGGTATACAAACCAGCATTGGTCCGCGATGTTGCTCACACGTTCAGCTTTGATTTCACCCTCTGCGCGACTCTCAACTTCATCCCCAAAATGCCAAAGCATACGGTGCTGCCGACCNTTGAACGCTAACATGAGCCATTTGTCATCCCGCTTGATGACAATGAAGCTTGCTGCTGGGTCAACACAAGTGGATNAAGAGCGTGAACGTGCGCAATGGGAGGTTGCGGTTGTGCTACCTCCCATCGGGCACGTTCACGTATCTCTTGTTTGTAGCTTCTGCCTGAGCTCCTCTTGTGACTCATGAAAAGCTTGCTGTCCAAAGCGTTGCGGCAGCTCAGGTCCAGGACTTGAAAAATCAGGCCAAAAACTTGGTGGAACATCGGACTCATTGACTGTTGGTGTTGAAAGGCTGTATGANGCTACCTGCGCTCGATCAATTATTTCGGTAAGTTGCGTTTGAATCGTGAGTGTAGCATCCATTACTCACTTCAATGTTGAGCTGGCTTGGTGCTGTGAAGTAACTCAGTTGATAGGAGCGCCGGGTTACACACTTACTATCCTGGCGTGTCAACGTGATCTCTGCCACCGAGAGGAGCGTTGTAACAAATGGTGCTGCACCTGCGTAACGAAGGGTGCTGCACCTGAGTGGACGACACGTCGAACTGACAAGCTGCCAGTCAGGAGCGCTGAAGCAACACATAGCTTCCAAAGCTAAGAGGAAGTGAACGGTCAGTTGCAAAAGGAACCCACAAATGAGTCAGCAGCCGAGTCTTTCAGCAAAGCATGGCTCTCACCCACAAGCAGTCCTCTATGCACAAAGCATACAAGCAAAGGGGCTGTTNCTGGCAGGGCAGCAGGTTTGCCGAAACAGCAGAGCAAGATCCCCTCTCATCTACACAGCCGCAACGCATTCAGCAGGCATCAGCTACCCTAGCCAACAAGTTCCAGGCGTTCACCATGGGGCGAAGCGCGCACAGCAGCACATCAGCCTCAAAAACTGGTTTNCTTTGCTGCGCTGTATTGGAAGTTCTTCTGCAAGCTTCTACCAGGGCAATTTTCAGACATGAACTGGTGTGCATTGGCCAGAGCACGTACATGCTTCGAAGCCCGTTCACGCGCTTGCATGGTTACGAGAACCGATTGACACGGGCTCTGTCGGAAAGTGTGACAGCGATTCCTGTCGCCAAATGCGTCTATTGGTCAATGTCTGCAGCAGGGGCCTCCACCGTCACGCGCGTATGTCTTTGCTGCTGACTGCCGTGACGTTCACACAGAGGTAACCACTACAAAGAGTCGACAGCCTTCTGGCGTGCCGATCACGAGCCTAGGGCGTATGCACCTCAGGGAACCTGAATGAGGCGATAAGCGACGGCGGTTCGGCACCGTGGGCGTACGCAATGATCTTAAGCGATCGTTAACCTCGTGCGCTGTGCTATGGTCGCTGTGATTTGAAATGGTGCTGTTGGGATGATTGAAATGTCATTTCTGATACGATCGAAACGATGCCGACTTTCCCGTATAGCATCGAATTTCACAACAACAGGCTTGATTACACGTTGGCATTAACGGGCAATGATGGCTGCGGAACTACTACTATCCAGCATCATGGGCCTGTATAGGTTGTCTGCTGGCTGCAAAATATGCACTTGCACTGATGTCTGATTAGCCCGGCTTTCATCTCTGCAGGCGAGGCAGGCGTTAGGATGAGCCCAAACAAAGTACAGCATTATCGCAGCTTGAGGCACTCCGCGGTAAGTGGCTACGTTCGAAAGACCTGATGACACCAGTTTCACCGGTTTAAAAACAGGAGCTGTGCTAGGCAGTCACGTCTCGCCTGAAGTTACTGGGTTGTCCGTGTCACCCTACCCGACACGGCGGCAAACTACAGAGGAGTTTTCGAGNGTTCACACAGAGGTAACCACTACAAAGAGTCGACAGCCTTCTGGCGTGCCGATCACGAGCCTAGGGCGTATGCACCTCAGGGAACCTGAATGAGGCGATAAGCGACGGCGGTTCGGCACCGTGGGCGTACGCAATGATCTTAAGCGATCGTTAACCTCGTGCGCTGTGCTATGGTCNACTTTCTTGTCAAGCAGACTCTGTGTGATGGACGCTTGAGACACACATGGCCTGACAGGCAGCATATGTTNCAGGGCCAAGCTGCTCAACAAAGAAGTCCTCACTGTCTTGGCTGGCAGCAGCAGTAGCGGCAGGTCGGGTCTCCATTCTCATGTTGACCATGTGGGGCGTATCAAGCTTCATCTCCAGTAGCTGATGCAAATGCCTGCAGCGCAAATTGCAGCGTTGCCAGCAGGATCAATTTCACTGTAGTTCGGAATTCACTGGAAAAAAGCTGTAGAGGCTGTCAAGTTTGATGGCTTGGACTGGACTTGGTGCTTTACTCAGTCAAGATCGCTCAACTCAGGCTGCTGACTCGCATCACTCACAGTTGAGCAAGCCCCTCGTTTGTTGAGCCTATGCGGTGCCGATACTGCAGATTGTTGCAGTGAGCATGTTGATCAGACCACTGTTTAAAGAGATATTTAGCTCAACAGCAGCCTGTGATGTCTCCTCTCCTTACCGAAATCTTATTGCATGCTGTGGCAGGTCCAGAGGCTNCGTCTCCATTGCTAGGAATGACGATCTTAGCCCCACTGCATACGAAGCATACAGGTTGCTGATGACAGAGCCTGACAGGCCTCCTCCGGTAAGAACACCCTCATTGCAAATTGCGCGTTGTCTTGTAATGCAAAGCCTGTTTTGTCAAAGACCTCAAGCTGCACACTGATGTCCATGCTGTNGTGGCAACTCTGGCCCACAGGCAAGTGCAACATCTGTACCGTTTGTGGTCAACAGCGCTTACCATGCGCCACTCTGTGCCTTATCTCGTCCTGAGCTTTCTTTCAAGCATGGAGTATCCTCACAAGGCTCACCTTTTTTACGTGCTTGTGCGGCACAGCACATGTGATGCCACCCGTATGCACTCAAAATGGGCAGCAATAGCAGTCATATGCGAGGCTGTCTTGACATGACAGCCAAAGATGCCTGAACACCACAGATACAACAAGAGCTGGAGACTGCATTGGCAGCTCAAGCTGCAGTGCTGAAGACTGCCATTTGACACATGTCCAGCTACGCACGCCCAAAAAGCCTGCTAGTCAATGTAGCCCCAGCCTCAGCAATGGTCAGCTGACCATATGTTNCCTGCTTGGGACAAATGGCACCTGCATGTGCAAAACATAGATGAGGTGGAGTTGCCTTATACTCACAGGTGCAGATACATGCCGGCCATGACATGTAGCGGCCTTGAGATGACAATGCAAATGTAAAATTNTCAAGCCAGCCCCAGAATTGCAGTGTGCCCAGATGAGGTAACTTCAGTAGCCCCTCAACACCACTTTGTAACGTCTGCTTCTGCGCTGCTTGAATGCTGTCTGGAATTGGACTGCCTTCAAGCACCAGGGATTTTAGCTGCTGTAGATCACCCAGGGAGCTGATCATTGCGTCTGTGACACGGATAGCATTGCTCTTGATGCACAGGTAGGTGAGTGTGGTGAGCGCTGCCAGCTGTGCAATGCCAGTTGCCTGAGCCACATAGATGGCTAGATGCTGCAGGCGTTGAAGGTGTGTCAGCTGCGCAGCTACCGGCAANACCATATGTTGAACTAAGTTGAGGACCAGCTGGCTGTGTGTGCAGATGCCCGGTGGGTTTGGTGGGTTCAACCCCCAAGGTGGTCAGCAACAGCAGCAGCAGAGTACCAGCAGCAGACAAGCAGGCGGCAATAACGGGGGCACGCCTGGTGGTAGCACAGGGGCTGGTAAACAAATGCTCAACATGATGGAGTCCATGATGNAGGGGCACATGAAGACCACCATGTGACTCTGTGTGCTTGTGGGTGAGGGATATCACCACAAAACTCTCAGAGCTTTCAGTTTGATTATTTAAGGGCAATGTGCACATCATGTGAGCATGATGGGATGCTTCTGGCAAGTACCAGTGTACGACCAGTTGTCGCCTGCAAGATGCATATGTGCATAGGCCTGGAGCAAGTAGTGTTTGAGGTGGATCGCCATCATCTGTAACTTACCCTGCCACCCCGTTGCAGGAGGCACAGAGCGTCAAAGCTCTCGAAGATCTCGATTGATGGCTGATGGATTGTGACCATGACAGTACGCCCATTCCGGGATACATTCTTGACTGATCGCATCACAATTGCTGCGGCTCTTGCATCAAGACCTGCATCACAATGCTGCTGATAAGCCTGGGTACAGTCCAACAGCACTGCAGTCTCTATGTGAGCTACTGTCTGTAGAGTCAGCTCATCACACCTCTCATAAATGGCCACTTCCTGGCTGTCATGCTGGCTGTAAACAGTTANATATTCAGCTGTCAGCATACAAAGCTTCATGTATACACCTCCACAACTGCTGTAATCCTGCATGGTGTGTTCTGTGTCACCACTGTTGGCACCTTAAAATTNGTTCAAGCTGTACTGGCTTCTCTGCCAAGGAAGTGTAAGGAAACAAGAATGCATATAGACAGGCCGCCAACATAGGGGTCTCATGAGCCATGCATGATGCTGACCGCACTGGAAGACTCTGGCTGTGCTGCGGTGACACACCACTTCCACCTGCTAGCATATGTCCTGCTTTCAGAATTCACAGCATGCATGGCAGAAAAGTCTACTATGTCAGTGACCTGTCAATTTGCATCCTTTTCTCCTTTTCGCCTTCTTGGCAGAAAGGCGGCTTGCTACCCATGAGTAGGCAAGTGAGCAATCTCGTGCAGAAATCATCAGGTGACAGCCTTCGAAGCCCACTTATGCATGGCTTCAAAAGCTGTTACCTGTTGAGTCCTGCACAAGTTTGCTCTGACATTGCCGCCCTCCCTTTAACCCAGCCTCCCCCCACAACCCTTCCCCTCCTCTGCTCGTGGCATCTATTTGTGTGCATGTCAAGCGTATTACCACCAGTCCTGCACAACATCATCAGCAAGGCAATGTTGACAACACTTCAACACTTTGATGTTTACAGGACCTCACACTGAGAAGATCCTGTTCAATGTCTATAAGACGTTGTTTTTGCTACAGGATCCTCCAGAGTATTACCAGCCGGCAGGCGGGCTGCTCTCCTTCAACATGCAGCTAGGCGATCTGATTAGGCAGTCCCCGCCATACCAGCAGAATGACAATGCAACTGAAGCTCAAGCTAAGTCCCTGGAGCTTGATGAGTCCAAAATGGGACACTTCAATTTGGTCAATGCCCAGCTGCAGCAAGTGAGTCAACCTGTACCTGCATGCGCCAGGACATTTCAGTCACATATGTATGTCACATGAATAACAACAGCGAGCATCAACTCCATGTCTGCCATGAAGGCGCAGGTAGAGTGTTTATGGCCTGTGCATGACTGAAATGGTTCTGCTTATACGTCAGGGCTTTGGTATATCGGCGGGCTGATGTGGAGTGCATTGCTATGACATATCTTCGGTTGAATAGTTGCAATAGAGAAGATACTTGTTGCAACTCTTGTTCACAAATGACAATGTACAGGGACCTGTCCATTATCTAAGCTACATGCGCTGTATTTGGGCAAGAGATACCGTATTCATGTGTGGTGGTGCATCAAGTGTCACGGCGTGCTGCAAGCTGTCTGAGCACAACTATGCAAACATGACTTTGCAGTTGGGAAGAAAACGACAACTACAGCCTCAATGATATACAGATATGCTGTTAAGCATGTGTGAGGCCTATGGCTGTTCATTGCCATACAAGCATGCAGAAACAGCTGGCACCTTAGGGCTGACAGTGAGCAGGTTCTGATCAGGTGCTTGGGCAGCGTGCATATGCTGCGATTGCAGCCCAAATGCCTTTGCTGATTTGACTTGCAGAGCTTCAGAGACATGCCACAACATGACAGACATAGGCTGGCTGCAGAGCTTCACACATATGCCACAACACAACAGATTCAGGCTGGCTGCAGAGCTTCAGACACATGCTGCAACATTACAAACAAGACTTGCTTATCAAGCTTCACACACATGCTGCAACAGGACGGATCAAGACTGGCTGCAGAGCTTCTGGCACATGCTACAACTTGATGCACCAAGACTGGCTGCAGGGCCTCAGACACACGCCACAGCATGCCAAGCTCAATCTGTCTGTAAAGCTTCAGACATGTGTGACAATGTGACAGACACAGGCTGCATGCAGGTGAGAAATGCATTGGCTTTAGCCAGCAGTTTGAACAGAACTTTAGTCATGCCACAGCTGTGGTGTGGCATGGACCGGTGGTGGGGGCCTCACAGCGGCATCATCCCAGGATCCAGCCTGAAGCTGCCATACCCTTGCCCCATGGACCATATCTTTGACCTATCCCAGTGAGTGTGTTGAGTTACATAGTTATTGGGGTGAGCATGCCTGGCTGACTTATGCTTTGAATGTTGGATGTTGACATGATGACGCTGTCATGCCACAGTATGAGGTGATAGTCTATGGCCCCTATACTGGACTTTTACACTTATCAGTTGACCACAACTAAAGTGCAATGCATGGGCCAAACATCAAAGGTGCATCTTGTGCGCATTGGCAGTGACCTCAACTTCCTGCTGCTACCCCTCACCACACTGCATAGCATGCAGCACGTCGCAAAGCGTGCAGTCAACAAAGCACACATGCCAAGCGCAGTGCACGTTCCTTGACACATGTCACTGACTGCAGAATGCTGAAGCAGCAGCCCGAAGCGGATTTTGGCCCCTTCATAGACTGGCGGGAATCCTCACTGTTCAACAACACCAAGTTCCCNCCATGGCAAAATGTTGATGTGTATGCATGTGAAAGCATAGCGCATAGCTGGTAGCTCATCATGCATTGGCATGCAGTACAGGTGATCACTTCTACAGCAGTTCACAACAGACCACCTTGTGCACCTCCACTGCAGCTGAGAGTTGATCAAACTATGTACAGCTTGATCAATTAAGTTGACTGTGTGTATTCTGCTGAACACAAATCATCACAGGCTAATTTGTCGCAGGCAGCTGGCGAGCTGCGGTCCTTCATGTCTGTCCGGCAGCTGCAACCTGGAGCCGCTCTCTTCAAGCAGGTACACCTTTTATAGCACATAGCCACAATGGCTGCTGTTGTGACTTGTGAATGTTGTAATACAGCAACCACTAGCTTAAGTGTATGCCTGTAAGTGGATAGCCAACAACATCACTGCACCTGGTACTAGGAGGGCAACTACAGTGCGTGTGCTCTCAGACGTTGTGACTACTGGTGTAAGCGTAGGTCCCATCACAACTGTCACGGTCACAACAGTGACATGTCACTCGTGTCATNTGCAATTCCAGCAGGGGCAACGCTTTACAACGGCGCGGAGGTCGTTGCACGGGTCGATAGCATGCTTACAAGCTGCGAAAGTTGCTCAAAAACGCATGTTTAAACGCTTGCAGAGTCACGGGGGACACTCGAGTTTCGCAATATCTTGCAGTGCAACCGGATACACATTGCCAGACCATTGAGATCTGCAGACCGCTGTGCTGCATAACGTCATGCAGACGGCTGATNAGATGCCAGCTGATGACGAGGTGTCAAGAACACAATGTCATGCCACCGGCAAGCATGCAATGTAGTAGTACGTCAGGCAGGACAACACTGTGTTGAGAATGTCGAGTATTGTAATGCTGACATGCTACTGACTGCAGCTCGCTGACCTTACCTTCTTCAGTGCATAATGTGTGTCCCCAACAGCTGAATGCTCCTCAGTTTGGATCTCTCGAACCAAGTATACAAAGGAGTAGCCACCTTCGCCTAACTTTAGATACACAGTGTCTCAGGCCAGGGTATGCCTTGTGCTTGGTAGGATGCGGTGAAGCAAGCTCACCAATCTGACAATTCTGAACTGCCGTCCTTCAATCATAACATCTTCATCCAGTAGTCCTGGAAGGAACTGGTTGAAGATGCTGATGCATCCTAGTCCGTCCAGACAGCTGAAAAGCGAAGCGTTTAGACTCCGCATCTGCNAAGCAATGGCTGCCTTGAATTTCAAAAGGATCATCTTGATCCCAGCTGCGCATCGACAGCGCACCCAGCATGGCAGCGTTCGCAAACTCCAAGTTGGCCATATGCCAGTCCAGGAGCTGCCTTTTCAGCTTCTGCATGTCAGGGCTGTTCATGACATCCTCTGCAGACGTAGCCTGTACACTGTCACTGGCGGCTGCTGCAGCTGCACTAGACTTCCCTACACAGTTGCTGCTGCTGCTGCAGCTGCTGCTGCTGCCCTGCTGCTGCTGCTGCTCTGCTGCTGCTGCTGATGCTGCTGCTGTTGCTGCTGCTGTTGCTGTGATGCTGCTGGATGTGCTGTTGCTGCAACAGCCTTGCTGTTGGAGTCGGCATCTTCCGTCTCAAGTAGCCCTCTTTAGGTCCTGCTGCTGGTGCTGCATGATGATGTTACTGCTGCTGAAGCTCAAGCCAGAACTAGACTTCCCTACACAGTTGCTGCTGCTGCTGCAGCTGCTGCTGCTGCCTGCTGCTGCTGCTGATGCTGCTGCTGTTGCTGCTGCTGTTGCTGTGATGCTGCTGGATGCTGCTGCTGCTGTCTGTTGCAGCCAGTGAGGAAGCCAACCTTGGCAGCTCTGCCAGCAAAGCAGTCATGAATGACCTGCAGATTGTTTTGATTGTTAAGCCAGATGTACGACTTGCCAACTTCTCGTGACATGGTGTGCCAACTTTGGACACATTCAGAATGCGATTGGAAAGCAAAGCAGGCAGAAATACTTACAGTGATGCCTGTCCATGGTATGCAGCAGTTATTGCTGACACTGACAGGACTATAAGCTATTGGCACAGCCCACATGTGTCTTGTTGATGTGCTTGTTCACTCAGGCATGCAAGCCACATCTGTGCGCGCTGGCAGCTGATCCTTGAGTGACCCATTTTGCACTCGATTATGTGTTACTGAGACACAGAGCAACAAGGCGTGATTCACTGTCACTAGAAGAGTGCTTTGTACACACAGGGTGCACACCTTTGTCGGGGGTCTGCTCTGCCTTGTGCAGCCTTGCTTCTCTGCAGGCTTTCCAAGCTGCTGCTGAGAACCACCTGAGCAGTGCGCTGGGGCCCTTCCTGCTGCCCTGCCAGGGCCTCACACAGNCAAAGTGCGCAAAGTGTGCTTTACAGTACATGGTGAAGAGTACATGTATTCGGGGACAAGTTGTGAAGGAGGCAGTGGCTGGCCTTGGGGATAGTTTGCACAGCATTCATCCCACACATACCAAGCACTAAACATGATGACACACATGAGACATTGACGAGAGACTAAGGTGTCTCCCATAAAGCAGTTTGACATGCTCGTGTCACTCACACTGCTTAGAGTGCAGCCCCACCTGCTCAGCATCTTGCCTTTCTGCATGGCGCCTGTCAACATGCAGCACCACTTTGACCAGAAACAGCCTGGCATATCTGGGCACCTCCCCGCTGGCCACAGCATCATGCATGCGCTTCATCCACTCAGGCATGACGCTGCCAGGCTGTGTGTGCGAGGCCTGGAACAAGGCCGCAGCCTTCTCGACAAGGTGTATGAAGGGCAGCATGCAGTCATGGCTGTCCAGCTCATCNAGACTGATGCGCAACACAGCCGACACCATCTGCTGTGTGTCACAGTATTCTTTGCGTGCTCTTCACATCAACTCACCCTTGCAACATCCAGCATGTGTCACGGTGTTTTGCCTCCAAAGGCACCAGAAGACCAACGCTGTATGTCTGTGTGTAGCTTCAAAGCGCATGTATGCAGCACACACAAAGCAGTAACGTCACTCATTGGGAGGATGTGTCAGGGCATGCAGCAGTGCCAAAGGGCATGGTCCTAAGTGCGTGCTGTGTGCCATCAGAAACATCAGGCCAGGTGCTGAATGATGGCTGTGTTGACTTGCACACATCTGAAACAGCGATACGTCAGTGCCTTGCAGTCAAATGAGCATGCACATGCTTGACAAAATCCTTGTANAGCGCATTGCTCATGACCAAACAACCTTTCTGAATGGACTGGCAAACTCCATTTGTACACGTACAGGCACCTCACGGCAAAAGCATATTTGCCCCATGCTGTGGCTAAAACAGGTTGTGCAGCACAGAGGCTGCACAGTGCTGTGCAGTTCTGGCAGGTCATGCGTCAAGGCAATGTTCAGCGTTTTGTTGTGCACAATGGCTTCTGAAAGTGTATCTAGGTCATGAAAATGTTCCTTGCATGGGCAGGGCCCTAACGCTTACCAAGGTAGGGTCTTGCTTGCAAAGGCAGTAGGCAAGGCGGTAGGCAGCGCAGCGCCTCCAGGGTTGGCGCGAGGTCCTGAGCTGGACAACATACAGGATGCCAAGTACCTCTGAGCTGTTCTCAATGTGTCTGAACATCAGGTACTCCAGTCGGGGCACTGCGTAGGTGTCCTCAATGGTCATCATCTCTGCATATGCCTGTGGCCACAGCACAAAGGTATGAAGGGGTGTTTTGCGTGAGCACGCAGCTTGGCAAAAGTTTGCGTAAGTCATGTCAAGACTGGCTATGTGTGTGCATGCAATTGACGACCTGCTCCTGCAGGATGACAAGGTCTGCTCTCCACACTGGGGCACTTGGTTTGCTGATGTATAGCCACTTGCAAGATTGCAGAGAGTGTCATAGCACCCTCTAGTGGAATTGCAAACGACATTCGTAGCACATGTCAACATACACATGTATGCAAAGGTTGCGGTGGTGTCCAAGATAGGCAACGATTGTATACAGTCCATCTTGCAACAGCATTCCCGGATGTTGGTTCCAGTGCAGTGCAGAGTCATGAAACATAATCAGAGTACATACCGGGGCAGCTTGATACAAAGCAATAGGGTCATACTTCCTCCAAGCCATGTGCACAAGTCTCAGTATCTCAAGGGTCATTTCCTTGTTCTCCCACATGAGAAACTGGAGGCCCTTGATCACATGCTGCAACANCTGCGATACCGGTGCCACAGCATGCTGTCCCTGCAGAGGGTCATGGCCCACCTGCATGCTGAGGCTGCTGTGCACATGCCTGCTGAAGCCCAACTGCAACTTCTCATGGTGCTTCAGGTGAGCTTCAATTTGATTTGACCACAGCATAGCTGTCATAGCGTAGTTGTCATAGCATAGCTGTCATAGCATAGTCATCCTGTTCTATGCAAGTCAACTGACTGCCCAGCATTCTCTCAGTACCAGATAAGTGATGATGATTGTGTGATGGGCACCCACCTAAAGTNAGCCAATATGACTGTCAACTTCATACTCCTGATTGGACATACGGCAGACATCTATGAGCTAGAAAGAGCAGACTTTCTCAAGCGATTGAAGATAGCTAGTAACAACCAGCAAGATGCAGGCTCATCTGCTGCTGAGCCTACTGGCGAGCCATCACCTGCAACAGCCACCAACGGTAAGCAGCTCTGATCACACAATCCATTGCTCTGGCCTCCCACAAGCACTCATGGACATTCAGCATGTGATGCATGTGTTGCAGTCACATGNTCTTGGTGCTGTTACTGTAAAGACAGGACAATGACAGTGACCGCCTCATGGGCACTACTCACTGCACTGTGCATAATCTTCATGCTGCTGATGATGTAAGAGAGGACAATGCTGGGATCTCCTCATGGGCAGCGCTCGCTGCACTGTGCACAATCTCCTGCCCCTGCATATAGTGCGATTAGTCCATCTGGCAGCCCATGACATAGCTTTACATTTTGCTTAAAGTCTAATCAGTGTCGTTGTACCTTGAGCATAACTTCTGCGTTTCTTCACAGCACAGCTTGCCGGCAANTCAGGTTGCATGTGTGCTTATGTCCAATGCCACACAGTGGGATGACGAGGGTTGTTATGTGTAAGGAGTTGTTTGTCCCAACAAGCAGATTGTGTACAGGAGGTGAGCAGACAGAAGCAACAGGGATACCCTGCTCACCTCTGGTGTGGGCATGACACTGGCTGAGGAGAAGGAAGGCATTCTATTGGAAAGCACACTAACAACTGAGTCAATGGTAGCCTCAACTTGCCGCAGTGCCTGTATAAGCGACTCCTCCAGCTGAGCAGATACATCAATGGCAGTGCTATGTGATCTGTAGCAGCACGGGTGCTGTTTGACAGGTACAGTCAATTTGTTGCCGAAATACCGAGAAATGCTTACCGGAGGACTGCATGGTGAGCTTGGTCATAGTGCAACGNTATGGCACTCCCAGGCAGATGTTGCCAACAAGGGATCATGTGTTCACTTTCTGTGACACAGCTAGCCTGCATGACGTGTTTGTGGCATGACTGCAGAAGGNCAGTTGCACTTGACCTTGTTACACGCTGTGTGCTCCTGCTAATCAGTATGGGATGTGGAACTGCAGCATTTCATGTCACCACATGCCACCCTTGACAAGCAGCTTTTGCAAGCAATCAGGANCGTGGCTCCCACACAGCAAGCCCCAATGGAAGAAGAGGCTGATGTAGAAGAGTGGGTGCCAGCAAAGGTCAAGAAGGGCAAGCGTACCCCGCGTACCAGAAAGAGAGCAGCTGTGACTGAGACAGCTCTGCATGTTGTCAAGAGGGACAGCACCAGTATCATTAAGAACAAGAACACCCAAGAAGTGAAGAGAAGAGCCGCAAAGCTGGCGCCATTCACAGGCGTCACCATTAAGAACAACAGGTAACTGCACATGACCAGGCATCATGCTGGCTTGCAAGCTGTGCAGCCCTTGCAAGCCATCTGCTGTCAAAAGGACAAGGCATCATGCCATCTTGCAAGATGTGTAGTCCTTGCCTGCCATATGCTGTCAAAATTGCACAAAGTTGCTTGCCACAATACACATGCCATTTGCAAGCTCTTTGCATGTTACCTACACATGATANCAGTCTCACAAGTACCCATTGGCGTGATAATGCATGCACGACCGTCAAACAAAACCAATGTGTATGCAACTGCTGATTTTCAATGAGAACAGGTTGCCCAGACGGGGCAATGCAGAGCTGTACGCAACGGCACTGCGATCGGCGTACCTATGTAGTCAAAGCAGTTGCCGCTTTCACAGCGATTGCTGAGGAAGCCCCAACGTTTATGGCAGGCGCACGAGCCGTCGTTCAAAGTAAACCCGTCCCCGTTACCGTAAAACGTCGCGCGACCAAGTTGCGGTTCGGCAAGCGCGCGCTCAGCCAGGCATAGATATGACAGGAGAAGAATATCAGCAAGGCCACAGCGTATAACAGGGGCTCTCANACTCTTCACCTAGCCAGGTACAGTCATCATGCAGCAGCTCATCAAGGAGTCATCACTAGTCATTGTCTCTTTACCTAACAAGCCAGGTGCCTTCTCTTCAATGCCTTGGTTGCCCTCTCTGCCAAAACCAGGGCTGTGTTGTGCGTTGTCAGGAGATGCTTGTGCAGTGTTGACAAGCAGGCCATCAGCNTAACAGGGAGCTCTCATGTGAGCAGATCAAAGCTCACGCTGGAGCTGAATAACGATTTTGTCAGTATTTTGGAATACGTTCCAACAAGCATTTCAGCAGGCCACAGGGATAGCTGACAATGACTGTGGACGGATGATACACCATGGAGTAGACCTTGTACAGTTGCACTGCAGGCTGGATGCATTGTTTGTGGTGCTGCTGGCTTTCAGTTGTTTGTGGTGTTGCGCAGAAAACAAGAAGTTGGAGAGGCAGAAGAATGAGCTAGTGGTTGCCTTCAAGAAGCAGCTCAAACTGATTGACATCCTGAAAAGGCAGAAGATTCACCTGGAGGCAGCACGCCTGCTGGCATTTACGGAAGAGGAGTTCACCAAGGTCATTGGCATCGATCAGGTCTAGGGCTGTCCTCAAGTCAAAGTGTCAGATGTATGATAGCTGCGCACAAGTGATTATTTCTGCCATAGCAATGACNTTCACATGTTGAGGATCTTCCCTACAAAGGTGCTACTGACACACAAGGGCCCTCCACTACTGCCATGGACCTGCAGCCTGAGGATCCAGATACCACTGCAGGAGCTTCTAGGGATCCTGCAAATGGAACTACTGCAGGTGAAGCTGCTGAGCGCCACCAANTGGGCAGTCAAGTATTACAGCTTCAAATACTTCTTCCGCTTAGGGGATGACAGCTACTTTCGTATAGACAAGTTCTTGAACATGTTAGCACAGAATCAGCTGCCCACTGGTAAGGCTGTCATAGGTCAAATTTTGAAAACTTGGATCATAGGCATGGACCAAGAGTATGCTCAAGGCATGGGCTATGGCCTTACGCCTGACGNCAATGCAGTACTGACAAGCAAGCTGCCCGCCAATCTTGTTCATTCAGATGCAAATACATTCTAGGTTAGGCACACTGGATCTAGGGTCATGGTTGCTGAGCCATAAAGGTGCTCACACAATGGACGCTCGTAATACGATGTTGCAAAGCCAAAGTCTACACATGCATTATGAGTTGTGCAAACTGCATTGAGAAGATCAGTGCAGACTTGAACAAACATCTATCACACCTAGCTTCACTCAGAATCAGGCTGATTTTGGCTTAATGGCATACATCCGAACAGGGAATAGCTCCTTGGGAAAATTTCGCTGCAGCACATTGTGTGTAACATGCATACTAGCCTTCGCAAACAGCTGCAACATGTACTTATTTGACCTTGTCAGGCTGGAGTCATCTTTGTCAACTACAAAGTCAGTGTTTTTACATATGTTCTCCTTCACAATTACGATGCCTCCAGGCTTCAAGCCAGCCTTGCATCTCTCAAAGAACGCCACAGCATCATCTGCAACAATGATCAGAAGTGAGACAAGGTATCAGGATTTGACTTACAAAGCAATGCATTGGCACAAATGAAACTGTCTTGTCAGCGCTTGACAGCCTGCTCACNTCAGCCTATATACATGCTCTTCCTTGCAGTGTTGAGGAGACAGCAAGCGGGTGGGTTCATCTGCACGTCAGGCCCAGCGGGGGTGCCCGCAGCGCTTTACGTGAGAACAACGTTGTGGTGCTCACGCTGTCGCGGCCACCTGCAAAAGGAGCCCTGGAATGGGTCAAGGGNTCACCAGTAGCAGAGGCGACTGTCCCAGGGGCATTTGCAGAGCTGCCAGCTGTGGCTAAAGTTTCTGACACAGGAGCTGCAGAAGCTGGCAAGAGCAGGCATGATGACCGCCTGCGCCTGCTGTATGCCTCTGACTGCTTGCCAGGGCCTGCAGATGCACACAGGAGACACGTGCAATCACAGTGAAGCAAGTCACACTACAGTTGATCAGGCTGAACAGCAGCAGGTGCAATTGCTTGACTCTGAACACCCCCAACACAAGTCTTTCAAAAGATATGGCAAAGTCTGCACAGTGGGTGCTGATAGCATGTCTACTGAACACTGGCTTTTGCAAATGTCTGCCTTCATGAACTTAGTGGCTGTGCATACATGTCCAACTTCGAGCTCATGCTCAGCAACTGCATGGCTACACACAAACATTGCTGCCTACAAACCAAGCTGAAGCACCAAGAAAATACAAGTACAAAAGGTGCAGTTTGAGCAGTCCAGACACTTGCCTGTCAAATAGCAATCTGCCGCCAGCTGTGCCATCTTGTCCAGACAAGCAGGAAATGGCGCAAAGAATCTGTTGTTGCGAATGCTGAAGCATTGTAGGTGTGCTATCCAGCTTGGGGCCACATGGCGGGTCAGCCGAGCGTGGCTGATCCACAACTGCTGCATTAGAGACAGTGCATCAGCTGCAGGAGTGCTGATGCAGAGATTCAGCTCTGGAAGGACCAGTGGACGGAGGCTGCTAGTAGCTGATAGCGACTCTGGCAGCTCGAGCCCATTGGCAGCAGGGCCAACCTCTTCATCAGCCTGTGCAGTGTGTAGCAGGTCTCCAGAGTCAGCCTCTCTTCCGCTGCGCTCCTCCATCGATATGACCTCTGCATACACAGCAGCTAATGTCATGCAGTCCTACTTGGTTGCAGAATGTAGATGCTTGCACACTGACCCTATGACGCCATGAGAGGGGATATTGGCAAAGAATTGCAAATGGCTGTAAAGGGACAAGGGATGTTACACAGCATAGGGGTCCCTGAGGAACGGGGTGTATCCATGTAGCAAGGGGCAAGTGCATGAACCATTAGCAGTAGACAAAGGTATTGTCAAGGGATGCTGTGCAGCTCACAATGACTCAGGTCCTGTTGGGATACCAACGCAGCATAGCAATCAGGTTCACAGACATGAGAACCCTCACAGTGAAGCACATGTGCCCTTGCATGCTTGCACAACAAGCTGCTATTTGCTGGCAGCATGAAAGACAAATGGCATGATAAGTATCGTGGGTTCTGAAGCTCACCAGCAGCTCCAATCGGCAACAGCAGAAACTATCTTGACAGCAAGGGAATCAAGATGGTAACAGCATATACAGAATGATATGACTAGTCAGGGCAGCATGGACGCACCAGTACGAGGAAACCCAAGAGTGGTGCAGGGGCCAGGAGGACTAGCAGCTCGCAGGCCAGCCACAGCCTGCTCCACTATGCGATGGCAGGTTGCCTCCGTGAGTTCCCTCTCAGTAGCATGGTGGATGGCCATGTGTGTTGTGACCAGGTCAGGGAACTGCTTAACAAGCTCCTCTAGCAGCTTGGCAAGCCCGCCAATAGTTGCTACCCTCCAAGGCTCCCCTCTGCACCCATCATACACAAGTGACCAGCATGATCATTGCCCCACCTTGCCCATGTTGCTGCATACTACCAGCATGTTTAAGTGTTGACTTTAATTATGACTCAGTGGATCACTCAGTGGATCACTCAGTGGATCACTCAGTGGATCACTCAGTGGATCCTTGTGCATCACTAGTGATTTCACAAGCAACAGGCAATGCAGGCGATGCCATTGCATACTGCAAAAGCAGTCCATAAACGGCTACACACTTGACCATCACATCAAGTGAATGCAGCACAACTTCATTGCGGTGCACATATTCAATCAGGCTTGCATGCACCCAATAAGGCATGCAGCAGCACACAAGGCCTGTGTGCGTAGAGTCTGTACACTGCTACATGCAGGCATGGCTCATGCAGAAGTATGCAAGAAACCCAGCTGTGTACGACATGCCAGAGTTGCTTCACGGAGCTCACATGCAACTATGTATGTGCTGAGCGCAGTTATCTTACGTGATGCCAAGCCTTGACAGCAAGTCTTGCATGCTTGCACTCGTGCCAACATACGACATTGTCGTGTCGTTGTTTTGGCGATGTTCTTCTAGAGTCCTGACAAGGTATGCCGCCAAGCCGCCTCCCTGGATCAGAGTTGTCTCAGGGTGCTCCAAGCTGCAGCAAACAGATCCAAACTGAGTAAGGTGCAGTCAAGTCATGGGTAGGCATGATGCAATGCTCACAGTGACATCCACTAGACAACAGCAGCTACAAAGCGTACCACAACTGTCACACACATGCTCACATGTATGCAATGACAACACCCTGATGCATGGTCATATGTCATGTCACAGTGCAATGTAAGACAAGCACATGGTTGCAGCACTCACTTGCCCTCCCTGCACTCTGCCAGGAAGCTTGCAATCTGTCCACCTGTCCGCAGGCCCACCTTCTGCTTCCAGCGAAACAAATCATCCCGGCCAATCTTGCTGCTTTCTTGTTCCTCCCCTACTGTCTTGGCCAGGGCTTGGTGCTTGCTCTGCAGCAGCTTGATCTCCTTGCTGCCATCTGCCACTGCTGTCCTGAGCCTGGCGAGCTCAGCTTGCATGTCAAGAAATTGCTTGACACTCATACAAGCTGGCTGCTCAAGGGGGTCCATTGCAGCAGGGGCTGTGGGGAAAGGCTCTGCATTTGGGACAGGCTCACCGCCATTGGGTACTCCAGCTGGGCTCTTGAGCTGCTGCGGGTTGGCAGTGTTGGGTGCTGCCGCTGAGCTGGCAGCCATCCTGCCAGTGGAGGTCCCAGCAGTGTTGCCAGTTGGGGCCTTTGCCTGTCTGTGAGCAGTCCTCCCAACAGGTGCAGCAGGCGTGGCAGGGGTTGGCGGTGTACCCATTCCATTGCTGGTTTTTGCTCCAAAAGCAAAAACAGGTGCAGCAGGCGTGTCAGGTATTGGCGCTGTGCCTGTCTTGTTGCTAGCCTTGGATCCAAAAGCAAAAACATTGCTAGATTGGCCAGTGCCAGGCGCTGCTGATGACCCGCCAAATGCAAAGGCCGGTGGGGGTGTGGAAGTGGCCGTTGATGGTGTCGTGGAAGCGGGTGTGAAGGAGAAAGTGGACCGGTGCCCTTGCCCAGCTGGTGTGGTAGGGCTGAAAGGGGTTGGGGTTTGACCAAAAGGCCCACCGGGAGATGCAGGAGGGGTGGTAGCAGTGAAGGAAGGCCACCCAAAAGTGCCACTTTCGGCGGGCTTAACCACAAATGATGAAGAAGACCTCAAAGGGTCATCCAGAGGACTCTGGGTCACAGCAGCTGCCTGCAACACACAGTGCAATGTCAAATGGTCACAATCGCAACCATAAGGCTCAAGGCTGATGTGCCTTGATGAATACCGCACAAAGTGATTGCATATGACAAGGTGTGCAGACAGCAACACGTCCTGTTTGAACCACAAGCAACAGGCACATCAAACCAAGGCCTGGCTCCAGGCCATATCGTACAGCAATCGGGCAGAGACGTTGATTACGTCAGCCAGTCCAAACAGCGATCACCCAAGGAATCTCTTGCATGATTGGCTATGCAGTCCAGAGGAAGACAAATATCTATGTTGAAGTAGCATGTGACACACTTCAGCATGTGATACACTTCAGGGTGTATGGTTTGGGGTTTAGGTTTCAGGGGTTCAGAGGGAGCTGCAGGATTGGAGTCTGCCAGCACTGCAACTGCAGACAGATGAACACACATTCCAGGGAGAGAATTGATGATCCAACTGTCCTGAGATTTGCGTGTGTGTATTGTTGGTTGGCTTGTAGTGTCTTGTATTGACTATCTTGCCTCAACTTGACTTCCAGAGGCTGTTTCCAACCCTGAGACCCTAAATGTTTACCCTTCTCAGTTAGAGCAGGAGGTTTATCTCTTACAGGTGTTGCCAGCAGCTGCTATACAATGTGACTCAACCAGACTTTAAACTGGATGCTGATGTGGCATTTTTGCAGGCTAAAGTCACATGCACTGCGTGTGGCAATGTAGGGGGGCACCACCAGATCGGCTTTGTGTACATCAAGCCCAGGACTAAATTGACAGCAGAGCTGATGGTGATAGCCCAGGACTAGACAGAGCTGATGATAATAGACATATTGAACTGCTCAGAGCACAACCAGCTACAACAAAGCAAGGCTGATGACATTTTGCTCAAGAATGTTTTGCAAGGACATCACAGTGAAGGCCAAACAGGTGCCGATGGTGCTTGTTGACCATGAATACCTGTCAGTGCAAAATGAGATACTCAAAAGGTTTATCACAAGGCAGGCGTACCTCAAAAGTAGTGAGCCATACTGATGCCTCACTGATTGCTTTGTGTGATTTGCAGCAGTCCTCTCCCCACTTCGTTGACTCTGAAGCCAATGGCGGCAAACCTCCACAAAAGCCACCTACCACCGGCAGTTTACGCCACTTTGAAAACTCACAAGAGAAGGGCGCCCTTCTCTTGTGAGTTTTCAAAGTGGCGTAAACTGCCGGTGGTAGGTGGCTTTTGTGGAGGTTTGCCGCCATTGGCTTCAGAGTCAACGAAGTGGGGAGAGGACTGCTGCAAATCACACAAAGCAATCAGTGAGGCATCAGTATGGCTCACTACTTTTGAGGTACGCCTGCCTTGTGATAAACCTTTTGAGTATCTCATTTTGCACTGACAGGTATTCATGGTCAACAAGCACCATCGGCACCTGTTTGGCCTTCACTGTGATGTCCTTGCAAAACATTCTTGAGCAAAATGTCATCAGCCTTGCTTTGTTGTAGCTGGTTGTGCTCTGAGCAGTTCAATATGTCTATTATCATCAGCTCTGTCTAGTCCTGGGCTATCACCATCAGCTCTGCTGTCAATTTAGTCCTGGGCTTGATGTACACAAAGCCGATCTGGTGGTGCCCCCCTACATTGCCACACGCAGTGCATGTGACTTTAGCCTGCAAAAATGCCACATCAGCATCCAGTTTAAAGTCTGGTTGAGTCACATTGTATAGCAGCTGCTGGCAACACCTGTAAGAGATAAACCTCCTGCTCTAACTGAGAAGGGTAAACATTTAGGGTCTCAGGGTTGGAAACAGCCTCTGGAAGTCAAGTTGAGGCAAGATAGTCAATACAAGACACTACAAGCCAACCAACAATACACACACGCAAATCTCAGGACAGTTGGATCATCAATTCTCTCCCTGGAATGTGTGTTCATCTGTCTGCAGTTGCAGTGCTGGCAGACTCCAATCCTGCAGCTCCCTCTGAACCCCTGAAACCTAAACCCCAAACCATACACCCTGAAGTGTATCACATGCTGAAGTGTGTCACATGCTACTTCAACATAGATATTTGTCTTCCTCTGGACTGCATAGCCAATCATGCAAGAGATTCCTTGGGTGATCGCTGTTTGGACTGGCTGACGTAATCAACGTCTCTGCCCGATTGCTGTACGATATGGCCTGGAGCCAGGCCTTGGTTTGATGTGCCTGTTGCTTGTGGTTCAAACAGGACGTGTTGCTGTCTGCACACCTTGTCATATGCAATCACTTTGTGCGGTATTCATCAAGGCACATCAGCCTTGAGCCTTATGGTTGCGATTGTGACCATTTGACATTGCACTGTGTGTTGCAGGCAGCTGCTGTGACCCAGAGTCCTCTGGATGACCCTTTGAGGTCTTCTTCATCATTTGTGGTTAAGCCCGCCGAAAGTGGCACTTTTGGGTGGCCTTCCTTCACTGCTACCACCCCTCCTGCATCTCCCGGTGGGCCTTTTGGTCAAACCCCAACCCCTTTCAGCCCTACCACACCAGCTGGGCAAGGGCACCGGTCCACTTTCTCCTTCACACCCGCTTCCACGACACCATCAACGGCCACTTCCACACCCCCACCGGCCTTTGCATTTGGCGGGTCATCAGCAGCGCCTGGCACTGGCCAATCTAGCAATGTTTTTGCTTTTGGATCCAAGGCTAGCAACAAGACAGGCACAGCGCCAATACCTGACACGCCTGCTGCACCTGTTTTTGCTTTTGGAGCAAAAACCAGCAATGGAATGGGTACACCGCCAACCCCTGCCACGCCTGCTGCACCTGTTGGGAGGACTGCTCACAGACAGGCAAAGGCCCCAACTGGCAACACTGCTGGGACCTCCACTGGCAGGATGGCTGCCAGCTCAGCGGCAGCACCCAACACTGCCAACCCGCAGCAGCTCAAGAGCCCAGCTGGAGTACCCAATGGCGGTGAGCCTGTCCCAAATGCAGAGCCTTTCCCCACAGCCCCTGCTGCAATGGACCCCCTTGAGCAGCCAGCTTGTATGAGTGTCAAGCAATTTCTTGACATGCAAGCTGAGCTCGCCAGGCTCAGGACAGCAGTGGCAGATGGCAGCAAGGAGATCAAGCTGCTGCAGAGCAAGCACCAAGCCCTGGCCAAGACAGTAGGGGAGGAACAAGAAAGCAGCAAGATTGGCCGGGATGATTTGTTTCGCTGGAAGCAGAAGGTGGGCCTGCGGACAGGTGGACAGATTGCAAGCTTCCTGGCAGAGTGCAGGGAGGGCAAGTGAGTGCTGCAACCATGTGCTTGTCTTACATTGCACTGTGACATGACATATGACCATGCATCAGGGTGTTGTCATTGCATACATGTGAGCATGTGTGTGACAGTTGTGGTACGCTTTGTAGCTGCTGTTGTCTAGTGGATGTCACTGTGAGCATTGCATCATGCCTACCCATGACTTGACTGCACCTTACTCAGTTTGGATCTGTTTGCTGCAGCTTGGAGCACCCTGAGACAACTCTGATCCAGGGAGGCGGCTTGGCGGCATACCTTGTCAGGACTCTAGAAGAACATCGCCAAAACAACGACACGACAATGTCGTATGTTGGCACGAGTGCAAGCATGCAAGACTTGCTGTCAAGGCTTGGCATCACGTAAGATAACTGCGCTCAGCACATACATAGTTGCATGTGAGCTCCGTGAAGCAACTCTGGCATGTCGTACACAGCTGGGTTTCTTGCATACTTCTGCATGAGCCATGCCTGCATGTAGCAGTGTACAGACTCTACGCACACAGGCCTTGTGTGCTGCTGCATGCCTTATTGGGTGCATGCAAGCCTGATTGAATATGTGCACCGCAATGAAGTTGTGCTGCATTCACTTGATGTGATGGTCAAGTGTGTAGCCGTTTATGGACTGCTTTTGCAGTATGCAATGGCATCGCCTGCATTGCCTGTTGCTTGTGAAATCACTAGTGATGCACAAGGATCCACTGAGTGATCCACTGAGTGATCCACTGAGTGATCCACTGAGTGATCCACTGAGTCATAATTAAAGTCAACACTTAAACATGCTGGTAGTATGCAGCAACATGGGCAAGGTGGGGCAATGATCATGCTGGTCACTTGTGTATGATGGGTGCAGAGGGGAGCCTTGGAGGGTAGCAACTATTGGCGGGCTTGCCAAGCTGCTAGAGGAGCTTGTTAAGCAGTTCCCTGACCTGGTCACAACACACATGGCCATCCACCATGCTACTGAGAGGGAACTCACGGAGGCAACCTGCCATCGCATAGTGGAGCAGGCTGTGGCTGGCCTGCGAGCTGCTAGTCCTCCTGGCCCCTGCACCACTCTTGGGTTTCCTCGTACTGGTGCGTCCATGCTGCCCTGACTAGTCATATCATTCTGTATATGCTGTTACCATCTTGATTCCCTTGCTGTCAAGATAGTTTCTGCTGTTGCCGATTGGAGCTGCTGGTGAGCTTCAGAACCCACGATACTTATCATGCCATTTGTCTTTCATGCTGCCAGCAAATAGCAGCTTGTTGTGCAAGCATGCAAGGGCACATGTGCTTCACTGTGAGGGTTCTCATGTCTGTGAACCTGATTGCTATGCTGCGTTGGTATCCCAACAGGACCTGAGTCATTGTGAGCTGCACAGCATCCCTTGACAATACCTTTGTCTACTGCTAATGGTTCATGCACTTGCCCCTTGCTACATGGATACACCCCGTTCCTCAGGGACCCCTATGCTGTGTAACATCCCTTGTCCCTTTACAGCCATTTGCAATTCTTTGCCAATATCCCCTCTCATGGCGTCATAGGGTCAGTGTGCAAGCATCTACATTCTGCAACCAAGTAGGACTGCATGACATTAGCTGCTGTGTATGCAGAGGTCATATCGATGGAGGAGCGCAGCGGAAGAGAGGCTGACTCTGGAGACCTGCTACACACTGCACAGGCTGATGAAGAGGTTGGCCCTGCTGCCAATGGGCTCGAGCTGCCAGAGTCGCTATCAGCTACTAGCAGCCTCCGTCCACTGGTCCTTCCAGAGCTGAATCTCTGCATCAGCACTCCTGCAGCTGATGCACTGTCTCTAATGCAGCAGTTGTGGATCAGCCACGCTCGGCTGACCCGCCATGTGGCCCCAAGCTGGATAGCACACCTACAATGCTTCAGCATTCGCAACAACAGATTCTTTGCGCCATTTCCTGCTTGTCTGGACAAGATGGCACAGCTGGCGGCAGATTGCTATTTGACAGGCAAGTGTCTGGACTGCTCAAACTGCACCTTTTGTACTTGTATTTTCTTGGTGCTTCAGCTTGGTTTGTAGGCAGCAATGTTTGTGTGTAGCCATGCAGTTGCTGAGCATGAGCTCGAAGTTGGACATGTATGCACAGCCACTAAGTTCATGAAGGCAGACATTTGCAAAAGCCAGTGTTCAGTAGACATGCTATCAGCACCCACTGTGCAGACTTTGCCATATCTNCAACAGCTCTGACCTCAACATCGACCTCTTGTCTGGTTTTGAAGCTGCCCAGCGCCTCATGTAGCACAGCTGCCAGAGCTGAGTAGACTGCCTCAAAGAACAGCTGGTCGCGGTGTGTCTGCATGCAGCAGGCCAGTGTCAGCAATCCACAACAGCCAGCATAGCAGCAGCTTAAGAATATAAAACCATCCCTTACGGACAAATCTTCTAACATCACCTACGGTGANCTCATTGCCAACAAGCAGCAAACAACAAGACCTGCACATTGGGCAAAGCCCCTCAGCACCACAGCAAGCATTGCAAAGGTGTGGCGGACAGTACAATACTCTTATTCACAAAACTGGATTCACCAGCTATTTGCATGCAGCTCTGCCCTTCAGCAGAAGCCGCTCATTGCAGCAGTAGCAGGAGCTGCTCTGCTCCTTGCTTTTCTATTACGCGCTTTGTTCCGCAAATTGCAACAACATACAAAGCAGTCAGCAGGCACCTCGCAGGTGCTTGCCTTTCTTCTGACACTATACTGCTCTGCTTTGGCCTGGCGTTTAGGCACTGCAGCCTTGTCATGCAACATGACGTCATGCCTGTGATGTTTGCAAAGTGCTTTGCAAAGGCTTCTGTTGGCATTGCCGTTCAGGATTAGCCTCCAGCTGTGGTGCATGTATAGCACTGCAGTGCCCGCGCAATGGTATGATTTCGCCTCATGCTTATGTGCACTGCAGAATGCAGAGCCAGAACATGCAGCAGATAGCAAAGACTTTAAGGCTGCAGTTGCCAGAACAAGGCAGGCCGTCTCAGTCCAAAAGGCAATAGGCTTCATGGATGCATCCAGCCCTGCCAAGTACGGCAAATGCTGTCCTGGCATGGTTACTTCCAGCTGCCACGNGGGATTTGCTTGATTTAATGGGCAGGTGTTGTGCTTGAGGTTGTTGTATGTAGCTGCTTGCATGAGGCAACTTGCATGTGGTTGACTCACCCATGCTGTGTCGCCTCTCATTCTCTGCTGTGGGCTGCAGAGACGGTGCAAGTGGTGCTTTGCACTGTCCCTCCTTGCTTGCAACTTGCTCAGCTGCGTTATGAGCAGGCTTCTGCTGTTGTTTGTTCTTTGGCAGTGGCTGCTGAGTCTGCAGAACACTGTTGGTCACAGCCTGCAGCATGCCATAGTGTCAACTAGTCTGTGTCCCCACATTCACAACCCACCATGCCTGGACAAGCAAGGCAAGACAGCCAGCGTTGGTAGCACTCTGCAGTCCGTGACAGGCAGTATGTACAGCATCATGAGTCAGCGACCATTCACCAATGGTTTGACGAAGGCACATACTTCAGCAACCTATGTGCAAGATCAAATCGACCAAATGCATCAGCTGCATAGTAGCAGCAGGTGAGCAACAAGCTGTCAGTGNGAAGCTCTGTAGCTAGCAGACAGCACACAGTGGGCAAGATGTTGTAGGGCATAGTCATCACGACAGCAGCTGAGCATACTGCTCTCCCCAGTCTGTTACTGTGCACCATGCATTCAAGTCAGTACTAGCATCACTCACATCACTAGTCAGTACTACGGTACTAGCTCAGCAGGTCAGAAACAGTTTGTGTTCACNAGGGGTATATAAGCATCGAGCGTAAGAGTACAAGGCAGCAACTGTGTGTCACGTACCAGCGACAGTAGCTGTAGCCTGGCTGGAACCATGGTACCTGTAGCAAGCCAGCACCTCAGCATGACATGCGTGGTGTTCAGGAGGTGTGGAGGGATGGAAATTGTGCAGAAGTGTACGCTCACAACCTGACCGTGGAGTGTACATCAAAGTGCTAGCTGCCACAGCGAGGTGAAGACTACCTTAAAGGTTAGAAGCAGCGATAGCTCAGCAAAAGAGAGGTAATATGTCCCTACAATCAGTGGAGTCTCAGGCAACAATTTGCAAGCTTTCAGATCTATCTGTCACATTGCAGATGCACGTACAAGCGTGCCTGCAGGAAAAGCTGCGTATAGTTCCAGCTGATCAAGATAGACTGTGGAACTGTAAGTTGGTGACCACTGTGGCCCTCCTGTTGCGTCATACAGTGCCTTGAGAGCCGCGCGCTGTTCTGGCAGATCGTTCTCTGGCTGGTACATCGATTCTATGGCAACGTTTCCAGTGAACGTAACAAACGATGCCAAGGTCTCGTTGGTGGTTGTGGAGAATAGCCCGACCGTCTGGCAGCTGCCACGCTGTGCCACACAGACNAATGGTTCTGATGGTGAGTCCTTTTGCTTTGGAGTCCTTACGCTTGCAATATAGGTTTGAAGTTGAGTAGCTCAGGTTGCAGGTTGCTGCCTGGTGTTGCACCTGAGATGCAGAGCACTGGAGGGGCTTACGTGTAGTGGTCGACGACTTTGTGGTCGTCTTTGTTGAATCGTGCAGCCAAGTGAGCCTCAGCGGCTGCGATACCAACGGCATTGGCGATACCTTGACCCAAAGGACCTGTACCAACAATGCGCGTTAGTGTCGGCGTACGCGCATCTTCTGATGCGCATTAAGCGCGACGTGCAGTGTCGACCTGTTGTTACTTCAATGCCCAAGGTCTCGAAATTCTCTGGGTGACCGGGTGTTTGGCTGCCCCACTGACGGAACTGCTTGCAGTCTTCCAACTGCAGAAGGTGCAAATTGTCACGACTGCCCTAGTGCTGGTGATGGCAGGCAGGTTCTGCAGCAATCTTGATCCACAAGACTTACGCTGACGCTGTCGTATCCGGTCAAGTGCATGAGGGAGTACTGAAGCATGCAGCCATGGCCAGCTGACAGAAGAAAGCGATCCCTGTTGAACCAGCCTGGGCTCTTTGGGTTGTATGTCATTGCCTCATTGTACAGGATGTATCCCATTGGTGCACATCCCATGGGCAAGCCTGGGTGTCCTGAGTTGGCCTTGTTCACACCGTCAATGGACAGAAAACGGACGGCATTGATCGCCTGCAGCGCTGTCTTGTCGTCAACCTTTGTTTCCTCCTCTACTGCTGCGACTGCTCGCACGGCTGTGCTGATCCGCTGCTGTGCGCATGTTGGGCGACGGCAAGCAAGCTGTGTTCCCCTGATAGAGCTACATCTAAGGCCAGCTGCCCTGGCAGGAATCAGCATGCTTCGTCACGATGGTAAGGATCTCGGCGTTCTGTTGAGAGGATGCCCAGGATCGTGGTTGGGACAGGATTCCGAATTCCCCTTCGAAGAACGAATTCTGGTGTTGAAACCAAAGGTAAACGAATGAATGAAAGGCAACAGTGCTGTAAAGTAGTTTTCGAGCCTTTATAGCAGCCTCTCGCAGCTTTGCCGCTTGTTCGTAATCTCTCGCAGACGCACTATGAACGGTGCCAGACCTACCAGCAGGAATGAGCGTAGACGAAAGGATTTCAAAAAGGGTGTAGATGCAGAGGATGCACGCAGAAAGCGAGAAGACAACATAGTGCAGCTGAGGAAAGACAAGCGTGATGAGAACCTGCAGAAGANCACATTGCAGTCTGTACATTCAGCAAGCAGAGCATCAGGTACTGAGGAGCACTCACTTGGCCGTGTTGGCCCTTTTGAGGGCTGCAGTCAGACCTGTTGCCAAAGCTCTCTTGATGTCATCTTCTGCTGCTGCCTGGAGGTGTGACACATCTGTCAAGCCAGCATTGTAGAGCGCCCTGCAGGTACAAAGGTGGGATGCTGTGCTGACACGTGAAACAGCAATACATGTACGATGTGATACAGAGGGTGGGATTGTGGAGATGAGACTCTGCTGCTGCGTGCAGCGGAAGCATGCTTGCCAGCGCAGCATGATGGGGGAATTTTGAGCATGTGTGGGCTGTTTGCAGTTTGGACAGGTACAACATCTACCGTGCAGATTTTGTGATGTCTCATCAGTTGACGACTACGAGGTGCTGCCAAGTCAACCGTGCAGCAAGCCAGTCATATTGGGTGCAGCCAGCGACATGTATAAAAGCTTTTACACATGTTGTATCAAATGGCATATCAGGCGGGGATTGGGCAAGCTGCGCTGCCTCATGCAGTAAGGCACCAGAGACAGGTAGTGAAAGTTTTCTTCATCNACGCCTGCTTCAGGTATGAGTGCAGTGGTGTTTGCCCCAGCATTTTCTGCTGGTGCTGGCAGGTTCATCCCTGCTTGATAAGTCTGTATGGCCTGCCTAGGTACTGAAGTGCACGACAACACCTGTGCGACAACTCAGTTCATGTCAAGAACATACAGGCATGCAGTATCTATGCAATGATCAGCCCTTAGACACCATAACAATCTGCATGGTAACGCCTGTCGAACAACACAGATATTGTTGCGCACACAGTATTGGCCCGCCTGCAGATGTTGTTCTACTCACAGATGTTGTTGTGCCACACAGCTTGTGCCAAGACCAAACAGGTATCCATTTGACTGTACAGTGATTGGCCCTTTGGACACTGTTGTCGTCAGGTGCCAGATCTGAGATGCGTTGCTGTGCGCTGTGGTGCCAGGACATGGGTTATGGCCCTTTGGCATGACTGTAATGCTATGGCAAACAGCACAGAGGTGCAGATCACAAATGCATTAGAGTGCACCGAAGACACATGGTTGAAACTCTCTGTGCTTTGACCTGACAGCATGGGTGAACTAGGTGGTGATTGCTTATTTGGATCACTGATTCGACACTTGAGTTGACCTAGACACATTGCTTGTGCAAGGATTGACGCAACTGTATCAGCGTTCATGAGAATCCAGTGTCATGCTGAGACGTCATACTCAAGCAGCACAGNTGCTGCTGCTCCCTGATGGCTGCATGCATGGCAGTGGCAATACAATGGCCTGCTGCAGTCATTAGCTCAATCTTGAACTGACAAACACATGCTTCACTGGTGGCTGTAACATACCAGCCCCCTCAAAATTGCCTTAGAGTCTTACTCATGCAACTTGGAACAGTGCATTGTGCACTCTGATGCATGTGCTCATACCTGGGTCAGCAGTGCAGCTCTTTGCGCTGTAGATTGTTGGGGAGACAGCAGACCTGGTTGCTGTGAGTAAGCCAGCAAGTGTGCCGGTGCATGTGTGTGGACAGTACCGCAAGAACACTGTCATGGCCCTTCTGCAAGTGGAGCGGCCCGATCTAGGGCTGCTGCACCCTGTGCACCGCCTGGACAAGCCAGTGTCAGGCTTGCTGCTTGTAGCAAAGACCTCAGCAGGAGCCAACAGAGTTCGGGCTCAAATTCAGGTGCTTGTGCAAGCTTCCAAAACTGTTTGTTCTGCACCTGTTCAAATGGTGGCAATCATGTGCGGATGTCTGCTAAAGTAGCTCTTGCTGCTGTAACCAGGCAAGCGTGGTGATGAAGTTGCATACACCTCCTTGTTCATGGCATGAAGCATATGAGCCAACCTGCTGCCTTTGCCCTGGTGCAGTTCCCAGACATGGAGCACGAAGCTTTGATGCTGAACACATTTCTGCATGGGTATAATTGGCATCTACAGGGGGCCAGTCAGATGACTGATGCACGTGCCATTTACAGTCATGCACTTTTGTTCAGTTCTGAATGTGCGTCACAGGATCACAAGGATGTGAAGAAGGTGTACATTGCCCGTGTGCTGGGTGTGTTTCCAGCTGAGCCAATAACAATGGACACGCCTCTTGCATGGGACAGCGGCACCAATCATGCTTTTCTCATGGATCCAGATGGCAGCTTGTCGGTAAATCAGAGCTTGGGCCATGTGCCAGACCCAAGTCAGCGGCAGGAGCTGCAGGCCAAGACTGNGGGTCAGGCTGCAGAGCCCAGTGAGATGCCCATGCCCCACTGGGCACCTCCCGGCATGAGTCATGCTGGCAGCGCACCTCAGGTCAGAACATGTTTGGTCCATGACCAGAATGTCAAGTACAGCACAACATACAGGTTGGCCATGGCTTAGCACAAGCAATTCTGGAGGTGTACGGCCGACTTTCGCCCCAGTTTGGACGTTGTTTGAAGCTTCTCAATGAGACTTCTGCATCTAACATGCCAAGCTAGTCATTGGGTTGTTCAGTCAACAGCCCAGAGCATAGTTGCATAGTGGTATTGACCCTCAACGAATTGTGGTGTTTCTCTTGCTGCACACTAGCGACTGCAAGGTGGACTGTGTTAGGCGCTACCTTTCACCATAGATCTCTGTCTGTGTCATGGATCGTGCATGCATGCAGGCTGGTGGGCGTCTGCTGACATACCAGGACATAGCTTTGGATCTGCAAGGCAACAGAGCAGAGCTCTATTGGCCAGATGATAATCTGTGGTATCTCATATCGATAGAAATCGTGGATCTGTTGACGCAACGAGCCAGTATCATGTATTCAACAGGAGAAACAGAAGAGCTGAACCTGAATGACATAGTGAAGGAAGGCCATATGTCTTTGATACCAGATAGATGACACCAAGCTCAACACACTCACCCTGAAACGGTGTGAGTTGCCACGTTCACAAATGTTGCAGCTGACTTGAGGTTTTGCAGACCTCCATGCCTCACAGGGTTAGACATACTCCCCAATTCCTCCNACCAGGCTTTTGGCCACGGAATACCCCGCTTCAGAGGCAAACTTACAGAATTCATTTTCAGCCAGGTCCAGCGGGAACAACAGGTGATACAGCTGCTATGTTCTTGAATTGTCACAGCAGAAAATGTGTATATGCCAAAATCAACGTGTGTATGCTTTGCAGGTGANGAGAAGGCAAAACTCAACTAACTGCTTTTCACACACGGGGACAGATTCACTGTGCCTCACACTCATAGCAAGTTTGCACAAACGTGAGCAAATGTACTGCAATGGGGTCACAAGCAAAGTGGGATCACAGCATAAGCTGACTGCAGACCTGTATGTTGGACATCAGCATTTTGACACAATTGCTTGATAGCAACTCATTTGGTGACATGTTGGGCTGGGCAAACTCCTCACCAAGCATCAACTACTTTGCTTAGTGCCGCTGGCCGCGCAGGTAAACAGTGATCACACCCATCCCGGTGATGTAGTTCATGTTGCGGGACAACAAATGGCTTTCAATGACCCTGGGCAAACTGGCCTCCCCTCCTGAGCTGTTGTTGCCTCTGCCTACAATGACTCGCAGCTTGGTTGCCTGACTGTGGTGGTGAGCTTGCCCCAGCAATGCTAGCCTGCAACATGCACAAAGTCATGTACCAAGTAAGCTTGAGTCACCGATGTCGGCATGTGGGTCACCTACTTGTATAGCACCTCTCTCACCTGGCCACGCACTTTGAAGCAGCAGGCATGCTTCATGCAAATGCAAATCGTTAAACTGCATGACCTGGCTTACTAGAAACATGTTGTGCCATAGCTCTCATACTAGGTCCACCATGAAGAAGCTTGTATAGCAGTAATGCCTCAGGTCTTGCATTTCAACTTTTCTTTCACCAATTTCACACATGCCCTGCATTGCAAGCCAGCCCAGTGGCTTGTAATCTCACCTGTTGTCAAGAGCAGCAACGGCTTCCACTGCATGCAGACCATGAAGGTCAATTTCAGCTTGGTCCAGCCCCCGACCAGCATTGTTGGCTTGCTCAATTTTCTGAGCTGCCTCAGCATGCGCTGCTTGAGCTCTGAGCCGTATCTGGTGAGCTTCAGTGGCAAGCCTTTTGCCCTCTGCAGCCGACAACACGAAGCATGTCAGTTTGACGTGAGTACGACTGAGTCAAGAAGTCCATAGCTGGGCGTCATATGCCAAACATCCCATTCTGNAGCCGCGCCGATGCTAAGGAGGGCTGTGCTAAGTCTGCGGCTAGTGGCAACACTGCTAGTTGCGCTGCTGCAATGCAAACTGCTACTGCCTGNAGCTTACCAACCTCCACAACTGTAGACATGACTGGTGCACTGTGACCGCTGCAAGAACTGTGTGCACTCTTCTTCACTTGCTGCCTTTGCAGGCTGGAGAAGAGGTCCCGAGGTCAGTATCAGCACAGTGAGGCACAAAATGAAGCACGGCAGAAAGCAGCAGATGAGCTTATGAAGCAGCAGTTTAGCTGGCTGGGCCCATTTGCAGGCATGTTTGGACGCAATATGCAGCAAGGCTCATCCAGTGTCAGGAACCAGGAACCACGTGGCAGAACATATGTTGGCAATCGTAAGCGGGTGGTCAAACCCCCTCCAAGCAGTCAGAGGGGGACCATACCTGTGGAGCGATCCCTGGTTGTTGTGCCAAAAGATGACTGACCCTCAGAAAATGCCTTTGCTCAGGCTGGCTTGCTGCCAACTCAGTGCAGGGATGCTGTNAGTGGGTAAAGAAAGCAGTGAGTCACGTAGTAGGGCTGTGCGTACGGGCACTTTGGGTGAAAAAATGCGTATATACCCCTGTATATACAACCCGTACAGTATTAGGGAGACTTTGGCGTACATTGACCAAAACCAGCGCACTGCTCAGAATGGGCATATACAGCATATACATGCGTATATACAGCAATGTCTAGCGTACATACTGCCTGTGTATAAATTGCAAATTACCAAACGAACGCTTGAATTTCTGCAATGTCAGCCTCAAATTCAACCTCTTGACAAGTTATATGGCATGAAAGCATATTCTATTTGAAAGTCTGAGCATAAACCACTGCCTTTGCTTAAACTTTGACATACCTACTCATCCTCGCCCTCATCTAGGGTCATGTACTACATTTANAAGAAGATATAAGCAATTATGCCTTGTTAACTGAATCAGATGCAGCCAGAGGTCAAGGGCACTTGTGTTGTATGAGCTCGCCTCAGTGTGCAATGGCATGATCTATAGAACACTTGAGATATTGGCCTCACACTTGCAAGTGAGCCAAGGCGCCATCGTATGTCAATAGGGCAGTTGCACGCCTGGGAAAACGTATCCAACGTATGCAGTGTCATGGCTGCATTTGCTGCCATCTGCCAAGTGATTGTCACGGAAGAGCTTCAGATGAGCATCTTCTGATAATAGTCTCAGAGACTTGCACCTGAACAGCGTGTATCCTGTCTGTGCAGGGACGATGCCTCAAAGCGCCAGCAGCAACAGTCTGGCTGGGCAGTATATTGGTGAAAACCAACTTCGCCACAGTGGCAGCAGCGGCAACCTGAGCCATATTGGAGGCACCAGTCCCTCCCAGCTCTCCTCTAAGCATGGCTCTCATCAGTTTCTGAACCAGGCCCAATTTGCAGGTATTCTGATATTGCAGCCAGTCCTTTTGGTCTGGTATGCTGCTTGCTGTAAACACTCACCAGTAGTTATGATGCTGCATCATGGGTGCAGGGGAACTGATTTTGCTGTAAGGTTGCCTAATCACCTGTGTAGACATTGGACATACTTATGGACAATGTGTGTCTGGTGACAGCACTGAGGCCACTGTTGTTGCATTGAAGATTCGGCGGTCCCCCATGAAATCTTTTACATGCTTCCTTTGCCGGCCGCTGTGTGCACAGCTGTGATTGCCAACACACAAGTCTGACATGATGCCTGCCAGCTCTCCCAGATTACTTTTGTTTCAAGTGCTGTCAATAACATGCTGCTGTTGCCATCTCTATAGGNTAGCATAGACAAAAACAAGTCATGTATGTGTGTTGGGAGAATCCCTCAGCTCCCGGTGTGGTGTTGACATCTGTGCTGCCCACTGAGGCGACATACATAATTCTACCTTTCTTGAAGGGTTATCTGGTTGTAACGCTTCAGTACAAAGTCGCTGCCTGTAACATGTTGACAGGCCAATTACAGGTGAAAACTCCAACCCAGCTGATTGTCTAACTGACGAGCACTATAAGTACACTACTATCTGGGCAGGACGCTGTCAGCTGAAATTGCAGTACGTATACCGTCAGGCAATGAAGNCGTGTCACAGCAAGTCTGTCTGAGTCAAAAATTCATGCAAGGATGTAGTGGGCGGTAGGGACCTGAATTCTGGTACACNTCGGTACTGGTGCCAAGTGGGCTGCGTTGTGCACTTCTTAGATTGCGCTTCCAATGCATTCAGGGCGCTGCAGTCCCCACCACACAGTGCGCATTCCAGTTCCCCTGCTCCCACGACCCACCCCAAGCCTCCATCCACCCTCCCGAACCCTTCACAGGCAACCACAACCTCCGGTGGTGTCAGATTGCTGTACATCACAGCAGCCACATAGCTGCAGGAGGCATATCTTAGGTGCTGTAGCTGCCAGCACAGTCAACAGCAGGCAGCGCAGTGCAAGCAACATGCAGCCTGCTGGAGGGAGAAGTATGCCAAGCAAGGGCAGGGCTGTTGCCAGAAAGGGCNCACCAGGCAAAAACATTGTGACGGGTTTCTTCCACTACTGACCTCTGTCAGCTGTTTGTCGGGTCTTGCAGGATACCCTGTACCACAGCATCTTGCCAGGCTACATGAGCATGTGTATTGTGTTGAGCCATGCTTGGACTCCTAGCTGGTGACTTGCAANGCAATGAACTCCTGTGGCTGATATAGTGTGTTATGCAGGAGATGTGATGTAGACAACAGTGCAACTTCGTGACAGTCTGGCTGATTCAAGGCAGATGATACCTGTATCTGCGAGTTGTGCATGAGGATGCGGCAATCTCCTGGATGCATACTAGGTCTTGTGCTCAAGTGTGCTTTGCTAGCAAAGTTATGCCTGGCTCACATGTTGGGGTTGGCCCTGGTGTGTGTCTGTCACTGTAGCAAAGTCGTGGTGTCACGCTAGGTATACGATGTCCTGTATTTATCAGCTGGCATTTGTCAGTTAGTCTACGTAATTGAAGTTGTCAAACGTATTGCGTGCTGTGCTGTGTAACACCATTGTATATATATATATCNAGCCAGCACATCTGGAGACTGTGGATAGAAGTGGCAGATACACACACAGGCTTGCCATAGCGTGAGANCTAGCACCTTGCCCGCTGTGGGCTTGTTGTACCATGCCAGAATCAGGGCCTCATCCACAATGTCCTCATCATACAAAGACTGCAGCGCTACTGAAACCTGCAGCATGCCAAGGGTGATGCTGAATGTGTGACAAATGGCAGAGCAGCAGCCACAAGGGGTAACTTCGGGAAAACCAACAACAACAAGAGTACGTACCACATGTACCAAAGTTCACAGAATTTGCTGATGTCTTTGCACAGATGACTGCTCATGCCATACAATACATCCAGACCGTCAACGGGCAGAGTACAATTATATAGAGCTGTAAGCACAGCACACACCTGTGTGAGCCTGTCAGTGTCANCACAATAGACCAAGCCACAGCGCCTATGTTGCATGAGTAGGCACCTTTACAACATGGTGCTTGCTTGGTCCAAGAGGTCATGCCTCTTCTGGGATGAGTCTTGTGTTTGGTTCAATGTCACAACCTGCATTGACTGATGATGCCTGGGCATCTGTATAAAGGCACAGTGCAAGGTCTTGACATACCTATACTGACCTGCAATCATTGTCGCATTGATGCTGAAGAATGATAAAGAAAACCGCTACTTGCTCACTTACTCGCCGTATGGCTCCTGATTACAGTTGCTTGCGTCACTTAGTCAGCTGGAACACTGTTGTCCGTGCTTCACTTCACACTAAACTCTGGAAGCGTCACGTGTGCGCAGTCTTGGATGACTCCATAGAAGCGGACTCCATAGCCAAGAGTGACGACACCCTCAAAAGCCGCAAGGACGCCACTGGTACAATCCTGGACAAAGCACGGGCAGCTGGCAAGGCTGCTACAGACGCTGTCACAGACAGACAGGGCGTACTGCANCCCATGATTGCACCATTGTCGTATTGTATCTTTGCAAATGTTGTCTGCTGCAAGTGTGCTGCTTTGCCAATTGTAGGGTTGTAGAACAGCAGTGCGCATCACACATGATCACGAGCATCATGCAGTACTTACTGACTGTGACAAAATTTACAACTGTCATGTCTCGTTGCAAACTGTTGTGAATTTTAGTGACATGCACACATCTGTCAATGTTGGTCATTTGCAGCACGACACATTGCATTACTGGCCATTGTGTGCATTGCCAGGCTTGTGAAACTTCACAAAACTAGCATACTCCTTGTATGCAGTCCCCTGTGGTGGTTGTACATNGGGCCAGAACTCAATCATCTGACCCTGGTTTCAAGTATCCAGTGTCTGTCGCCATGGGCACCAGGAACAGCCCATGGGGATAGACACCTGACGCCTGGAGTTGGGGTCAGACTCGCTAAAGTTTGCCCCCCCAAAATGCAATGTATACTCGCGTGTACCTCACTGTTTANTTGATACACTGCAGTTATGACTCAGAGCATGGCCTTCAGTCCATACAAGAAGCCATTTGAGGAGCGGCTGATGAAGTGGGAGGCTCAGCTGAGCCTTGTCAGCGAGGTCATTGNGTTGTGACGCATGCATGCAAAGGTCGCTCAAGGACTATAGTCATGTTGGGCGCGTAGCATGGTATCGCATTGTGGTCAGGGTTCAGACAACGTTGTTAACCATAGTCAGGTGAACGGGTACCCACCACCAAAAGTGTGCACCCCTTTCACGCGATCTGCTAGCTCCTTATGTCCTCTGGCATGCAGTGCCTGGGCAAACACTGCAGCAAGGGCTCCACCCAGAGAATGACCTGTCAGCACACCATTGTCTACCCTCAGCTGCTGAGGCTGCCAGCAGTAATGGTNAGGGACCATGTGCACATCAGGCAGCATGCTCTCAGCAGTCTTTGGCTGGCAGATCCTCACATGGGTCCAAGCAGCCACAGCTTCTGCAATCTGAGCAGCTGCAGCAAGCATCTACTGGTCACCTGCATCTGTCAACAAGCACATCTGAGATGCTGCAGCCTCCGCATGGAGAGGCAATGCAGCAACAGCAGCCAGTACGNAGGTCATTGATGCCTGGCTAGCCTTGCAGCGTGCCTGGATGTATCTGGAACCCATTTTCAGCAGTCCTGACATACTGCAGCAGCTGCCACAAGAGGGCAAGNCAATTGAGGGCAGAACATACGTACTCAATGCTGTGCTCTTGTGTATCAAATTGATCAGGTGAACATACGGGCACCTGCAGGGCGTATCAGCTGCATGAGGTATCCTACCACCTGTATGACCAACACAGGACTATAGGCGCACCACTGCCGTAGCTGTCTGTCGATGACGCTGTCCCCTTTGCGAACAAGGGTGATCTCATCGCCGATTGTCAATGCACCATCTTGGTTGCGGTGCCACTGCCAGACAGCATGAGAGCTGTTCAGTACATTGAGCATGCCCAGGCCATAACTGGGCTCTCGGAATGCAGACCATGTGGGCGAGGGGTGTATGTATTCAGTCGCCAGACCTTCCCTGCAGGGGCGCACTCATTTCAGCTGTAGCGTGCAGAGGTGCTATGTTCAGCACAGCATAGCACAGCACAGCATAGNTGCCTGATTGTCGCCATGTCACTGCCAGTATCTGCTGGCAGCAGGGGTTGTTATTGCAGATGGCCCACCATGAGAGTTGGCCTGTGCTGCACTAGCTCATGGCTCTGTGACTGGCACTGTGCATCATCTGCAGATCCAGANGAGGTTTCTGCAGCAGAAGAGGGGTGTGACGGAGAGTGGGATGGCTCTGCCTCGTCATCCTCATTAGCTTGCTGTGTGCTGCTCTCTGGTTGATCATAGGCAGGCAGTGTCACAGAAGGTAGGCGCAAGTCGCTGGCAGAGGATGAGGGTCCTATTGCCTCCAATCGAACCGATCGCGCCGGACTGCACCAAGACCGTAAGCCAGGTGGTGCACAAACGATGGGGCGTCAGAAGAGAAACGTCAAAAACTGTACACACCTGTCGTTGCCTCTCGAGCCTGAAGACGCTGCGGTGCCAGCTGCTCGCAAGTCATCAGCGGTGGACTCATGAGCGCCTGCACGACACATTATTGCCCTTTTAGCTGTAAACGAGGGCTTAGTCCGCGGTGTCACACACAGGACTTCGGGTCCACCTCGTGGCCTACTCGAGTGACAGCAAAAGTCCAGAAGCACACGCTGCAACAACTGTACAGTTGTTGTACAGTAGCNCTTCACTGTTGTATCAGCTGATGCCAATCCACAATGAGTGTCTGCAAGACCAGAGTAACATGGAAGCTCTGCCTATCATTGACAATACTGAGGTAAGAGTCTGACCTCGATCTTGTCAGACCAGCTTTGTGTCCTGGTTCAAAGCTACTGTTGTTAGCTACTGTAATGTAGAGTCCAGGTTTCATGCGTCTTGCTATCAGATAACATGCAATGCTTGATGTGCGTTGTCGTAAGCTGATGACCAGAGGAGAACAATCTCATTATACCTGCAGTTTGTGTCCCATCACTGTGTCCTGCATGACTCTTGACAAGGTGTAGAGGACAAAGACTCTGCTGATGCTTAACAGTGCGCAAGCACAAGTGTCTAGACTTGCCAAATGACGCCAAATGACACAGCAGGGCTCTTCAGTATGCAGTGCCCCAGCACCATGCCATGTCAGGCCCAGCAAGCTGACAGGGTAGGGTGCATACTCAAGCAATTACGTGAGATCCTGGAAATTCCCTGCAGGTGCTCCTTACAGGTCAGCCATGGAGTAGTCAAGGTCTGGGCTTCTGCTACAAGCCATGCCTTGACGCAAATCTTCAGATAAACATGTCNCCAACACACACTGGCATGGCCTCCACTCATGTAGCGTCAGCTGTCAACTTGCATGGGCAGACAGACAGTGCCTGATNTGCCTGCTTGTGCAAACCTGCCCGTGACACGCTGCGTGCAGACTTGCTAGTAGGTTATTCCATTGTCTTGCTGGATCTGTTCCAGGCTGCAAACGCTCCAGCTTTTATCGACCGAGAAAGAGCACGTGTGTGTTGCACGCCATGAGCACCGCTTGGTTTTGATGCATGCTTGCCTGTCGCTGCTTCTTGACGGAAACTTTGTCAATTGAGCGCCCAAATGCATCTTTCGTCCACGCGCTGGCAGTGAGACCGTGGCAGGATGTGCTGTAGCTATGAGGGCAAACAGTCNCGTTTAATCAATGCCTGAACCTGGTTTCGAAAGCTAGCATGTACCCCCATTGTGGCACATTGCACCCTTGTTGTGCGCTGACAAGGCAAGTGCCATTCAGGCATTGGCGAGGACAGATCCCCGTGCCTGATTTGAACCCACTCAGAAGTCGAGAGTCAACTGTCAAGCTATCAAGTCCGTGCTCACCTGAGATGTCTAGACCTGGGTTTGCTGCGTCACTCAAATTGAACACACACCTAACTTCAATGGACCCTGTGAGCTTGTCATGCTTACAGTGTGACATGAGCGCAAATAATCGCGAACAGCTTACAACTCTCAACTAGCTGTGGCTCCTTCCGGACTAGACTTTCGACCACAGCTAGGGCTTGGATAGGGCTAACTTCCGCCTTTACTGTCTATGCAATGCACACACTAGCGCACTTGCCGGGTCTTGCCGTGCTCGTATGCGTGTCGAGCACGTCGATCGCACCACTGCGACTTACTTGGCGTGTTTCACTGCCCAGCACCCATACAGGCGATAGGCAGATAGGTGTGATCAGCAGCTATGGCCGAGAGAGAAGCACGGTCGAGACAATATGACTACCGTGCGGTGAGCAACCAAGCAATTTGTCGAATACCTCGCTCTGAATAGCGCCGGTCCGAGCGTTCCGACAGGAACCGGCCCAACGGCAAGCAGCACTGCCGTGAACTGAGACACTTGTGCCTGACCTGCAGAACTCCAACTTGGTGCTCACAGCTGAGACTCGTACACGGGAAGCAGCTGAGCCGAGCGGAGAGCCAGAATCACTCCATGGACGCATGCGTGGCAAGATGGGGGACCGTGTTCTGCATTCCAAGCCTGAGGGGTACGAGGAGCGCAAGCAGAAAGCTACCAAAAAGCGGCAAGCTCAGCGAGAATTTGAGCTGGAAGCACCCCAGCAGAAGCGCAGAGTAAGCTGAATTGCCAGTCAGCTCCTTTGCTGTTTCAATGTCACACATCACAATAGCGGGCGCCNGACATGTTCTGTGACGCTCACGTTGCAACTCTGACCCTGGCAACAGAACTGTACGCGCGTCTGCGGTACCACGGCGACAAAGTCGGCAAGCCCTCTCGCTGTTCTGGAGTCCAGTTGTGCCTGACGCTATGGAAGGCCCTGGTTGTCCATCGCAGGAGACGTCGAGAGCAGGGCAGCTTCCTGCACATCCCTACCATGCTTCNAGGACGTCAAACTGGCGACACTCATTGCGCCGTACAGCCGCAATGTTTCGGCAAACAGCTTGCACAGCTTCCTGGCCATTGGANTGCAGTACCTTTCTCCAGACGGCTACTTTAGTGGGCAAGCAGGGTAGCTTTTATTGCGGTACCTTGTAACTTGGCTGCTGCCTGTGCTGGTTGTCGGCAGGTAGGCATCTGTGTCTTGCTATCAGCTACGCGCTTGACGTAGTGGGGGTACCACGAGCAGCCCATCTCTCTCGCACGAGTCTCGCACGAGTGTACGGGTGACTCTCCGGCTGTAGCTGATGAGCTGCAATTGAAACGACCATCTTGTACTGCTGGATGCGTGCATATGATCGGGTTTTCGCGAGCACTCATTATACGATCAGCACAGAGAGTGTTGAATTGTAGGCCAGCTGCCTTGCAAGCAGCAGAGAGGCAGCGGGAGGCAGTTGCGCAGCAGCTGGCAGGTGTCTGGCAGCAGCTGCAGCAAGCACGGCTGGAGGCGCAGCAAGCCCAGGAGCGCGGGGATGAGCTGCAGCAGCAGGCTCAGGACTGGCANTGGCCGCCAGCCAAGCAGCGGCTCTTATCAGACCCCAGTAGTCGCCCTTGCATGCAACTTCGAGCAGCCTCCAAATGGGTGTATAAGCTATACAAGTGCTCTCACTCTGTTCCATGAGTTTGGACATGCTCTGCACTCCCTGCTGTCCAAGACAAAGTATCAGCATATGTCAGGTATGCATGTGTTGTGCTTTTGACCACTTGCGCAGGTCATGTGTCTTTGTGCTCCAGTTGTTCATGCTGACTGTGGGGGTTAGGGTTGCGACTTATGTGCAAGATGAGTCTCTATGCCTGTGACTGAGCAGTCATAGTATTTCAGGAACAAATTACTTATCCTCAACCCATGCCTTGCTCGCCAGTATATGGGCAGCAGTATGCAGGTGTCAGCGACACTGAGCTCCCAGACGTTGCCATAATATGTGCATACCTTTGTGCTCCAGTTCAATACAGTGTTGTTACTGATACATCTGGATACCTTGGTGTTCGCAACGTGCTCAACAGCCTGCCCAACAGCCTTAAACTGTTGACATGCAACTTATTATTACACAACTATGTTGTCTGTCGTACTTGTTTATATATGGTGTTTGGCAGGCTGTCGCGCATGCTGGAAATGCACTGCACAGTCAAGACAACTGAATGAACTGCTTCTGCCCATTGCTGACATGTGCAAAGCTCATGCAGGGACACGAGGAGCCATGGATGTCATTGAGATTCCATCACACTTCATGCAAAATTTTATGAACGACCCTGGCGTTGTTGGCAAGTTTGCTCGCCATCACAGCACAGGGGATGCTGTCCCTGCTGGCCTGGTAGAGACGACACTTCAAGACAGTCAGCTCTTTGGAGCACTAGATATGGAGACTCAGGTACGGCTGTGGAGGCCTGCTGTGCTGNATTTTTGTGGAGATCTGAACACTGCACCTCGCGTCGAGGTGGCTGAGAGTTCCGCAAACCACTGCCCAGCAGGCACATCCAGCTGATTGTCCCCAGCATCATGTGCAGTGAAAGACATACCCTCAAAGAGCATGTGGGAGGGAACATCACCTGCAGAAACTTTTCTTGTGTGATAAATGGGCAGATGCAGCTTAGACACGCAGTCAGGAAGGCCAGGTCTTGTGGCCTGTACAATCTTCTTACAATGATTGCGTGTTGGCAATGCAGGTTGCCAAAGCTCAACTTGCAGTCAGCAAGCCACGACCTGTCTGGCATTGTTTGCACCCAGCTGTTTGCGTCAGAGCCCACGGAGCTCATGACACAAGACCTATGCTGGCAGTAACAGTTGATGCACCTGAGGGTTGCTTGTTGAGGCGCCAAGCTGTCAAACAGCCGGCTTGAAGCTCAAGAGGCAGAGTGCTCGGCGAGAACAGCTGGCGAGTGGTGTTGCTAGATAGTGAGAGCTGTATTGGACCAGGAGGGCCCAGCAAAGCCATGTCAGGGAACATTAGCATCCTGTCAGGGGGGCCCAACATAGCTAGACCAATTGATGCTGGTGCTGTGCTTTGNCCATGTGACGGCTAGTAGCCCAATGTTGTCAGCTCCATTCAAGCGCAGCCACATCAAAGGCAGGACAGACTGACATGTTTGTTGCTGTGCAGCTTAAGGCGCCCCCAATCAATCAAACTGCAGATCAAAAGCAGAAAAAGAAGGCAGCCAAACGATGATCATGATAATTGGAGCAAGCAGCACCTTGCTGCCGTGACAGGTGCCAGGCCAGGCCAGGCCTCTCCAGGTGGCCCTTCTGAAAATGGGTTGCAGAAGCGTCAGGCTCTGCAGTGAACTGCAGCGATTTCACATGGAGTAGCAACTCAAGTTGCATCAGCCAAACCCCCAGTTGGTCTCAAAATGCCAGGCAATAGTGGCAGTATATACTTGTGTTGCTGATGTGAGTGCTTTAATTCATGTATTTTATTGACTGCGATGAGGTGCTTCTTGCATAGTGCCTCTTAGATGGCAAAGATGTGTGTAGCACACCCCCAGCAAGCCTGAAAGCTCAGGTATTGTGTTGGCTTATGAAGGTGACGTTTGTCCGGTCATGCTATGTTCTTTGTATATGCACAGTCCGCAGTCTGCTGCTTATCTGTATGTCAGAAACGTTGCAGCCCTGGCTGGGTCTTGCCATACGTTGCTAGTTGACGAGCACTCAACAAAATTTGTGGTGTCTGCTGTGTTCACTGCCAGTTTGGACATAATATGGTGACATGCACAGTGTGCGCAGTGAGTTGCCTTNTGACAGACAGCATGAGCATTGACCAGGTTGTCAGCTGCATATGCGGGATGGCGAGCAGGAACAGCATGATGCAGAAAGTGGCAGCACCTTCTGTCTGAGTTGATACTCCTCCCTTGGGGTGTCCACTGCACTGCGCACCGCCAATTGCAAGCCAGCAGATGGAAGCAGGGCCTCAGACGCACGGCCCAACGCGCCTGCATGCCTTGTCTGCGCCTTGCCTATCTCAGGCTCAACACATGGCTGTGGAGCTGCTTGATCTGATCTATCAGACTTGGCAGGGTTACCTTGCGCCTGTGGCCGTGACTCGGGCATGATTCTGTCGAGATCAGCCCTGAGTGAAGCAGAGTCTGCCGCAGACCAGCTCGGTTGAGCTGCGAGCTGACTCAGGCCCAGAGCAGGCACTGCTGAGGATGATGTCATGGGCGGGGTTGCTTCTGAAGGCTGCATGGGGGGTTGCTTCTGTCCGGCACTAAGCGCTGGCACTGCTGAAGAGGCTCTAGCAAGCTGAGATGCTGAGGCAGGGTTAGCTGGTGTGTCTGGACTGGGGCTGTGCCAACCAGGCCCATAGGGGCTACTGCCAGTCCTGAAGAGTGTGGAAGAAGGTCTGGATGTCTTGGGGCCAGCCCTGGGGCTGTTTGGGCTGGCCCCATTTGGGTTGGAGTCAGCCTCAGGGCTGGTTGGGCTAGCCCTGGCTCCAGCCACAGGGCTGCTTGNTCAACTCCAGCTCACTCTCAAGCGCCCACACCTGCACGACAAAATTTCAATCACAGCCATGTCAGCTACGTTAGCTGCAATGCGCTTCTGTAAGATGCTGCGCTGCAGCCTTTTTCAAGCTGCCTGCTTCAGATCCAGCCAAACTTGGGAGTGCCCACACTTATACAGGAAGCCTATTATGCGTAAGTGCACATCTTTCATGTGCATATTGCAGATAGGGACAGCTATGTGTGCACAAGAATGCACCTATATGCCCTCAATCAACAGTGCTGCCGAGTGGGGGTCTGCAACACCCCTCAAGCAGCACACAAGCCGCCTGCCTTAAGGGTTTGGTACAGAATGAGACGTGGATTACCTGATAAGGACGCTGCTGTAGGTACCTTGTTTCCTGGAGTTATTTCGTGGGATCATGGATGATCACGTCATGGATCGTCCATCATGTTGCATGGATCATGCAAACCCCCGCCATGTTTGCAGACATTTGTGGCTGGTTGACATGCATNGGGTGCTGGCCATTGCTGTGCAGTCAGGCGTTGGGCTTGTGATGCAAGCACTGGGGCCACTGTTCTCGCCTGCAGCTATTGTCTGGTCCCCAGATCCTGTACTGGGTTGGCTTGCAGTGATGCGGGGACTAGCAACTGCTGCATGCAGTATTGCAGGGCTGGCCCTGACGCTGCTGCCGATCACGTTGCCATGGCTGATCATTGCAGCGTCTGCATCAGCAGCTGCACCAGCTGTGTCNGCATGCAGCTGCTGAGTCCTCACTGAATGACACCAGCACAGGGGCTCGTCAGCACAGATGCTTGTTAGTATAGGTGCTTGTAGGGGAATGGCCGAGTTCCTCTACGGGGTCCCATGAAACAGCGTGTGTGCTGTCCACCCTGTAGGCAGTGCAGGTACCTTTCCCTGGCTGCTGAGCGCTGAAAATGTACAGCAAGTAGGTTGAGGCATACTTGCCGAACCAAGCCCCAATGGGGACCAAGTCAAAGGTATCCCCCACCCCCTCTAGGTAATCCTTCTTCAGCTTCAACCAGTGGGCACTGCGCTTACTGGGCTCATACGTGCTGTCCAACGTCTTCACAATCAGACCCTCTGTGCCAACTGCTACAGCATCGTTCAAAAAGGTAGACAGCTCCTCAAGCTCAGCTGAAGTCTGCATGGCACAAATGCTGCCATGTCATGTCCTACTCCAGCTCTGATCATGCAAGATCATGACATACTATACACAGACATATGTGTACATAAAAAAACAACAACACATGTGCTGGTCTTTCATCAGTGAACAAAGATGGGATGCATGCTGATCTGCTGCATGGCCTGCAACATGTGCCCAACTTCANTTGCAAGCACAGTCGCTGATACCATAGCCACAGCAGACCCAGTCAACATTAGCAGGAGCTTGAGTACACTTTCACTTAGACTTGATCGCTGCACAAGCTGCACCAAAACCTTCATGCTGTTGAGCTTGCCAATGTCTGCTGCTGTAAGAGGGTTCCAGCTAATGTTCAAATTGTGTAGCTTTGCCCATGAACCTATTGTCAGATGGACAATGCTTTGGCTGCTCAAGTTGCACTGCTGCAAGTTGAGGCTCTTCAGGTTTGGCCAGATGCCTGATGCCAGTGTCTCCATTCTGAAGCCAAACAAATTGGTGCCACGCAAGTTTAGCTGCTCCAAAGCTGGCCAGTTGCCTTGCACAAGGAGCTGCAAGCACTCTAGATCTAGCTGAACACACTCAAGATCGAGTTTCAGTAAGTGCCGCCAGCTGTTCTGACATAGGTGTTGCATGTCATTAGCAAGTATGCTGACTCTTGAAAGTATATGGAGTGGATGCCCGACAAGTATCACTGTGGTGAGGCTTGGCCAGTCTCCGCTGACCAGCAGCTGTGTATGTGCTGCATTGCGGAACTGGATACTCGTGATGCAGGCATGGACCTGACTGCGCAACTGGCTACTGGTACGCAGCAGGGCATGCAGGCTGCTGTGTGGCATATGAGACAGGATCTGAGGCACTTGGTGCAGCAGACTGCTCAAATCAAAGGGGTCTCCAGATACCTGCAAGCGGTCACGCGGTGTTGCAGGGCGCTGCTGTGACTTACATCACAGGACCGTGCAACATTANCTAGCTTGTGCGACTTGCTATTGATTCGTGCCACAGCATGCTCCGTGTTTGGCAAGCGCTTTCTGATGTCCTCTAGCTCCTTTGTAAAATGTGTGGATGAATCCTCCAGTGAACCAATTTCTTGACGAAACTCTGTCCACATCCTGCCGTACTGCATGCCACAGGAACTGGTGGAGGCTCAGCCAATCAGATGCTGCCGAGACTCTGTATGCTGCGCACTACTTGCAACCTTGCTTGAGTGGTGTTATTGCATGCCAAAGTTGACAAACAGCACAACATTCACTTTGAAATGGTTGACTGCAGAATGTAAACAGCATTTCTGGCATTTTGGTGCGCATTTGCTGACGCTGACGTCAAGTCTGCTAGGGAATTGTACACTGATGAAAACACAGCTCCAGGAGGTTCTTATACCAGTCTGCAGCAATCTTCCAGCTTTTGCACTACGTACACACAGGCAAGCAGTGACCTGATATTGCACAACACCCAGATGGCTTACTTACCGATGCCACAACCTTCTTCAGTCGCTCACAGCTGACACTGATGAAATTTTGATCCACAAATGGTATGTAGTCGCTGACATGCAGCCCATGACGCAGATCCTCTGTGGACCACACTGTGTGCTCAACCCCATCATCAGGGCAGTCGTCCATGATGACAGCTGTGCTGGGCATGGTGGTGACCATGCACAGCGCCTTCCTTTGAGCATTAGCTCGGAAGGTTGTCTGAGGAGCCCATAAATGACGGCTACCAGGATCTAGCTCAGCACGAACAGTTTCTGCATATGCAATGTTGGCGGCTGTGCATACTGCCAGCTCACACTGGTGCTGATCTCCATGCCGATTGCAAAGCTCATTGAGCATATCGCTGACATGTGGTCGCTCCATAAACAGTACATCTTGCCAGGAGTCCTGCATCACTCCTAGATCAGGCCTTGCTGCTTGCTTGTACTGANATGTCAACATGCGCAATCATGAGGAGCTGGATTAGATGCTTGGCTTATGACAAACGTAGTCCTGAGTGCAATGGTAGCAGATTAGCCTGATGCTAAAGTTTTGTAGGGCTACAGCAGCAGCAGCACAAGTAGATCTTGGTCAGTCAACAGCACAGAGCCACACCAATCTGCATGATGCTATCATGGTAAACGCAANTTCCCCCCTTTTGAGATGGGAACATGATGCGCATAGCTATGGGTACACTGCAGCTGTTTGCATGTCAACATGCAGTNTTGCAAAGGGAACTGGTTCTGTGGTGTTTGCTGGTCTCCTTGCAAGTGTATGCACCCAAGGTGCTGATTATGCTGCCTGGATGCAGGTTCAGGATGCTAAAGTGCTGCTGAATACTCTTATAACGGGCTTCAAACACCTGCTATACAGTATGGTCAACTTTGGGAATACCACCAGGCACCCCCCTTCCAGAAACCCTGCACAGGCCCCCCTCCCCTCAGTGGGCCTCCGTGAAGACGAAGTACGGCTGACAGTCAGGCTGCTGACCTGTGGTGTGTCATGCCTCACACTGTACACTCAGACCAGCGAGAATCGAGACCCGATCAGCAACTATGCAGAGGTGTTTGCGGTCCTTACGGTACATTTCTCAGGCGCTCTTGAGCTAACCATTTGGCGTGTTGGTTCCCTTCATAAAAACATGCCCTTTTGGGCATTGGGTGAATGCATTCACANTTCACGTCTCATCCCCACCACTGCGAAGACCAGTTACACAAACAGCACTTCCACGTTTACACATGCACCAAACTGTTCAGTGCAACACATGTTGGTGACAAGCATGTCCACCAACAAATCAGAGGCAGACAGAACTCCTTCTGACAGTGTTACCAATGTGCAGGAAAAGAAAACAGGCTGGCAGGAGATAGTGTGTCTGTCAGTGCACTATGGCTGGTATCTGGGCCTAGTGTTTAGCTACCTGTCAATACTCAAAGGCCTTCTGTTTGTACTTCTGACACAGATGATCTGTGGGTTCCTTCTCAGCATTGTGTTTGTGCAAAGTCATAACGGCATGGAGGTCTACAGCACAGAGAAAGATTTTGTCACAGCACAAGTGATCTCCACAAGAGACATTGCGCCAGGCCTCTGGAACGACTGGTTCACAGGTGAACAGACCAGTGCATTGATGCTTTGCTGCTCATGAAAAGTTGGCAGCCTGCGCGTCTGCATAAATACTGCGCTGATGCATCCAGACTGGTCAAACAAGGTGATGATACACAATGGGATATGTGCCGGCTCAAACATGCCCTTTCTTGCTGCAGGTGGCCTCAACTATCAGATCGAGCATCACCTTTTCCCCACATTGCCAAGACATAATCTTGGCAAAATCCAGCACAAGGTGCAGGAGCTATGTGAGAAGCNTGCTGCTGACCAGTACATCCTTGTGCAACTGTCCTGCACATGTCATTGCAGTAACCAGCCTGCCTTCACTGCTGTTCGATTGCATCTGTAAGCTCATGCAAAGCCAAGGTTGGCAACTTTAGCCTTACAACAGCATCTGCAGTGAACCTTTGCCATAGCAACCTTGTGACATGACTGCCCAATACCTGGCAGACTCTATTTGCTTTTGGCTGTTAGCACTGGGTTTTCAAGCAACAAGTTGTTGTGGTGGTCACATCATGGTGTAGGCATTCACTGCTACAACTCGAGATTGTAGTTTGGCTAGTGCAGGCTTTACTTTGGTTTGCTTGTACATTTCAATGCAAGTATACACAGGCAGTTATCTACTGCTTGCCACAACCACACTTTGCCTTATGTTTTTTCCCAAAGGTGACTGCTTCTGTGTGCTCAATCCTGCCAGCAGCAAGGACACCCGAGAAGCTGCTCACAGCTGTCTACAGGTCTGTCACCTAACACAAGCTATAAGTGCTGTCTGAGATAACAAAGTAGACATTCTGAAAAGCATGGACGGCCGATTGTGCATTTGGCTTTGTGGTTACCAGCCAACAGCATTGTTGCATCTCTGATGATCTGTGTAGTGCATTCTGAGGGGTGGCAATTGAGAGGCCTATATACATTGACTATGTCCCGTGCTGAATTCGTGCCGATATGCAGCGCTTTCAGTAGCTGCATTTCTGCCCAGATCAACACAGACTGCTGCAGTACTCCCTGATGTATGTCTGCTGCAGATCATGGCTGAGGGTACCAGGAAGACTGTCACAGAGCTGCTGGCCCCTTCAGCTTCCAAGATAGCAGTGAATCTTCAAAAGCGGCGTCTGATCCCTTTCAAGTCCCTGCCTACACAGATGGGGACTGTGGCAGCCCTGACCTACTGCTTGAAGCAGCACCCCACATTGTTGACCCTCACACAGGTAGTGCTANTCACCACAGCATGACGCGCAGTCAGGGTTGCAGAACCCATACCTGGCAGGCCTACAGTCTATACAGGATGCCACAGACACAGGGGACGACGCTGAAGCAGGCCTTGGGCAAGTGGCACCAGGGATTGCAGCGGTGTCGTATACACAGCTGTACAATGCCCTGGGATCAAACCTGCATCAGGAGGCTGCAGTGCTGCTGCTGTATGCCCTCATACACAAGTGCCATCGCTTTCAGCAGTATGTGCTGGTGCGGAGCGATGCAGATGTNTATCAAAAAGATCTGACATGATCAGCTGTCATGTGATGTTGCGTGCTATCTTGCTACGCAGCAGGATGTTGTTCCCTTCACCTAGCAGGTTTGGCAACAAGAAATGCAGCATCCCCTGCTGTGAACACCTCAGGTCAGACCTGATTCTCTCGCCTTGCCAACAAGCACCAGTTTCTGCTTTAGGCAGTATGCAGACAAGGCATAACAGCACAGCTTACAGCATTACCTGCAGCAAGCAAGCTACGGCGGCAAGCAACAGCACCGATCTTGAGCCGCTCTCTGAGCAGGCAGCGCCTGTGAGCCCACCAGCGCCATGCCTGCAGCCTGGCTTTGCGCCTTTTCCGGGACTGCATGTGCTGCAGAGCTTCAGCTTGTTTGCGTCCTGCCCAAAAGCCCGCAGCATTGGCTTGGAAAGCTTGCACAGCAGCTTCTGCAAGCATCTCTGTTTCCCTGCAGCCACCCATGACTAGATCCAGGGCAATGCATGCTAGCTGGCACCTCCACCCATACATAAGCTTGCCAGTTAGCAACGGCACGTACATGAGGAATACGTTCTGCAAAAACACCTCGTGCTCTGCATTGAAGATGACTGCGATCAGGTATGCAAGCCTGTTTGAGTGGCTTGCTACAGTTGTACGCTATGTAGCTAGATGCGCTGTGGGACAATGGTTCGCAAGCCTCGAACAGCCAAGCTGGAGGCCATTACTGGTGTACCTGCAGGCCATCAACCACATGACACTGTTCAGCAACACCTGGCTTGCAAGACTTTTGGGAACCTTCAGCTGGTCCTAGCTGTAGTAGAGGCAGCCTGCTTGTCTGACCAGCTACGGGTCAGCACTGATGCCTAATACAGCAGTGAACAAACCATACCAAAGACAAGCCAGAGTGGCTGCATTGCACATATGCTGCATGATGATCAACAATCTTTGTGCTGATGCAGAATCCTAGAACTCCACACTGACCACTCTCAGGTCTGGTGAAGCAGTATGCTTAGGGGGACAATTACAGCACAGCAAACAAAACTAACGCGATGTCCAGGTCCTGGCACAACAGTGTGAGCTTACAGAGTACACATANTACATAAAAGGGATCATACTGCTTATTGCGCAGCGTGGTCATGTCCCATGGCAGCTTGTATATGCCAGCCTCAATATTTTGATAATCCTGCATAGTCATGAGACCAATTTGAGCATGATTTACGTTCCACCCCAAACACATACAGGGACTGTAGTCAGTTTGGCTGACTGCCTACAAAACATGTCAGCATGCAAGGGCGTGTGTTGATCAAGGAGGACATATTCATCCTCCACATGGCGTTGGAAGATCTGACACTCATGAGTGTAGCCCTAGCACACTAGATTGAAGCCATGTGACTCACACAAATTGTGGCTGTGGCTTGTTGAGACATGCTGATGCTATATCAGACACATAGTGCTGCAAAAGTGCTGCAAAAACTGCATCTTGACACTGATTGTTTTGCCCTACCACATGAGATTGTGCACATATGACTGACACAAGTTGTAGTTGTGGCTTATTGAGACGCACTGATGCTCACAAATGCTATGTGAGAAACATGGTGCTGTGTCAAATGCAAGCCACAGGACCAGCAAGTACCTGATAGTACATGGTGAAGGGCTCAGCAAAAGGCTTCAAAATGCCTTGATTGAACATCTGGTTGATCTTGGTTTTTTCAGCTGCATCTGGGTTGCCCTCTTGCTGAGCAGCCCTCTGCGTTGCTAACAGACCTGCAGTTTATTTTCAGGTCAGCTGCACATGGCATACAGCCTACATTGCACGCAGATCAACGACTATGCATAACGCGGAGCTACTGCTGGGTACTAGTACAAGCCGTGACAGTGCAAACAATCTGTAGCATGCAGAAAGGTTGCATGAACAGAACCGGAAATACACTCAGCTGCATATTGAGTGAATATGCCTGCAATGACACAGCTGATAGGCCAGTGANAAACGTCACAATGCTGCTGCCCGCAGTTTCACACGAGCACGTGAACGCAGATACCTTAGGTCCTTTGAGCACGACTTTCTTCAGTCCGTTGCCTTGACCTTCGATTACGTTAGATGGACTGCTAGACATATTTGGGCGAATCACGGCCTGAAGCAATCCAGTAAGCCGAACGAACTCCGATGTAACAGCAAAATACCCCTGTTGCTGTCTCGGAAAGTAAGCTGCACGCATGCGCTGTAACGATTTTCCGAACATGTCTATGTCGTTTAAACTCGTTGGCTCCGAGACCACCCCGTTAACGTCGCGTTCAAGTTGCAATCGGGCGCAATTCAACCTGGCAGCTTTGACCCTACCCTGCAGTCGATCCTAGTCTGCTGCTGCTGCCACTGCTGTTGAGTGGNGCCAGCGAGTTCCGCCTTGTCTTCCACTGCAAGCATCATCCCAAGAAGCCTGAGCCAAGGCACGAATGAGAAGGCCAAAGAGGCAAAGCACTAACTTGACAGTCCGCAGACAACCAACTATTGCTATCTTGCTGACTCTGTACAGTAGAGTACTGTTCTAGGGACATCACATGTACAGACAGGGGGTGTAACTTCATTGCAGTAGACTGACTGCTTGCTGACTCCAAGCGAGAACCAAGTGCATGCCTGTCTCATGAACTCTAGATATAACGAATGCTGGTGCTGTTATGTGCTTGCATAGTATATACGGACAAGGCGCAGTCATACTCAAGCTCTCATTGCCAACGTGAGCCTAATGCACACTATTGTTTGCTTTGCTACATGATCACCAGTGTGTTGGCGTGGCAAAGTCTATGCTGGCAGACATGCGCAGGGTGAATGTGCCTGAAAATTTTCAGCGCTCCTGTGTTGCTGCACCCTGCTCGTAGCACTTTGCTATTTGTGGTCAGGCAGTGTGGTGCAAGCGCACNATGCTGTACTGTCAATGCACAGCAGAAAAAAGGGAATGGCATGATGGGGTTGTCCTTATGCCATGTCGATTGCATGATTGGTTCTCAACCGCGAAATGTGCACAACGCAGCCCTTGATTGCCAGCAGCCGCAACCCTGTCACCCTCACCATAGACTGCAAGATTGACAACCAATCAAAACGGAAACGCGATGCGAAGGCCACCGGTTGACGATCAGATTTCTACCACGACAAGCGCAACCTACGCATCTGTGAGTGGCCACTATCCTCACAAGCCCTCATGCCAGAAACAGCGGATACTATTTCGGGTGATTTGGTCGTACATGAACTGGTAGTCTCAAACTCGATGGCGAGTATGGGTCTTCTCAGGGGGATCATGCAGGCCGGGAATGGCCTGCATTCGAGATCAGACCTTGTCTTGCCCCTCAACAGGCGGAGTGCTTGCGACATAGGCGCTCTAAGCTGACAGCGTGTCGCCGACCTGCACGCATGGTATCGGCATCGTACTCGTCTGCGAAGTGGTGAGTGCGTCAGTGCTCCCAGTGCGTTGGTGACACAAGTATGCAAAGGTGCACTGCGTACACAAAACTCGCATTTACCCGCAAGAGAGTTGCGCGGCGTGCCCGGTCCGCGGAGATTCCAGCAGCAAGCAAGCGATGGCAACAGTCATTAATCCTGCTCGGTTGGGCTCCTGAAAACAATGTGTTATTTGTTCTGCCACATGATGAGTATCATGAACAGAAGCATTCTTACCNTGCTGATCAAGCGTGACAACGTGCTCAATGCTGTCAGCTTCAGCATCTTGGCAGGCTGTCTGCACCAGGCTCATGGCACGCTGCACATTGTCTTCCTCGCCCTGAAACGTGACTGTATCCCGCAGCAGGCACGACTGGTGTCAGGGTCACGATGATGTTGCTAGACGCAAGGAGCAGTTTCTGAAGGGATACAGCCCACACCCGCAATGCACATCACATCTACAGATACCATGTGGCTTCCCTATCACTAAACGCCTGTTAGCCTTATTGGCCTCAGCAGCACTGGTCATCATTGAAACAAGCTTTCATGAGCAGTAGCAAAAGATTTTGTCGCATTTGGCTGCAGGGGAGGAATCTACATGTTGGCAAACAAGGGGAAACTTACCGTTGACATGCAGTGCTGTCACAACTGTTACAGACAGCTCAAAAGGGGGGCTTCACACACCTGCACAGACAAGGGCCAGCAGCAGGAGTCATTGTCAGAGTAGTTTTCAAATGGTCCAGCTGAATTGTGTGCCCCATGTGCAAGCAATATACCATGGCAACAGGTTTTTTTAGCTTATTTACTTTCATCACGGGCGTGTTGCTTAGACGGACTGCAACCACAATTATGTTCTGTAGACATTCAACAGCGGCACGTGTATTGCTATTGTTGTTCAGAGGCGGCCCACCAAACTTACCTGCACATAACAGGTGCAGTAGTAGGATACATCACTNATCAAGTTGAGCAGCAAATGTCTCACAACAAAAGGGATCAAAGCTTGTCTGCCTGTCCAGCAAGGGCTGCAGTGTCAAAATTGGGTGGCCGATTGCTGCTGCAGTGTCAGGATTGACTGANGGGAGAGGAGAGATGGCATGTCAGCCAAATGGGAGGCGCTGCTGCGCTGCCGCCGCCACCGCACCGCTGTGCAGCACTTGAGAAGCGATCTGCAGGTTGGCATGCATTGCAATACACAAACAGTGGCCTTACATGATTGCCGGGTTGCCAGGTCAATGTCCATGCTAACAATGCCATTGGCAGCTTGCAGCAGGATTCTCATTCAGACCACGCTTGAGCATGGTATATGACATGTCTGTGTTACTTTGCAGTCAAGGTGCTGATGCTGAACCACTGCAGTCATAGTACAACATAGCCGTCATGCATATTCAGTGATGCATACCAGCTATCAAGTCTTGCTTGTCCTTGACATCATGCAGTGACCAAATTTCAAATGCAGGTCCCGTCAACTTTTGAGGACTCAAATATGTGTCCTAAAGCAGGAACGGTGTCTGTGNTGTTGACAGTCATGCATTCATCAGGTCCACATCACCTCGCCTCCCGCGGCTGCATCCCAAACCAGACTTTAGGTTTAGGTAGTAATTTACTTACACGGGTGAACCCTGAACCTTGAAAATGTAAAGTACTGCTTGCTCCGTGTACAGCACTGCATGGGCAGCATGCTGCAAACAGNCCAATCAAATGACACCAATCAGGGTGTCAGTAGGATTGTGTCAGGCAACAGCACAAGGGCAGCAATCAGCCTCAACATTTACAGAGATGCAGCAGTGAAGTCTGTGAATGTGCAGCTGGGTTTGGAAGATGGTTTGGGCACCCGTCGCGTTGTGCACTGGTGTGGGGCTCTNTTTGTTGTAATTGTATCTTGAGCCTGCTGCCAAAGGACCCAATGTGATGTGACTGGGTGTGCACTACACCCCTGCACCAAAAATTTTGCTTTCTGGTTTCACATGTATAGCTACTTAGCTCGCTGCTTTAGCTTGTGTCATAACNGCTGTGCAGAGGTGAGGGGCCACACCCCTGGTTTGGGGACATGCCCCTTGTGTACCCTTCTGCTGCTTTTGGTAAGCTCTTGACCTGTCTGCACAAATGGAATCTTGTGTACAAGTAGTGCGATTTTCTGCTGCCTGTCAGGTCAACAAGCCGGAGCTGGCAATCACTTGATGCCTTGCCCCACTCATCATCAACAAGAGCTATGCCCCACAACAGCATGAGCTATGCCCAACAGAGCCTCAAGCACTGCATGGTCAAAGTGTCACGCACATATGCACAATCTTGCCATGTTNCTGACACATCCCTCAACATCACAGCATTCATCATGATGTTGCCGGCATCTCACTCTGCCTTGACTGCGACCTACACCTGCATAACAATACATAGCAGAAGCCCCTGTTCTGCTGTTTCCCACAGTACAGTCTGTACAGCCACAAGCAAACGTAGCGGTGCCAGGCAGGATAAATAGTGTTGTGCTGCACATTTACCACTGTGCCAGGGACAGCAACTTGCTCTGAGCTTCAGCATGCTATGAGAGGCATAGCAAGGTCCCGTTGCTGTGTGAAGATGCTGCTTGGGACATTTGCTTGCGTATCAACAAGTTGTTATAGCCACCTTGAATCAGATTGCAACTATTGTAGGATGGCGAGGGTCTGGACAGGAGTGTGACGAGATTGATGAGTGTGCTGAAGGCACATCAGGGTGTGATCACACCTGTATCAACCTTCCCGGCACATACGAGTGCCAGTGTGATGAAGGCTTCAACTTGGTAAGCCACACTCATATGCTTTTACATTACTCAGTCTGTATGCACCGTTCTGTGGCATTGTTTTTGCAAATGCCTAGTGCTATGTGTGGTCTAACAGTGGTCATACAACGTTGCTAGTATTTTTCCCCCCTCCCAAGAGACTATGATGCCACGGCTGTGCCACTGTGTTGAATGCAAAGTTGCTCACTGAAATCGCCAATCACCATCTGCAAGCTGATATTGACATGTTGCCATATGCCTTTGTGGATCTGATCACAAGTGCAGTAGTTGCATGAGAAGTTGCAGGAAAGGTCTGTGTGGTCTGAACCTGCAGTACATCACTTGCAGGATGTAAGCTGCATACTCTGTGTCTGATGGTATGCAGACCCAGTCTTGCAGTGTTTATACGAGATCGATTCCCTGGTCAGGATTGGAGTCATGGACCCTGTGATGCAACATGAAATGGGTTTTCAGCCTTGAGCACTTGCACAGGAAGCTGCTTGGTACAAGCAGCATGTCAGGCTCCAATTGTGTGACACGCAAGCAGTGCACTGAGATGTGCTGCAGTTTGGGGGGCAGGGTACACCTGGGTTCTGCTACCCCAAAAACATGTGCGGAAAGGACAATGGTGGCTGTGAAGGTCCTTGCTACAGCACAAATGGCACTGCTGTATGCTCTTGCGGGTGCGTCCTGCTACACCAATCTGATTGAGCTCAGACATGATGCTGAGACCTGACAGGCTGTGTTCAACCACTCACATCTGCTGCATGTTACTGTCTGGCCACTGCTGCGCTTGAGCATATGTCACACAGCTACAGCATACATTGCGCATTGTCTATAGCACACATGGCTGTTACAACATATTTCAGTTGCATCTGGAGCGTTTGTTGACCCTTGTTGCTTACACACAAAAGCCACATGCATAGCAACAAAGCACCTGTTATGATCAAGACAGTGGCATCTTTTGCCATCTTAGCTGAATGTATCAAATGCCCTGCAGAGAGGGTCTTCAACTGGCAGAAGATGGTAGGAAGTGTGTTGATGTCAATGAGTGTGCAGAAGGCACAGCTGACTGTGAGCAACAGTGCATCAACAAGGACCCTCGCCGCTCTGGAGTGCCCTTCTCCTGTGCGTGCAACTTGGGCTTCTCCCTAAGCCCTGAGGACCAAAGCTCCTGCATCAAAACGGTGAATTCACTGCTCATTCCTGTGGCTATGGTGTGACCACTATGCTGCGACTTGCAGCTGCACCATTATATGTATAGTTGTCTGTTACCAGGCGTGGCTATTAGGCTACAAAATACTGATTGTGTCCAATTTGGCTATTAGTTCTGCATAGTTTCTGGCGTTAATTGCATGTGAGCAAGGTTGGGCCTGTACGTGTGACAGTGTTTTGTTGTGCTACAGCATAAGGCTCCAGGTCCAATTGTTTCCTGGGCAGTCTTTGGTTGGGAATGTTGTGCAATATAAACATTGCTATGTGATGCTGCAGAGTGAGTTCTTGAGCAAGATGGGCGTGCACGTGGCATCTGCTAGCTGGGCATCTGTTGCTGCCATCAGTGGGGCANAAGTTGCATGTCAACTGCTCACTGAGGAAGTGCATGTCGCCGGAGTACTAAGTTGCAGCTGGTAAAGTAATTTTAACAAGTTGTTGAACACAAGATTGCTGTGCATGTAGCTCAAGTCATGCTAGTCTACCTCCTTGAAGTAAGCTGCAAAACAGTCATATGCTGTTCTTGACATCAGAGTTGGGTCAAGCTTTGCAATCTTCTCCATGAGCAGCAGCTCACTGTTCTCCCGGCTGATGAGCTGCCAGGGACTGGGGGTACCGCTCTCCTGCATGACGCTAGTGAACCAGCTGAAGGCTGCATTCCTGTCCCCGGGGACTATTGCCTGCTCTACAAGCGTGCTCCAAAGCCTGCATGCATGATACAGCATNGGACCACACCACCACCTCATCGCCCTCCTCAAATGCATTGGCATGGTGGATCAGAAAGCTTGGCTCAACATCATCAATCATCTGCAGCAGCACGTGTTTGCATGCAACTTCATGTATGCAACATGTATTGGACTGTGTCTGACAGATGCAGTGCTGACTGATTGTGAGTACGCCTTTCGGCAAGCTGCAATGAACGAATGACAGTGATCCTTCTGACAATGTTGAAGCTCAATGGTGAACGCGTGACAGGAAACGAAGTAATATAGGCTGCCATGTCATGTACAGCAACAAAGGTGGATATTTGGGTGGCGGTAAAGTTGACGACTCAGGTTTTACATGGCTTACACAAATGTCAATGTGACCAACAATCAACATCTAGCTGGTTCTGTACAACTGCATGCTAAGCGTGCACCCACAATGATGTATTGTCACGGCATTTCTTNGACATGCCAGCTACATGCACCAACAGCAGGCACCAAAAGTATACACATTGCAATGTCAGTGACAAGCAAATAATCAAATGCACTCGCTTGTTGTGCTTGACCTGCAAGCACAGTGTGGTGGTGGCAGCAAGCGTCCTGAAGACACACTGTCAGGCTGCGTGCATATCAACTTGTATTGGCTCAGGTGTCAAGCCTCAGATGGGAAGGGTGAGCCAGGCATGCTTTGGGGTATCAGGAACACATTTCGGGCGCTAGGGTTTGGCTCACAGGCTACTGAGCCTAGCCAGCCTGAGTCAGAGCCAGACACTCGAACACAGCCTCCTGCTGATGCTAGCCAGGCGCCAGGTGGTGCCATGCCATGGAAGGCTTGGCATGAGGTCAGTTGCAACATATGTGTTGCATGTCTCTTCATGAATTTGAGGCTCACCTGTTCTGTCTGTCANGGACACTATGGTGGGCTGCCGCCGGATGCGGCTTTCACCTCGCTACACGACGACTTGCTGAACGACCTACATGAGACGGTAATAGTCACACGCGTCGTTCTATACGCACGTCGGAAGCTCGCCCGCAACATCAGATTCGAATAATTTGTGTCAGCACAGTCTGCACGCCTTGTTAGTCTTGTCATGCAACCGCACAAAGCATACTCGTAGCAGCCCAAACCTGGGATGTTTGGATCAGCACCTCCTGCTCACTTGGCGCACAGCACACCCAGCTGTCCACCCCTTTGCTACTTTGCAGGGCATGGCAGACTTTGCTGAGTCCATAGGAATCATTGACTCCACTGGCCAGATTCCAGATGTGCGCATTCAAGGTGCTTATTTGTCAGTGCACACTGGTCAATGCGTAACAAGTAGCTAGCAGTACCATGCACCGTCATCAGGCTGTGCATGATGNGATGTCACACACACAAGGTCACACAGTACAATCAGAATTGTCACTCCATTGTTCACTGCTTGAAAGTTAACAGATATAGAAAGCAGTCAACATCTCTTGCAACATATGCACATTGTAGGCAGTCCACCACATATACATATATACACCTTCAATGCCCNTTCGATGCAAGGTGTCAGAACAAATCAATGGATCGTGATGAGCAGGCTGCAGTGAATTTGCAACNCACAGCTGCAACACTCAGATGGGCAAAGCTCGCCTCAAAGCACCCTTGTGGCAAGGCTCCCAAGGCTGAGCTCAGGTCACTCCTGTCAAAAGATAGGGCAGTCTCTCGATGCCCTTGCCCATGAGCAAGCACATCGCTCAAGACAGGCTAGGGCGCAGATGCACAGTCAAGCAGCATTGCCAGCCACAGGCCCCTTTGAGGGCTTGCTGTTGGGCACCCTCATAGGGCAGGGCTCTTTTGGCAGAGTGTATAGAGGGGTTTGGAAAGGCCAGCTTGTTGGAGTCAAGGTCAGGCTGCTTTGGTAGCGAGTGCATGTGTGCTTGCATAGCGGTGCGTGCGTCGCAGTGGTTTGACCCAAGAACGTAGCATACATATGTGGAATGTACTGTCACATTTTTGGCGTGGTAATGTATCATGTGTCTGGTTGTTCGTGTACTCATATGTCAGGCATGATGGCACGCTGTGCGCATGATCTCTGATTTTGTGCAAAGAGCTATGTGCAACTTGCTGTCTTCTGGTATCTGCATCTACAAGTGCTGTGCTTCTCCCTGCAGCATGCTTAGGAGCAACTATGCAAGGTCTCTCACCAGCATGGTGTCATGTCTGTCAACACCCTAACTGCTGATATCCCGTGTATGTGCTGCAGATTGTTAGCGATGTCAGCAAGTTGAGCTTAGATGCTTCTGGTCAACCCATAGAGGCAGTGGTGACGAAGAGTGTGCGTCACATGGGCATCACAAGAACTTTGGCACATGCTTGGTGGGTAGCTCAGGATAGAGGGGGGGTCGCCGGGCAGAAACAGTGCTGGATGATTATGGAGTACTGCAACAGAGGCACCCTTGTGGTATGACGAGACGGGGCTGATGCTGTGTGTGTACTTGTCACNGAGGGCACAAAGCATACAGTTCATGGCAACACAGAAGGTGCAATGTGAGAGGGGCTGCCCAGCTGTTGAGAGCTAGCAAGAACTTCCAACTCAAGCTAAAGGACACAGGTAGTCATGCAAACAGGCTCGTCCAGGGTAGCAACAACGTCAGACATATGCATACACATGGCAGCCCAGCAGGCTGGAAGGACCACCAAAGCATGCAGTTGAGGCAAATAAGGTTTTGCTCTAAATGTGTCGCTGACCTTTCAGGGATTCTGCAACAAATATAAACTCCACAGGGCCACTGTATGCCATGTCCAGCTGAGACTGCCAATTTGTGATGCTATGCTGCTTGCAATCTTGAACTGGCAAAATCACCGTCACACCAGGCCACTTGCCCTACAGTAGTGCTGCAGTGTCACAGCAATGGCTTCAATTGGAAGCGCACCTCATGCTGCAACAGGATTAGTAAACACGCAGCATAATCTGCCGGTCACAGCACTGTGTCGCACAAACACCTACGCTTTGTTGCTGCAGAGTGCATTCTGCAANGCAGACCTGAAAAGGACACAGGTCTGAGACCTGCGGTTATTTCAGGTCGCCAAACTGCTTTGTTTCAGGGCATCGACCTGCTTTGTTTCAGGTCCTCGACCTGTTTTGTTGCAGCTCGTCGGCCTGTGTTGTTTCAGGTCTGAGAACTGCCATGTTCCAGGTCTGAGACCTATATAATACCTTCTTCATCTGTGCATACATGCTGGGCTGCTTATNCACTGGCAATGTCCTCAAACGCATGTGAGACTGATCAGAAGCAGGGTCATAATTTGGTCAGCTGAGGATATAGTACGACATACTGCAGAACTGCTTCATGCATAAAGAAAGAGCTCTGCAGCTGTATCTCCCATTGATTTCGAGTTGACTGGCCCATCGCAAGGTAGTGTATGCATGGAAACCCACCATGCCTGGACCCCCTATGAGCAAAATGTGCCTGCTGTTTCCACCTAGCACCAAGCTCATCAAGTTCTGCAGGAGTTCATCCCTTCCAACAAGCTCTGTGGCCAGCAGGCGTGGCTCAGTTGACACAACCTGCTGTGGCTGGGAAGGGGAGGATGCTGCTTCTGGCAAAGCCTCTGAGAGTCCCGGGTCTAGGTGCTGCTGCTGCTGTGGAACCTGGNGGGTGCAAAAAGGTGTTGGCAGAACTCTATAATCTTGCATGAACACTGTGGGGTGAGTGACAGCATGTAGGCTGTGACAAGGGTGTGGTGGCAAGGTTGGGGGCGGCACCTGGCAGAACTCCATAATGATGTGCATCATGTTGCGCTCCTGGTAGCACTCATAGTACTTGACAATGTTGGGATGGTTCAGGCTGNCAATACTTTCCAGAACCTGATGTATACCTCGTCATGCTCTGAGCATACACTATTCCTGTTGACTCTGCATAGCTGCCACAACACATGATGGCCCTAGGTCTTCCCTGTGAGCATATCAGCGTACTTGGCACCTGCTTAGTTGTAGCTCAACAGAAGTGCTATCAAATGTTTGTGGGGGCTTGGTAGAGGAGGAAATTCACAGTGTCAATCTGCTGTTGAAACCTAGCGGAAAATGTTATTGCATGCAGGCAGTTGCCATGGCAGCTCATTGGTAGTCATGAGCAAAGGCACACGATATACACAGCAGAGCTATAAAGTCAGCGACGCCTTCCCCTTTGAATGGATCAAAAAGAAGTGGAAGGAGAGTTTCTACATTACCAGCATGGCTACTGCAGGTGCTTAGGATGNTAAACACAGCAAGTGTTGCAATGAGCTGCTTTGTGTGGTTGAGATATGCTGCCCACAGCATGAGCAGCCTCTGCACTGCGCAGTGCTACCTACATCTTGTGGATCACCTTGGTGTGCCAGGCAACAAATCTAATACGCAAATCAGCAATCTGTACAGCATGTGTAAAGAACTAGCCACTTGGCTTTGTGCAGCTGCAGCATTATGGCACAGACTCCTGGACAGACAGCATCACAGATGGCACAGCCAGCTCTGCAGAGGGCACAGCCAGCATTGCAGACGGCACAGCCAGTTCTGCAGATGGCACTGCCAGTACTGCAGATGGCACTGCCAGCACTGTGCACCCAATGGCAGCTAGGATCTGTTTGATGATCACTGAAATGTGCTAGCTTTCTGTAGTGCAAGTGTAGCTCAGGACCAGTGTGCATAGGTATCAGCCTGGAATGTAATCAATGAGACCACCTGGCATATGGAGCGGTTTGCTGCACAGGAATGGCTATACCTGGCTAAAAGATTGCCATGATTTTGCCAGAGAGAGATTACACGCTTTGGCCAGCCNATCTGGCATGGTGAGGCTGACATACTGCCCCGACCGGCTTGCATGCATCACAGGGATGAATGTTGCTGATGCGTGCTCCAAAGACGTGTAGCAATGCCAGGATGCCTTCAAAGCGCACTGTTGACTGTAATTACTGAGTGGCCGTACTGATGAAGTGGAAACTCGCAGATGGAGTAATCAGTTTGTGCAGTTGCAGCCTCGTCTAGATTTACATGCCACTTTGCAAAACACGAGCGACTTGCATTGACATTGTCAACTGAAATGAATGAGAAATTAGCGTTCCAGTGCTGTACCTTGCAATTCTCAGCAACCTCTGCTGACGCATACTACATTTGGCTGGCAGACTTGCAATCCATATGCCTTCACACGCCTTCAGGCAGCCAGACCCCAAACATCACACAATATCGCTGCTGACCACTGCAGTCAGAACTCAGCAACACATACTACACAACATTCTGAAATATTGCCAGACATACATTGGTAGACATCCTTTCCGTGTTCATTTATCGACCATTCACTATACATGTACCACTTAAGATTGACCTACACCTGTTGAGATTGCACCACACACACACACACACACATACANCATCAATTCATGTGTCATACGTGCCTGCTGACGGTAAGCATTATGTAGCTCCAACTGCACCGCACATGCATGCAGCATGTAATGCAGAGTGTGACTTACGTAGTCAGGCTGCTCGCATGCTAGGTACTCAGCAGCCAAGCTCGACACAACTTCTCTGGCGTCGTCGAACTCATCCAAGTTTTCAATGACCTTCCTGCCATCGCTGGTATGGAACATTGGGTACTCCTGCAGCACAGCTCATGTGTGGCCAAGCAGCCTAGCAGTGATTGGTCTGCTTTGAGGGGCTTGGCTGGGTATGCGTCAGCCCATTGCTGTACATAGATGTTGTGAGCTATCCAAGTGCAACGTTTACATATGCACTGGACAGACAGGACACAGAANTGCTTCACAGATCCTCTGATGCAAAGCTGACCTTGCCACTCTCATGTTGGAGAGCAGGGGCTGTTGCACCCTACTGGCCCTAGCCCAAGGGCTAAAACCTTGCGTAATGTATCTGTACAGGTTGCGTCAAGATTGCCTCACCAGTCATCTGCAGTATAGACAAGCGAGCATTCTCTGTGACTGCAGCGTGTCTGCAGGCTTCATACTATTGACACTGCATTTGTGTCATGCATGCAAGCCTGTCGCTATAAGCAGTGTCATGTGTACGAGCAAAGTGTACGAAACCCAACAGGAAGCCTGCCCAGGGCAATGTTGATTTCTTGTGACTGTGGCACACGTGTGAGGCACACGCATGCAGGCTGACCTTCTTCGACAAGATCAAGTACGTCATTGGGGGCCAGGAGTACTCAGCAAATGACATGGAGCATGGCATCTTGCGCGGGAATAAGGCCAGCCCCACCAACCCATGGGTGCTTGTTGGGCTCCCCAGCTTGAGCTCAGGCTACTTCAAAAATGATGACCCCCGAGCAGCCCTTGTAAGTAGTCCCACTCTGCTGCTTGTTGCTATTGTTTAGTGCTGTCAGCTGGTAAAAGCATCCCATGGCAAATGCATGGCTTGCTGTGNCATACCTGGAAGTGCGCCTTGTTGTCAAGCTCGCAACTAGCTACAAGCCGGAGTGCCAGGAAATGTACTACCCATGCAGCTGTCGTTGCCGAGCCGCAGACCCCTATCCAAAAGATTCCCACCCTCCCGTTTGTAAAAATAGCTGGTCAGGACGACATGAAGCTAGCGATTTTGCTAAACGTGATAGATCCCAAGATAGGCGGGGTCCTCATCATGGGAGATAGAGGAACTGGAAAATCTGTAGCTGTAAGCATTGGCATGCATTGCTGATCGCACAATNATACTGCATCAGCAGACTTAGCCAGATTCAACGACAGCAAACACTGGCCGGCCCTGCACGCGTGCATTCACCTGGAAGAAAATGATGTAGTCCCACACAGAGGCTTGATTGGGCACTGCCTCTGCTTGTCGGCTTGATGCANCATCAACGAGGGTAGGGTGATGCCAAGGGCAGGGCATTGGCATGTGGAGGCCGCTGGCGATGGCAGAATACTGCTCATGACAGGATGTTGGCAAGAAGCAGGGCAGAGTAATTGGTAAGGGCATCAGCTACAGGAAGGCAGTGACAGAGCCAGGCACACAGGCAAGGGCAGGGCACACGCAGCAGCAAGGGCAGGGCAGTGGGAAGGGNTGTGCCTGCTGAATCACATCTAGGCCCTTGCCGAATGGAACAATTCCCTTTTGCTGAATGGCTGAAGGCTTCTCGAAACCTGCATAACAAAGCACCTTGCTTCTGAGGGGACAGCTCTGTTCTGCAGCTGTCAAAGTCTACAAGATNGGCCTCAGACCAAGAAGGAGTTGGCAGAAGCAGGTCGGCGGAAGGTGTGCGTCGCACTCTCTGCTTTCCACTTGATCTGCAAGGCATTGTTGACGTGGCATAGTATCTCTGCAGCTCGAAGCCTTTAGAAAGCAGAAAGCAGCAGCAAAAGCCTCAAGGGAACTGCCGTCACCTGCAGCAGCAAGTCTGACAGCAGCAGAGTCTCCCCGCAGAAGTATTGACTCTGTAGCCGATGCATCGCATGATGTCACTGCAATGCCACGAGCGGCTTCCCTGCTGCCACTGAGTACTCCTGCCATTCCATTTGATGATGGCGCCAGTGCGGACGAGGAGGCATTCTACACAGACATCCTTGGCACTAGTTCTGCTATGCAAGCTTCAAATCCGCCATCATCCACATTCAGCATCCCATTTGCCACTTCATTGCCTGCCAAGCAAATCCCCTTTGAAGACACACACAACTCAGAACCAGGTCTTCCCCCAACCCAGCCGTCAAGTTTCCTTGACAGCAGCAATCCCATGCTGCGTCCTATTGCTTACCAGTCACGTTTGCCCCCACCTGCGCCAGTCTTCAGACCTGCAGTCAGCTCAAGCGCCCGTCCTAATCAAAGCATATCTTGGCATCCGTCTGGACAAACGCAGACTGCTGCACGTGCATCTACTGCACCCGTAGCAGGAGCCACTCACAGTCAACAAGGTGATCCAGTAGCACAAAATACTGCAGCTGGTGTATCTCAGCTTCCAATAGCNGACATGGGGGCACCACCCGTTATGTACAAACCTGTCTTGCAGGAACATGTGTACTTCCGCAACATAGCGGATGAGACCCCTGATATTTTGGCTGAGCTGTTGCGGCTTGAAGGAGCGCTGCCCCGCTACAATCCCCGCATCCTGGAACAGCCTTCCTCTGATGATAGGTATGCTGTAGCATGCTTGCAAATCTCGTCTCAACATTGCACTGATGCCATCTGTCAACAGCTTGTTCTCACTGNCCCATCCACGTCAGCCGCAGAGACTGCAGGAAGACACACACTTGTCACTGAGGTGCAGCTGTTGTAAAGCATGCATGCAGCACAGCACAGCCAGANCAGCAGCTCAACTGGGGCCGCACTGGGACCTGCATCTATCTTGGGCAGCACAGGTGCACCAGGAGTGTGAGGTGGGGACATGGCACGAGGGGTGTGCAAGCTATCAGTATCTACACTGGCCTGGCTACTGAGACTATTTGCAAGCAAGCCTGGCTGCAATGACAGCTCTTGAGTGTTGCTGCCTTGCAATCCAGCTTGATTGTCATGCTGAGTGCTCAGGAGCTCCTGCTGGGGTGGTTGAGCTGTGTGTGCTTGTGCCTGAGATGGAGATGTCAGCAAATCATCCTCCCCCTCTTGTTCACCCTGCCCAGAACTCTGCGCTTCAGAGACCGGAGTCAAACCCCCTGATAGACTTTCCAAACTGCCTATGCTTTTGCTGGAGTTACGATTGAGTTGCTTGTCTCCAGTCATGCTTGGTTCTGCTTCTAAGCCTGACTCTGGCAATGACTCTCCAGTGTCGCTGGTATGATGACTTGCANTTGACGCCACGATCGCATCCCTGACAGACAGCAAAGCACTGACAATGGTACATGCTGCTGGGAAGCTGGACAGCACCATTGTAGCGCTCACCAAGTCAGACCTCATCAGAAACGACAGTGAGATCATTCGATTCTTTGGCCGCGTCCTGCGGGACTCATCAGAAGACGCCGACAACCAACTGTTGGACGACCTAGCAGGCTGTGTAGCAGTAGCCAACCGCAACCACAGGGACCACCTCAGCTTGGTTGAGGCAGAGGTGGAGGAGCAGCGCATCTTTGGAGAGATGCTTGCTGCATCAGCAGACGCTGAAGCAGCACCTGAGGTGTGCCTCAGTCTCTAGCTTCTGGATAAGCAGAGTTGCCATGGTGCACAGTTCTTGCAAAGTTGCTGCATGCNCTGTTCAGCGCGAACGAACCGCGGGCTTTCCGTCTGACGTGGTTGTCAAAATGCTGCACGGGCTCCCTACGTTACAGCGACCTTCTTGTATACCGCTCGCGCAGGGCCACAGGCTACGAACATGGCAGACGCGCCAACTGCACACTGGTGTCTCACATGGTATGAGACAACGCAGGAGCAGTTGTGTCGTGCAAGCTACAGCTGCAGGACTCCCTTCCGACGACCCAATCCAGGCACGCCAGGGTGCAAACACTTGTGAGCTCATGGTCAAGCTGTGCAAGCCNTCCTGAGACTTTGCTGAGCTCAAGTTCGAGCTCAAGGAGGTCAAGCTCGAGCTTTCCAAACATCATTAGTCACAACGGATCCGGAACAGGCAATACTCGCGCGCACTGTTCATGGCACCTCTCTCGTCCTTGCGCGTTGTTGCGGGCTCCAACCTTCTTGGTGCTGCTCGGCGTCAGCGACCCTGGCGCAACCAGACCACGCCTGGCTCCTTGTCGGTATCTGGACACTGTTAGGTCAACGAGGAGTCTCACGCCTTGCTTGCTGGCGTCACCTGCACTAACTGACTTGTGACTCCCGTTAGCAATGGCTTATCAGTCAAGGATCTATCAGGTTGACTTCGCTGCTTTTGTGCACACTCCGTCAAGAAATTGGCGTCAGAGGTACTGACTTGACTGCAACTCGCAGAGCCAGTTCACATACGAGCCTTTGGACGACTCTGCGACCGACTTCAACACCCGCATTGGCAGAGTGCTGAACCGAGGAGCATATTCGGTGAAGAGTGTTGCTGCCCTGCACAAGTGAAACAAACTAAACCTGTCCAAAGTGTTGCTGCAACTCAAGTAATGTCTTGCTTGGCCTGTTAGAGTGTGTGCATGTTTGCAGGGGCCGTTGCATAAGTCAAACGTGTTTGCCAGCACTGCAGCTCTGCAAGAACCTGCATTGCTGAACAGCAAGTNCTCGCTCCCCAGTTTGTAACAGCCAGGATATAGTCTCCCCCAGCAGTGCAGCTGTGCCATTGCATATGCCACAGCAGGGACCAGGCGCGCATTCGCAGAACATGTCTATACGCACTGCACCTTTTGACACAGCTCGCAGTGCTGTTGCTGAGTCCCAAACACAGCCAGATCCGCAGACCCACTTTACTAGCAGACTTGCGCGCTCCCCTCCTGCTAACAGCAGCATGCAGGAGCCAGTTGTGTCTGAACTGTCACAGCTTGGCAATGGTGCAGATGGCCATGCTGTCTCCAGTGGCTTTGTTCACAGCCCATCTCAACACCATTCTGCTTCACCTTGTGTGCCACATACTTCTGGCAATGAAGCCCATTGCAGCCTGGGCGATGACACAGTTGACTGTTGTATAGACATGCCTGGGCCCATCTTGGCTTTGGTAGCCAAATTCAGGTGACTTCGGAACTGCCTGCAGCAAGTTTGCAACAAGTTGCTGCACAACGGTCCTGTCACACCACATCATGACTGTCCCTAGCCATGAACTCATCACACGTCGCATTGCATTGCGCTGCGCTGTACAAACTGCATACATGACCAGTGCTTCGCCACAGCACAGTGGCCTGTGTTCATGCTTCAGCTGCAGTTGCTGCTCTAACGTCGTGTGTGTGTTCTCTTCAGGCACGCTGCGGTATGCCTTGGAAAGTCACACAAATTGATGTCCATTGTCATGCTATATCTGCACCCTGGACTAGCACCAAATATGGAGGGCCAAATCCCAGCGCAGGCTCTGCAGCTGCCTGCCTTCTGTGAGCTCCAGCGCTGCCTGCAGCTGCAACAATTCAGGTCTGCCTTCAGTTTTTCATCATCATCATCATCAGTCGATATCNACCACGACCCCGATCGGCTGCCCCACACAGGTGACCACCTCAGACGCAAAGCACTCTTCATCATGCACCACAGCCCCCATGTCGTTGCCCCCTGGCACGTCCTTGGCACTGAAAAAGCCCTCAACTCCAGGTTTCTGCATTATCATATTTATGTCAGACACGCTGTGCAGGGTGCGCATAACCATTGGCATGATTGCTGTGGCAACTCTTCGTTCAACAGTCTTCTCGGTTGGGCAGGTGACAGCTGTCTCAGCGTCGTGCTGACTTGCAGCTCTGCTCGACGTTAGAGCGTTGTTGTCCCTCAACACAACAACTGTTGCACCGGCGAGTGTGTCAGCAGACTAAGGCTTGCCTGGAAGCACCTCACCAACGCAAGGCACACAGAGCAAAGCAGCCTTGTGCTGCTCGCACGTTTACGCTTGTCAAGTATTCGCTGCCCTTCTACAGAATTCTCTCAATTTTGGACATTGAATCGGCCACGAGTGTTGATTTGATGCTTGTGCTATTGAGGACAGGATGGTTAGAGTACACAACAACACACAGAGTACTTTGCAACTGCCATTGAGCATCTGACTGTATGTCACATGCCAGAGATAATAGCTCGCAGGCACTTGTCACCACCAGGATCTGATAGCAAAGTATTCAGACTTTTGGTGGTGTTCAGGCAGCTATCTTGGGGGGCGAGGGGGGTGGGATGGGTGTAACAAGGGANAGGCAATACCACTTATGCTGAGATCCAGAAATCCTCTGCAGCATTGCTGCTGGCATCCCTCAAGCATCAAGGGTACAGCGATGCACTGTTTTTGAGGCTCAACAAGATATATGTACATGTGTCATTGGCATCATTTGGCAATCAGCATTTGACAAGGCATTGTACCTGAGGTCCACCGAAGCCTCTGTAGGCGGTGTTGCTGGCAATGTTGGTCTTGCAAACAAAGCCNGGACTGTGAGTGACGTACCTTTGGCAACAGCAGCTTTGCCCCGGCCATGTTGATAATCCGCTGAAGCCCTGCTGCAACTCGCCAACTTCTACAGAGCAAAGACACTTGCTGGCAGTTGCACTTTCGTCATCAAAAACACATGCAAGTGCTGTGCAGTGTGCATTTTGGAATGTGCCTGTGATAAAAGTCAACAGGCAAATGAAAACGCCACACAAGAGTACAAGAGTACTGTATGCGCATCAGCAAGCCTTGAAGACAAAGTGAAAGACCACTGTTCCATCTTTGGAATGAGCCACAAAAACACACTGTATGCATACCAGCAACACTCTGAGAACAGACTCACAGAATCTGGCCGCATATGCACACCTGAGAGAGACAAAATGGATGGCATGCAGATTGCAATGATTAGCAATAGCTTTTGGGNCTCAGACAATGGCAACGCCTACGAGGAGAACGGCCACATCAGCTTGTTCGGGTCCTTGGACCTTGATGTCTTTGTTCACGAGTCCACACATGCCTATGACTGGACCCATCAAGTCAATGGTAACTGGCTGTCTGGTCAGTCAGCATACTTGCAGGTTAGACTCATCCATGCGTTGCTGNATCACATCTCGTATGCATGCAAGTTGCTTGAGCAGGCTCAGAGTCAGGATCTTGTGTGACTGCTTGCAGGATCACAGTCAATTTCTCCCTGCAGCTGACTCACATCATCCGCGAAACGCGGTATCTGGATCGCATGACTTTCACAATACCCGAGTTTGCGCTGAATGTAACTTTGCAAGAAGACAGATACCTTCAATGTGTTGATGGCCTTACAGACATGCTGGAACGGTACTACAAGGTGAGATCTGGGCCCTATCATCATCTGGCTGGCGCGGTCATCTGAGAACAGTGCTATGGCTTAGCTTCAAGGGCTAGTTCACAAAGACACTCAATGTGAAACGTTTGTACAGTGCAGAAACAGCTATGCATTGGACGCTTGCTTATCTCCTGCCCTGTGACCCCTTGCAAAATCTGAAACCAGTTTTAATGGTCCACAGGTACTAGACCGTTTGACGCCAGTTGAGCAGCAGTTGCTGTCACAGCGGTTGACTCAGTTGAGGCATGTCTTGGACCCTGGTTTCAGCCCACTCAACTGGAACTCGCTGGGCATTCCTGACTTTGTAGCAACCTGCAACCGGGTAAGCTGATGGTCTTGTGGAACTGCCTTCCTACTGAGNTTGAGTTCAGCAATGCTGCTCTGCGTCTGCATGCTGCATGGAATGAAGCATGACAAGCAGTCTCCAGGGGGCGATGCTCCACTTTTTGCAACGTTTCTATGCAGAAAAGTGCAGGGTACAACATTCGGGTCTGCAGGTACACAAGCTTATGCTGTCCATAAGTGCACGTTTGCCTTGTGCCAGATGGTTACAGGGAGTGTGCCTGAGTTTGCTTGTTTGAAGCCTGGGGTTTTCAACTCCTCTCAAGAGTGCCTGTGGCTTTGCTTTCATAGGTAATACAGCTTCTTACCACGTGGAGTGCCAGTGCTTGCTTTTGTGAATAATTGCGCCGGTGTATTGCAAGTAGCTTACCAGCAGCACAGACCAACTGCACACCAATTCAATTGCTTATTTTGCCTGATATACACAATGCTGCACACGCACCAGCAATAGGGTTGCGCCCACTGTCAATTGCCTCCCTGTGGGTCCAAAACCCTATGCGCACCGACAATGCTGCCATTGAAGCAGAGATAAAAGGTTGCAGGTGTGGCATTGGAGCTTGCATGCAAAGACACCGCATGTGCTCAATGCAGTCAACTCTTCCTCACATGCTCGACCAAGATCAGGTCCGAGCATGCTAACTTGAGCATTATTGTTATGTCTCAAGTCTGGCCAAGTTTTGCTCTTTTTGTAGAAAGCAAGGGTATTTGCTTAGCAAGATCAGCAGGTTTATGCCCAAAACAGTAGAGCTTGGACGTGGCCTCGATCGGAGTGGGTGAGGGAGCGCTGGTAGTTCATACTACACTGTGGCAATATGCACTTTGGCAAGTTGTCTCATCACGATCCTGTGACCTTGTGCATCGTTTCCCATACAAATTGCTCTAGAGATTTTTTGTTACAGGTGCTTAAGCAAGCTTGGTGTCCAATAAAACAAGCCAGCTGGTGCTGATCTTAGCCTCATCTGGTTCAAAGACAGAAGTACTCTGAGCATACATATTTGATCTGACACCTAAAAATCTGTTGCAGCTAACCAATGGAATACAGAACCTGCACAGCACCGCTATGGGAAAATGATCAGCCTCGAGACTCACTGATCATGTGGATCTGAGACAAATCGAGCTGTGCCAAACTTGGGGGTAAATAGGCAATCTACACAGCATGCCTGGCATGCACTCTCATCCNTTATTGTGAAACATGGGCTTCCTCTCTGGGGTTCTTACCCTCATTACCTTTGGTGTCTGTAGGCATGTGGACTTGAAGCCCACAGAGATCATGCTCAAGGTCTTCCTACCCTACAACAAGGCTTTAGAGTATGTGCGGGAGTTCAAGCAGGCTCACAGGCGGGATGATGACATCGCCATTGCCAACGCAGGCATGCGTGTCAGCTTCAGAAAGACTCCTGATGGNACATACATATGAGTGCTGCATGTACAATCATCTTTGCTGTTCGTTTTGCCGAGATAAGCTGCAGCATACAACACCTTTTATGTACTGCAATACACAAATATATAAGCTAGCAATCGCAGGCAGTCAGGTGGAGCTGATCAGCATGNCTTTCGCTAGTAAGCTGCTGGCAGCCCGCAAGACCTCCCGAAGCCGTGCTGCTGCGTGTGCCTGCCGCATATGTCCACACAACCTTACAGTTCACGCCTGCTACTGTGCAGCTTAAGTGGGCTCCGATGAGTGCGATCGGTGATGGTCGATTTGGACAGTATGCCGAGATCGGCGAGCCAAAGGATCAACTTTGCAGAGCTGCAGACATCCGTGTTCGTTTTTTGCCTAGCGGCGGTGCAATAACGACAGCAGCGGCCTTCACCACAATTGCAGGCTCCCTCTCTCACGCAGACAGTTTGCTTATAAAGTCGCAATATCTGAAACAGAACGTGTATTGCTACAGCTACAGCTGATGGCCAGCTCTTGGACTACAGCTGATGCTTGCAACTACTAAGTCAGATTAGCTCCAGTGCCGCTTGTCAGCTTTTATTTTGCTGCTGCAATTAGCCCTTCTGCAGCCTGTGAAAAGGCTCCAACTAATGCACCCAACTGCAGTTTCTCGCTGGTTCCATACGCCAGCCTAAACTCCACATCTGCCATACGTTCCACTAGCTCCACTCGGACATTGCTTGGCATCTCAATCTGGAATACCCACCTACAGTCGGCACTACGCATTTAGCATATGATAAATGCTCCAAAGGACAGACAACAGGCAATGCGCTTGAGCAGCACTGCCCGCTACGACAATGCTGAGGATGACTGGAGTGAGATGATCATCTTCAAGATGTGCCTGCAGTCAAGCATGTAGTTTAAGCAAATCAAGCCGTGTAGAATTTGCACAAAAAATGCAGTCCTCACTGTGTGTGGCAGAAAGGCCCACAAAGCTAATTGGAACTTTGGCATTGACCGGCCACTACATGGTCTGCCTGCAGCTGATGACTCACTGANAAGCATACGTGACCTGCTGCAATGTTGACCCACATTTGTGCTGTAGTGTGTACAACGTAGTTTTTCTGCATAGGGATAATGATTGCAATCAACACCCAGCAACACCACTATGACTATCATACCCATGACTGCAGAGAAGAAGGAATTATGATTATATTTTGACAGAGGCAGAGAAGCAAGCTGTCTTGCCCTTGGCACTACAGCGCCAGGCCAGCATTGCAGGGGGGCAGCCTCTTACCTCTGGGGTCGGTGGTCACCTGCGCATCATAGACCTGTCATCTGCCCAGCGCATGCGCTTCATGTCGGTAGGCGTGCTCCTCATACTGCTGTTGCAGGCTGCATGAACAACAGANCATGGGGCTGTCAGCCTCAGGCCCAATGTTGTAGCCCCTCTCCTTAGCCAGTTTCTGGGTGGTTTGCAGAGTCGCTATTCATGCACAACAGGCATCAGTTCAGCTGAGCACATGAGAGATGCAGGCAGTAGCCGTATGTCAGCTCAGCAACGCAGGAGCCAGTGTGTCAGCGTCAACTACATGTATGTAAACTTGGCAGGAGCTCGCAACTTACTGAGAAAAGCGACTCCAGTGACCACCAGCATGAAGTGCAGCAAGCTCAACTGATTGTTAACTGCACGGTGAAACACTCAGTCAGACGGTTCAACGGTCATCAGTGTCACGGACGTAGAATCCGTGCTCTTACAAAAGCTGACGCCAAGAGTCCTATCGACCACTTGCAGCATCGCTCGGTGAAACTTCCTGCAACCGCGTGCTCCAAGGTTACGCACAGAAATGGACATNAGCCTGTGTGACATCTGAAGAACATCAATAAACGTGGCTGCTGTGGTGCCATGGAAACCATCTCATTGTTGTCACGTGCAATGAGCTGCCTGGCTTGGTAGGCCAAAGAGGCATCTGTCAAGACAGCGTGTTCGGCAACAGCAACAACAGACAGCTTGTGCTGATGCAGGTGGTGGAAGCAACAACAGCTAATGGGGTGTGCACCATGCGCATCAAAGCAGTGCCTCTGCCAGGACCAGTCGCTAATGCCATTGACAAGAACGCTGAGCTCATCCGCATGAGTCTAGCTTCCTCAGGGCAAAGCGCCTCAGCAGATGAGCAGGCTCAGAGTCCAATTGATCCTACAGTGAGCAATGGGAACAATGCTCAGGCCTCAGACACTTCCACAACTAGCCCAGACAGCACTGCCATTCACACAGATGCATCAGATGCAAATCAGCCAGCAGCTAGCTCAAGTCAGGGGGACCTTGCCAGTCACAGAAGGCAGCCTTCAGAANCAGTTGCACAGGGTCCATCTGCCAATTTGCAACCACATGTTCGACCTAGTAATCATGAAATCTCATGCTTAAACTCTCCAGACAATGCAGCTGAAAACGTGCACCTGCACGCCTTCAGCATCATGAGTGGCATTGATCACATAAGCAGGCGTGCGTTGCGTGCTGTGACCTGTTATATGACATGGCTGCAATGAGTGCAGGTGGNATGGACCCAACAAGAGGAGATAAAGCTAGCTTGCTGTGAAGACGCAACAGGTCTAGTTTTACTTTCTGACATTGAGAAGCTGTTGGGCCACTGAAAGTTGCAACACAAAACTCCACACATGATATCAGGATTTACAGAAATGTATTCACAGCACACACATGGGACATGCTTTACGGTGAGTAGGTGTGAAAGAAGAACAGTTACCTGGCATCATGCCCTTGAGACCGCAGAAGTAGATGTGTGCTCCATTGTCGAGCAAGTCGAAGACCTCATCTGCGTACTCCTCCACCTTGTCCTGGATGTACATCTTGCCACCCTTCTTGTTCTTCTGCTCACGAGACAGAGCGTAGTCAACCCTGAACCTGCATGAAGACAGTGCCATGTGAAACTGCAGCTGCTATTGGTGCACCACATCAGGCTAGGTTCATGTCATGCTTGTACACCTTGACACGCTTCTTGTTCTTCGCTCAAGCAACGAAGAACAATCATCCCAGACTTGCACAGATGCAGCTGTGCAAACAAGGCGCATATAGCAGCTTAGCTATATACAGGCACGCCTACAGCAANTGAGCAGGAGAAGAAGATGCTGGAACAGATGAGTGGTGATGAGGTTCTGTACAGCAATTGGTGTGAGAGCCAGTCAGTCAGGTAGCAGTACATGACAGGGCAACACTTTTTGCCAATATGATGCTGGAGATCAGCTTGGCACCAGCATTGAGTGCTATCAATGTGAGTACAGCAATGCGGGCTCTAGTTGCCGTGCAACACGAGCTGCGCGGAGCACCTTCAGCCTCGCATAAGGAGCAAGAGGAATATGCCATGCACATCTGCGCACCTGCAGCAAAGTTGATGCAGAGGCTGCAGCAGCTGCTGCCCCGTGTTGAGGTTCAGGATGCCAGCAGCATTGTCTTCTCTGGGGCCAGACTGCAACTACCTTCAGATGTCATGCCATCAGACTTGGTCATACAGCTGATTCGCAAGGTGGATGTGAACGAAACTGACATACGGTCCCTTGCACACACTCTCACAGCTATGGCAGTGTGGAAAAGGCAGGGAAGGGTCATCGCAGCAAGTCAAGTGCAGGCTCTGAGTGAGCGGTTCTCAGCATGTCTCATAAAACCTGCTATATGGAACAACCACGAAAATGGCAAACTCAGCTTCACGGTATTGAGGGCTCTTGCTGACCTAGAGCCAAAACCTAGCGTGGCTGTGCTGGATGTCATCTTGAGCCACTTTTGTCATGCCATGCCATCGACCTCAGTCACAGCTTCACGGAAGGTATACTGCACTAGCAAAGTGTTGTGGTGCTGTTTTAGGTGTCATTACCTCCCAAGCGCTGATCAGGCTGCTATCATGCTTGCTGTGTTTAATGGACCACTAATGGCCTTATTGTCCAAGCAGATGCGAGCCTACTACACCAGTAGTGTGCTTTTTGCAGTTGCCAAATTAGGGTTGGACTGTTCAACAGAANCAAGGTCTCATTCAGTGTGCCCTGTGTTGCAGTGGCATGTCACTGAGAGGGCCTTGCAGCAGTGGCACAAGTACAAGGCAATGATTGAAGCTGATGCCGCAAAGAATGAGCAATCCACTGATGATGCCAAACAATATTCAGGTGAGTTCCAGTGCTCTGAGGTGTGTGGAATGCTCCAGAGATTCAACCCTAAACCCAAGACCCTGAACCCTTAAGGTTAATCTGGTCGTGCCTCTGCATGCTTGAGCAGTGTGCTTATGCTTGTTGCTATGCAGGAGTGTCAGCTACTNACAAACACAGCAAAATTGCCCATGTGCAGCAGAAACTCTCTAGTCAGTCGCTCATTGCCGCCTGTTGGGACCTGCAACCACAGNAGGATTGCATTGCATCAATGCTGTACTGTCTGCAAGTGAAGTTGTTGCACGGCCGCCAGCTGCAGCAGTGCACAAACTCAATGGCNACTGCGATCACAGGGAACGCAAGATTTCAAGCTGCCGCCTATGAACAGAATGTATGACCGCGTCATCTTCTCTCTTGTGGCCCTGTTGGGCAGGTTGNCCAAGCATATGGGCATGCAGACTTCTTGCACTACCTGTCCTTGAGCTTGCTTGGCAAGCTGGTAGACCAGCGTGGCACTGGTGACTGTCTTGCCTGTGCCTGGTGGGCCCTGAATCAGGCTGAGGGGTGACTGCAGCACTGCCTTCACAGCATTCACCTGCAGCAGGCAATGAAAAGAATGAGCTCAATGTACAGGTCTGGGCTACCGAATCCTGCAATGCTGCAACCTCCCCAGTCTCAAAGGCAGCAGGTAAATCTTCCAATCACCCGTGTTGACCAAGTGTGCAACTGATTGCGCGCATCACTACAGAGACACCCAGGATGACAGCTTACAGGAGTCGGGAGATTGGCTTGTACAAAAATGGCACAGTAAGGCTTGGTGTGCACAAGGCGTGGGCTGGGGTTTGATGCCACACAAGCCTTCAATGCCTTGCCTTGCGCGCTGTGAGGTTGAAACCAGGAACCAAGGCAGTTGCACACAGTGGCCGCTGTGCAGCAAGCACACCAGCATTTGCTGTGACAACTGCATACAGGATTGTCACACCAGACCTGAGAGTGATTCAATTCTGGTAGGCCAGGGGCTGAGTACTTGCGTGGCATGTGCACTCTCAAAGTTTGTTGCTCCACGTTGTGTCCCAGTAGCCTGTGATAAAGATAAGCTGACACACTGGTTTCATCCACAGCAAACATCTTCATGGCTCGCTGCATGCGATCAAATGACGTGCTCTTCCACACATACTCCACAGTGAAACCTGCACACAGCGTCAATAGGCCATTTGATGATGGTCAGCAAGTAGCAGAGCAGCTGGCACATNGCGTGAGGCAACGTACGTATTGTTAGTTTATGTAGTGCAGAACACATGCAGTACATCTCTGGTTGCACCAGCGCTTCGCTTTTCGCCGTTTTCCCAGGTCAGCTGCCAGCTCAACTTATTGCATATCCTGGCATGACTAACGATGTGCTGAGTTGCGACCGCGACGGACGTTACATGCGTACGCGAGTGCGTATCGGCAGTGCCGGACCCTTATTGGCGTGAATTTCTTGGCAGCCGCCTGCACCCGGCCTTGCGACGTCATGAAGGTCACAGGCAAAGCAGTCTTGATCACCGGAGCAGGTTCTGGGATCGGACGGCATCTAGCTATAGAACTTGTCAAGCAGGGTTGCAGCCGGCTTACGGTAAACTTCAGCATCGCACCATGATGGCGCCTCGAAGAGCATTGACAGAACTGAGGCGCATGAAGCGCGTGCGATACCCCAAATTTGATGCACCGATAGGTTACGAGCTGCTTCACTGTTGCAGGTTGTTGACTGGGACATCGCCGGTGCAGAGGAGACGGTAAGAGCACTTGTACAGTGCTTTCTGTGAGGTGCACGACGATTCGCGCACAGCCGATGCTGACAAGCAGCTTGTTGGCACAGATAAAACAGCTGAAGAGTACACACTGTGAGGCTCAGGCAATTCAATGTGACGTTGCGGATGAAAACCAGCAGCAAGAAGTGTTTGACAGGCACATGCAGCAGTTTGGTGTGCTGGACATTGCCATTCTCAATGCTGGTATTGGCGAGAAAGGTAAACATCAGCTGGATCCAACATGAGCTGTGCCTCGCTCCGTGCTTACAACAGCATAGCACCACTGCAAGCTGCGTAGGCTGTACTCAAGTGTCTGCTATGTGCTTGGCATTGCTGGTCACACAGAAACCTGCACATGTCAGGAAATGCACATACATACTTTTTGACAGGAGCTATCCATATGTTGCTCTGGTCCACACTGGATGTGCCAATGTGTTGTGCTGTACGACGTTGGCCATTGTCGCTGAGCTTTACATGAGACAGCAACACATTTGCACACCTGCCAACAGCAAATCAATCTGTTGACGATTGCTTGCAGGTCCCTTCTTCAGCCCCAAGACTACAGGCTGGCAGAAACCTTTAGACGTTGACCTCACTGCTGTCATGGCTGGTACCAGAATGGCAGCACAATGTATGCAGGCCAAGCAGACAAACGGTTAGCAAACCTGTCCTTGATCATGGAGCTGAATAGATATTGTCTTGTTGGTCTGCTGTGGTGTGCTTGTTACCTAGGGAGCATTGCAGTTTGCGCTGTACATCACTGCATTTCCATCTCTCACACCAACTGACAATGTAAGGCACCACGTATGCTGCCATGCACACACCAGGATAGACTCACACCTGCAGAAGCCTTGCCCAGCACCAAGTTATCTCGCCCTCCATTGGCTTGCCGGTGTTGTGCAGGCCTGATCATCAATGTGGCATCTGCTGGGGGCCTNGGGACATTGCAAGTGCTCTTGGCTTGTCAGACTATCAGCACGATGCAGCTACTGCTGTGTGTGTCGATTATGTCAGTTATGCCTTAAAGTGAGCTGCTTTATGATACATCTGCTTTATGATACAGCGATATGCTATGCATCAATCCTGCATCTCAAAAATATACACACAATCTCAGCTGTTGCTGCGCAGTTTTGCAAGGGACTCGAGCTTCACAGACAGGCAGANTTGCTGGTGCAGGGTTTGGTAGCTGAGGCTGAAGATGATGAGGAGGAGTTCGAGGTGGACCTGCAGGAGGAGGAAGCTGCCTTCCTGAAAGGCATCTCCAGCCGCAGTGGTGTAGAAATGTCTCCCATCAAGATTGTGAAGAACCCAGACGGCAGCCTGCAGCGCGCAGCCATGACACAGAGCGCTCTTGCTAAGGAACGGCGTGAGCTGAGAGAACAGCAGCAGCGCACTCTCATAGAAGCTATCCCCAAGGACCTCAGCAGGCCCTGGGAAGACCCCCTGCCTGAGCAGGGTGAGCGGCACCTGGCCCAGGAGTTGAGGGGGGTGGGTCTTGGGGGGTACGAAGTCCCTGAATGGAAGCAGCAGGCCTTGGGCAAGGTACCATTGCTTTGTTGTAGCCATTATGAGGCCAGTTGCTGTGTNAAGCTGGGTCTCTCGCAAGCACAGCTTACAAAATGATGACACACAATTCGACGCAACACATGCCATGTATTGCCAGTGTATGCTTTCAACTACCTGTTGCGTGGCAGACAGAATCAGCACACACATACAAATCTTCTGTGCTGCTTCAAAGCGCTTATGAGTAGCAATGCATATATGCACTGTCACAACACTTTTTCAGANCTCAACAAGCATAATACACTTGCGGTGGCAAAAGATCGCTTTGCATGCCGATTAATCTCCACGTCAGTGAAGCATTGCCACTCTACATCCTGAGCTGCCAAATAGGGGTCAGATCAGATGTCCATTAGAGAGGCTTTTGGCACAATCAGTACGGACACCGGTACCGGCTGGCCAGGTGTAGCTTGTGGCTTGAATATGCAAAGGTGAACAGGCAATGTGTGGAGCGCATGAGCAAGCAATCCATACTAGCTTTGTGTGAGAGGCATGCCTCAGCTTTGTTTCAAGCCTATGTACATATCGAACAGGATTTAGGGAGCAGCTGGATTGTCATACTGCTCACTTCCTGCTCTTGATTTTCGAGATGATGCACAACGCAACTTGCGTTGTAATGCTGACAGTGCAGCCANCACCAAGTTTCTTGATCTCGCGGGGACTCAATCGCAAGCTTGCCGTGAAAGACTTGTGTATGCTTGTCGAAAGCTCATGACTAACAAGCACTGAAGCCAATTTCTTACCAATTTAAGACCGATATTTGAACTGAGCATATTTCACAGGTCAACAATCGGCACTGGTGAAAAGAAGAACCTGTAAGTCACTGAATAGTGCCATATACATCACTTAACTAAACCTCAAAATACTACACTAATATAGAAGGCAGCTTGCCAGTGTCAGGTTACGAAAGCTGGTATTTGCTGCAAAGGAAAATTACATGAAGACAGGGAAGCCAATGGGGCTCGGTGTACTATGTCGATCATAGGCGGCACAGCAGAAGCGCAGGAGACAGCCAAGCACATGTTGAAGTCTGCCANTGCAACACACTCATATATGAAGATGTGCCTCCAATCTCAGTTCAATGCTCATTCACTTGAAACTCTTGATTTTGAGACCAGCTAGCTTGTGAACCCTTATTGACAGATGTGCAATGTGCCAGTCTGTGCTTCAGCATTTGCTGGCACGAGATGTTTGGACATGTAGTGATGCAGGTCAGTCACCGTTGTGACTGTGTCGTGCAGTGTTGCGCAGTAATGTTTCATTATGGAGTCAGGTANGTATATTGCAGGCTAAGTATGAGGCGAGTGAGCAGCGCTTCAAGGAGGTACAGGCTCTGCTGCAGCAAGGCAATGNTTCATAGGCCTGTCATTCAATGCCACCCCATCCCAACTGGGCACTCTCACCCTGTGCAGGGCCCTAGTGCAGGCTTTATCATCCCCAGTTGGGGGCCTCTCAGGTGTGTGTGCCTAAACCACCAAAATAACTAATGCTGTCCTATATTACACCTACTGCCCATGGATGCTTGCAAAGCTTTAACGCCAGCACACACAGTAAATGGTACTGCTAACACCGTTTGCATCGATATGCACAGCATACATTAAGCTGGATTGCAGTCTGTGCTACAGCAGCACATGTTGCCATGCATTCNCACAGTGCAGGTCAACAGCATCATGTCGTGGATTTGAAAAGAGACCAGGACCCTGAGCCAAGACTAGAAAGAGGGTTTGATTTCTGTACCTTTGCTGCAGCTTTGCTCCTCACAGCGCTGAGCTCTGAAGCCGGTCGCACCCACAGAGCAAACTCCTCTGCCTGATGCTCCTGCCACTGCACCCTCAAAATACTGAGAAGCTCATCAGGAGCTGTTTGCAGCAGCCACATTAGGCACGCCCAGTCTGCTGCATATGCTGCAGCGAAGTGTTCATGATTGTGTGGCGCAGCTGCAGGGCTGTGCTGACTGCCTGACTGANTGTCGGGTTGCCGCTTTCGTAGTTCAGCTCTTTGATGTCAACATTGATGTGAGCTTCCAGCAGTCGCTTGCAACTGTCGACACACCCATAGCTGGCGAACCAGCAAATGAGGGGCCGAGACAGTACGCTAGTTGCGTTCAGGTAGTCGGAGGATAGCCCATATGACCTGAGTCTGCCGATGAAGTGTACTCCGACAGCGTCCAACAAGGCCCGCTGGTTGAGGGGCGCCAGACTCTCCAGCACGTTGCTCAGCTNACAACTGTAGCCCTGCACCCTGCAAGTATAGCTGATGGTCTTGATAGTGTTTGTTACACCATATGCAGTGGCAAAGCCACAGGTCATGCAAAGCGATGTAGACATCTACGTGCATCTGGCTATATGTGTTGGCAAGCAAGCCTGTGTGAAACCTATCAAAGCTTGATGCACAGCAGTCAGGGTGTGTCATTGCCAGTGACAACCGCAGGACCAACGCAATTAACAAATCCAAGTCTATCTTGCTAGTAGCAAGACTTCAGGGAGCCACTGGCATTGCAACAGGAGCTGCCAGCAGCATGTATGANAGCTGCCTAGCAGGCACAGCAGTGAGTGTTCCCATCAACACGCAGGCAGGCATTGCAAATGGTGTTGCAACTGGCTGCTATCTAGCTACAGCAGTTGCTGTTTGTAGAATGCATAACAGGCTCTGTCATTGTTGCCCACACGTGCTCTGACCACCAAGCTTTTGTCTTTCGAGCTTGCAACCCCAGCAAATCTTGGGGGAATGAATGCCAAACCCTTGACTATCACCACCAGATCATCCATCTGTCTTTACCTGCCGTTTTGGGTGTCAAGTGCACTTCCTCTACACAGATGGCCCCTTGAAATGTCATTGCAAAAGCATGCAAGCCTGACATTAGTGTGACCAAGGCGACCATTCCTGCTCTGCTGTATTGCAGAGCCCCTGTTGCGCTCTTGCCCAGTGCAGAATAGCCTGGNACCAACATGATTGGTGAGGTCATTTGGGTTGGTACCACACCTGCAGAATGTATAGGCAGGTGCAACTAGCACGACCATGGTATCTGTGTAACTCTGTTTGTGCTGACAACAGCCCTGTTTTGGACGTGACAGGAAGGATATCAGGCCTGATGCTGGCGTCCTGCAAAAACAGATACTGACTTGCCAATCTGGACTGTCAGGGATCATTAGTGAGTGCTGCGCTGCATTGCATCACGCTGCATATGCTTGATATAACGTAGCATATACAACTTGCGCTTCTTTACTCCTTACAATCAGGGCCATATTCAAGCTCTGGATGTTTGCCATGGAAAACATGAACAAGTGTCAACCCAGAAGTGACACAAATTGGGTCAGTGTCCAGTTATGACATTTGAGGGAAGCCTTACCTACAGGAGGCGGAACAACACCAGGTGCAGGGAAGTTGGGTGCTGCTGGAGCAGCAGCTGCAGGAGCAGNAGGCAAGCAAACCAGGGATCAGCGCCGGCCTTCAACAGCAGCTCTGCTACATCAAAATGCTGTGTCATTATAGACCTGCAGCAATGGTGCAGTTATTGACCCGACAATGCCTTACACAGCCCCAAGACAAGACTGCAAACTGAAGCAGCCACACAAGGGCATCAGCTAGCATGTGTCTCATCAGTGACGCAAGCGCGCATGTTGCCCTACAGCATCATGTCAGCAGAACAATGTGCAGCATGACGCATAGCTTGCACTACTTGTGTATTGGGCATGCCGCGTTAGAAACAACAACATGACCTATACACGGTACTCACAGTAGCAGAGGCGTTTGGTCAGCACAGATGGTCTCCAGATCCTTCACATGGTGCAACCCCTTAGCAATCTGCTTCGTGATTGCACGAACAATATCCACTTTGCCAAGCTCAGCAGCCTTGTGTAGGGCAGTGCTCTCCTGGGGACCCCGTCCAGAAGTCTTGAAAGGGTCGGCATGCTCAGCTACAAGGAGAGCGGCTGTCTCCCACAGCTCCAGCTCCATTGCTCTGCAGGACACTCACAAACTGAGGCAGCAGAATGTTTTAGCAGACATGGGCAGCATATTGCATGGGTAGTCTGTAGCCACATACTGCCGAACATATATTGCACTCAGGTTGAGTGGCATTCAAGGTGAGCAGCATGACACAGGCGCTACCTGCAGTCAATTGTCAACCTTGCAGGGCAAATGCTTGTACATGCAGCTGCACCACACAGGATAAGCGCTTTTGCATGGCTGCATCTGTACAAGCAGCGACCCTCACCTGGTGAGAGCAGCAGGAGGGTTGCCTGCACCAACAACTGTGTCCAGCCAGTCTAGTAACTTGCGGCGAGCTGCATCTGTAAGCTGCTTCTGGAGCCTGGCAGTTGCTGCAGCGTCGTGAGGGGCATGGCAGGACTCAATGCGCTTTTCAGCTTCAAGCCTGAACTGCTTCTTAGCCTGGTGAACCAGGGCAACTACCCAAGGATGCTGCTTAAGTTCCACTGCATACAGTAGCGGGGTGGGNGCTAGTTGCTTCCTCTGCGCTCACTACCACCTGTGCAAATGACATCTGACCATTGGCAGTTGTGACGCCCATGTCCGCAGCAACCTGATTAACCTGCTGAGTTTCCCAATAGTACTTTGAATCGATGACACGGCGATGGTCCTTGTATGGTGCAAAGTACAGTTTCAGGGCAACCAAAGCTAGACTGCATGGGGGTCTGAACGCTGCAGGGTCAAATGTTGTACCAACATTGGCTGACCTGCACCACACACCATTACAAGTCAAACAGTCAGGTTTGCAAGAAAGTCACACTACAGCAGTCTTGTCAGTGTAGCGTTGCTGCAAGGGGCCAACCCTACATGGCCCGACACATCATCCATCAGCAACTAAAGTTCTGAACATGATGCGCTACTTGCCAAAGCAGTCAACGTCAGCTTGTGGTGCTATGCAGAGGCTTTCTGCTTTGCCAACACACAATAAGTGGCAGCTTGGTGATCAGATTTGACTCGTTGACACAATGATGTATGGGCAAATCACCACAGACTTACCCTGCCCCAACAGTGTGGATCTGAGTTGCACAGTCAACAAGGACAGGAAAGCTCTTCAGGCTACTGNCATTTACGGCGTACCGCGGGGCATCACACGATACATGTCCAAGAAGTGGGGACAGAGCAGTCCCCGGGGAAAAGCAGNATACAAGGACAAGGACAAAAGCGAGGACAAAGATAAGAATGAGGACAACAAGTGCAGAGGTGCATGTGATCATGCGCTCTCTGCTAACAGGTATGACAGTCGCATGCTGGTTACTGAGGTGGCCATGTAGGTGTCAGCGCTGATCAGTGACCAGATCCAGCCTTGATCTTGACAAGTACTGGAGGAAGGGAGCTTGAAGTAAGTGGGTGTCAAGCCCAGAATGGGCTGAACTAGGCAGAGCTACGCACAGGCAAGTGCACAGTGTGGAACTGCGTGTATCCATGCTGAAATGCACAGCACGTCAGCTCACCGCCTCCTGTTCTCGCAGAGTTGCCTCAGCCTGGGCAGCTTTCTGGGCCTCATGCTGAGCACGCTGCATCNCAAGCATCACTCATGCCAGGGGAAAGGGCTGCACCTTCTCAACCTTGTCGCTGAGGATGTCCTTCATGAGGGTGCAGAGGCTCTCAAACTGAGCCTTGACCTCCTCCTTGTTCTTCTTCTCATCCTCAGTCTCATCAAGCTGCAGGCCCTCCTTGGTGACACACACCAGCTTCTTGCCGTCATACTCCTTCAGTTGCTGGACTGCGTACTCATCAATGGGGTCAACCATGTAAAGAACCTGTGAAAAATGACAAGAGTTAGCTTCAATGTCTTATAAGTGTTGGCTTCAATGTTTTACTGCGCGCTATGCATGTTAAATGCAGAGATAGCAGGGCTTTGCCTTGAACGCAGCATACATTTGCAAGCATAGTGTGGACCATTGACAGATGCTGCAGCACATTGGCCACTGCTGNCATTCTGCACCCCAGCTCTTCGTGCCACTATGTATGCCATCTTCAGAGATGCCTGTTTGTGTCTGCAGGCCAGACTGGAAGATCAGCAAGCTCAGCTGCAGCACCAGATTGCAGTCAATGGGCAGCTCATGCAGCGCAAGGAGCACATGGAGTGGCAGCTGCTCACCGTGCTGGCTCAGGTGGGCTTCATCTTCCTTGTAGCAAATTACAAACCAGAGCAGCCAGTGATGATCAATGTGCACGCAAGCATGCCAATCAGCGTGAATCTGCATGCCCAATGCTGCAGGGCAGGCGGAATGGAGCTGCATTGCCCTGCACTCAGATGGCTGNTCAGGAGTTCTGTTGAGACAACACATCGCTCGAGCTGAACCAACAACATTCTGATAAAACATAGCATGCTGTGTTGAAAAGCGCATATTGGGCCTTGGCAGGTGACAGGGAACAAATGCATTACCTGAGGGTGGGACACCACAGCTTTGGCTACAGCATCTCGAGGTATGCCGCTGCCGGTTAGAAAGTCCACCCTCTCTTGCAACATGCTGGTGCTGTATGTCAGCACCGTTGGCTGCCTGCACATGCTCACAGCTTCAAGGCGAGCAATCAGCTCAGTGCTGTTGGCTGGTATCTAGAGANAAGGCAGATCATCACATGAGGATGCCTGCATACTAAATATCGCCAAAAGTGCAGTGCAACTCGTACATCTTATACAAGTCACATGAGCAACCTCGTTACAGTCACACACACAAACCAACAGACAGCTTGCTGACCTGTGGCCGCGTCCAAGGATCCAAGTCACAGTCTGTCAGCAGTTCCTTCCAGATGGTTTCNTGTGCTCCCGATGAGAGCCTTCTCCACTGTTGGCAGTCTTTGACTTTGGAAGCAGCCTGCACACATGTGTAGCTTTTGGTACTTGGGTGCTATTTGTAAAGTATTGGCATGCATGAGCCATAATGGCATGCAGAACTGCCTGCTAGAGATTTCAGCTCGTACTGTGGACTTATCTTGGACCTGCTGCTATGACTGCTTTCGTACAGTATTGGGCCAACAAGCATTGCATAATTGCCTCAGCAAACACGGCGCTGTCAATGACAAGCGTAGCGAGCTGACCTACAAGTACTTGCCTTAGCAGCACAGGACATTGCATGGGGGTACATTATGACTGTGTTTAACTACATGTGACAACATGTGACTACATGTGATGACCCGTGACTACATCACTGTTGCGGCACAATCATTTTTCCAGGTGCTGCACCTTTCAGTGGCACGTGTTGTGATCCCACCTGCAAGCTCTGTCCTAGCACAGCCTACAACGACTCTAGCAGNCATTAGGGGTTGAAATGCATGCTTATGCCGTGCAGAGGAGTCAGCAAGACATGGCTTGTGACGTTGCCTGGTTCAGACTGCAAGCCTGATGTCAGGTTCAGCTAGAGGNCAAGAACAGCTAGTTCAGGTAATCTGAAGTGCAAAGCTAGACACCTCAGCGCCTATTCAGCAACCTTTTGAGCTTCACAGCGTGACATAGCTCATCTCAGCATGAGGTCAGGCGACAGTGTCAACAATACACAACAGCTATGTTGCCAGTCAACACTAGCACAAATGAGGCAAAGCGCACTTGGCTGGCAGTCCAAAGGCTTGGCAAGCTTTGATGACATGTACATTCGGTAAAGGGCATAGACTGGTTGTGAACAGCTGCGTCAGAGCTCATCTGCACCACGGGTCCTTACTCACAGCAACAGGCTGGTGGCAGGAAACGGGATGTTAGCAAGAGGAAGAGTTGCGTAACAATGTAACATACTGTGCAAGGCATGTAGATAGAAGAGTCTGTCTGGCGTTTTGTGTTCTGCGCCACTGTCAGGCATGTACAATCACAAGTTGTCCCTCCTTTGCTATAGACAATGTATTTGCAACACCCACAGCTGTACAACACATATTCGCAANGACCCCGTTTGTTTGCCCAATACTGCTTCTCGTCCTGCAGAAACCATGCAAATGTAGTCAGATACAAGGACCCCTCCAGAGTCATCAGACCTTTGGAGCACCCCACTTCAGGTCTGCAGTATGTAAGCTGTCGGTCTCATGTTCAGTGGGGCACAAGTGGGGCATTGCAAGACAGAGTCTAGACAAGCTGTGTAGGCTGCCAAGTGTGGCATGTACTGATAATCTGTATTTGCACACAGCACAGCTCAGTCATAACAACCCTGTACATGCAGCTGTGCATGCCAATGGCAAAATACAAAAGACATTGTCACCTGAAGCTTATTGAAGCGGCGCTTGCGGACTTGGGACAGTTCAGGGTCTGCCAGGAGCTCCTCAGTGATGGTCCCTTTCCGCTCATGATTCGTGAGGCGCCCTGCAGGAAATGGCGCGTCATTGGGATGAATTGTGTGTACTCAACATCTTGTANTGCTGGTGGGCTGTGGCAAGGGTGCTGGCATTGCAGATGTGGTTTGGATGGTGAGAATGTGCTCTGCAGCTTCAGAGAGTGGAACCATGCTGGCATCAATGAGCTGCCGCTCAAGGTCTGGGCTCAGCTTGACATTCAGCCTTAAGGCAATTACCTTGGACGCACAAGAGGACATTTGCAGGTTGATGCTGCTCTTTAGCATGAGTGCTGAGGAATTGGTGTCGCAGGAACAGATACACCACCAGAACCACGTACAAATGATATGCATTCAGCAGTTGAATGAGCAACAAAATGCAGAGTAACCCAAGTATGTATGTTCAGTGACAGATACACGAATGCCAAACCAGACAAGCAACGCAGCTTGAGCATGTCTATCTTATTGAATGTTGGACGACTAATCAACAACTGAGCTCATGATGGCAGTGTAGCTCCCATGAGCCATATCCGTAGTCAGGCAGCTAGTTTAGACAGTCTGCGCCCGCTGCAAGTAATGCTGACTTACCTGAAGTATAGTGGACACAGGCTGGTTCTCAACTTCATGCATGAGGTCAGCCAGATCCTGCACTCCCTGTGCGACCACGCCAAACTGCAGAAGGAGGCAGTTGAAGGTGGGCTGCCCCTCTTTGGAGCCAGCCTTGTCCAACCTGCTTGTGCTTCTCCAGATTGACACTGCAGACAAATCAGCAGCTGGCTCAGCATGACTCAGCACATGTAANTTGCCTGACTCGCATCTGCGACGGATGACGTCTGCGTCTAGCAAGTTCCTTGCGGGCCTGGAATGCTGTCAACACGAGGGCAACTAAAAGTAAGAAACCGGCAAGTATTTTGCCTTTATTGCTTTTTAGCTGCCGCAAATGTCTTAATCGCCTGGAGGACTGCCTAGTGAGGGCCGTCATCTAAGACAGCTTCCTGGAGTCAACGCCNCATTGTGCTTTCGCAAGGCTTGCTCTAGCTATACTGTGGTATGACAGTATGCTTGCAGCACCATTACCATGTGATGGACATTACAATGGCTTGTCAATGTTGTTGCCAGGCTTTGCAACTGATGGTCACGACCACGCCATGTACATGCCATGCAGTGGTNGCTGTACCCGCCACTGCTGGGCTCCATCAGGCAGACTCCACTGAGGGGGCTGAGGAGGTAAGTTTTACTCTGATTTGCACCCGCTCTCCTCTTGCCATGCCAGGGGCTTGCAAGTGTCAACCATGCAGCAACAACTCTAGGGTTTAGGGTCTAGGGTTTACAATGNATGCCTTGCATGCCTGTGTTGTAATTCTAGCTTGGCCCTACCATAAAGGCCCAGCGTGTCTGCAGAGCTAAACCTTNGATAGGTCGCAGTCGGAGTGGTCATTCAGATCAAGGAGCGTTGACAAGACCTGAATCGCTGTGTTAGCAGTCCTGTCTGTACTGCCGACCATCACTATCGCTGCTGAGACGGTATGTGCTGGTTTCATCGTGAAGTGAGCGCTGTCGTGCCTTGTAAAGGTCAAGGACAAGGCATGGTGGCTCTCATTTTATGGTAAAGCCAGCAGACGTTGTCTCAGCAGTGCTTTTGCTGATGCCCACTACAGACAGGACTGCATACCGATGTCAGGAAGACAGTGCAGGCACCGACGAGCACATGGCAGAAAGCAAGAGGTATAACAGCTTCGCTGTCCATTGCATCACAGCATGCAGCCTGCATTGNCTAAACCTTCAAAATGGTGGCAGCTGACCAGTTGCTGGGCATGGCACCGTCACCGTGACTTCAAATGATCATCACTGTATCTTGGTTGATAAGTTGTCGGCGAGTCTCATATGTTTTGAGCATGTAGTGAAGCAGCGGTGCTGACCTGTGATGTGATGTAGAAGATGATGGACATACTGAGCTGAGTGTGCAGAGNGCAACAGCTTACCGTCTGGGCGGCGCTCCGGTCGCACAAAGACGGTGTCAGGCAAGCTGGAGAGGCTGTCTCTGAAGCTGCTCAGGCTCCCGCGCACAGGTTCAGGGATGTCCCTGTTCTTGACAGTGCCTGCCANTGAGCTTGGAGTAGCCAGTATGCTGCATTGTAACTTGCTTGTCACGCAGTACTCTGTCAGTCANCACAATGCTGAGCGAACTTGCTAAGATCAGCCTTGAGGGCTCTGGCCAGGCCAGGCTCAGACTGAAGGTGAGCCTCAAAGCCATGTAGCAGGTTGAGGCAGGGAGGGGGTTCGACAGGGTTGCTGGGCTGAAGCAGTGTGTCAAAAAATGTTTGCCACACATCAGTGGCCCAGTAACGCTTCAAGTGAGACTTGAGTCTGTACCCAACAGCACCTGCAGAACAACATACCATGTTCAACGCTGCCAATCAACAGAGCAGCTGGCTGCATTTTGCCAAGGCAATCTGGAGATGGTCTGTGCACACATTGCCAAGCATGGGAGAGACGTCCAGCATATCCATGCATGGTGTATCATGCATGATTACCACCAAGTGGCAAGATGAGTTTGTAAGTGACTTGTGTGTGATTTGTGATTATGTACACCACCACCTGTGGGACTGATTGTCTTCTCGACTTGCATGTACTCCCCAAACAGCAAGCAGTGTACAGTGCTGCATATCCCAAAAGCATCTACGCCAAAGCCCCAGGGCCGGTTCTCTTGCATCTCAACGCAGCGAAAGGCCTCAGTGTGCGAGTCACCCTGCAGCAGTGATTCACAAGTCTATGTTGAACAGCCAGCCCCAACCATGATGATGGTCACGGCACAGATGCATCTGCATATGAGCAGGTCAACCTCATAGGCTCAACGGCGTAATGCAAACAAACAGGTGGTACATGGCCACCTCCTAGGCAACACCTGATGTCTGCTGCCTGCTGCATGTAGCAGAACAGTTCAGCCAGGTGTACCATGCATCTTTGGTTGCTCAATTTTGTGCACATGCCATGACAGCCATCACTGTGCGAGCTGACATTGTGCACAGACACCTCTGTGGCTTGCAGCAGCAACAGCAGGCTGGGTTGAGAGCAGGCATGCCAGGTTGTATGCCCATTCTTGTCTTTCAAAATGCTGGCATAACGCACACCAGCACTTGTGATGTATACCGTTGGAGCTGTATTTTGGGCATACAGCACTATAACAGCCTTCCTAAATGCCACAGCCTGCTGTTTGGCACAATTTATACACAGCAAGCACACTGATATACAAGGCCATAACTACGGACCTGGTACATAGTACCCTCAGGCAGCAACGCTGTGTCAACAGCTCTGCCAAAGTCAATGAGACAAATGCCGCTGTTTTGCCACCGTCCAGGCCGGCAGGGCTGCCAGTCAGGAAAAGCAGCTGTGACAGGCTCCCGCAGCAGCAGGTTGTCTGGCTTGATGTCGGTGTGGATCACATGAGCAGCATGCAGCTCAGCCACAATGCGCAGCAGCTCCATTGCATAGTACATGGCCACCAACTCTGACAGCCTCTGCAAGCCAGCACAATGAGATAACACCAATGCAAGACTTTGTGTTGCTCGCTCATTTCATGTGAATCACAGCATAAAGGTAGTGTGCATGTTGAGCAACATGACCACACAGAATGCCTATTCACACTGAGGGTGCATGGACATCTGGCAGATACACAATGCAGGCGCAAAACATGCAGTTCTTCAGTCTCGTATTACAACTGTGTGCATTGCTGCTCAGCAACAATCACGCGGGCCACTCTGGTGAACAGAATGATGCAGGCCTGCGAGACTTACACCATTCTACTGCTGGTCAGGTATTACTAATGTTGGTGCTCACCTTGCCAGCCTTGAGGTGAGCATTGAGCAGGTCTTGCAGAGTGCCGCGCTGGCCGTATGGGGTCAGCATCACACTGCTGGCAGGTGACAGGTACAGCCTGGTAGCATCCAGGAACATGGCTTGCATTGCAGGGGCTACCCTGCCTTGCAGGGCCTTGCATATGTAGAACTCCCAGGGGCAGGCAGGTGCCTGAACCTTCATTGCACACACTGCCTGCTTGCCATGCTCTCCCTCATGCGGGACTGCTACCTGCGTAGACAACAAGTACGCTTACTAAGCCTGACCCAAAGATCATATAACCTGCAACATTATATCACACATTGGCAAGCTGTCCTTTCTGATGCTCAACACATGGGTCTGGCAGAAGGTTCACAAAGGCTTGACAAAAGGTGACAGTGGCTGCATCTGGACTTGTGTTTTTGCATGTGCATCAACAACACTGTGCCATGTTGATCTGAAATACTGTGTTGCGCATAACTCCACATAAATCTGAATTGATCCTGCATAATCAGTGGGTACATCTGTGACAGGATTTTGCATGCAACATGCACAACTCTCTGACAATGAGCCAGGAAACAGCTGCAAAGTGCAATGGGTTCCAGCCCTTACCTTGTATACAGACGCAAATGCTCCTCGCCCAACCTGCTGCTCAATGACCAGCTGATGTGAGCCAAGCCGCACAGTACTGTTTTTGCCAGCAGACTTCCGCCCATGCTGTAAGCCTGCCAAATCTGCCAAAGCCAGACCTTCAACGGTGACCACATTTGCCCACTGCAGTGCATCGATTTGACTTGCTGCAGGATTAGACACAAAGCTGTGTGCACTGTCATGTACAAGAGATTATACACATCCAGGCACATGCTGCGTGTATTTGGGTCGATGCATATGTAAGACTGCAGCGTATCATGCTAAGGTGCCAGCTGAGCATTGTACATCAAGTGATGTGAGCACGCCAGAACAGAGATGCTGTTTGGAGGCAATGTGTGACACTTGTGTAGCTGCTGAGCGGCAATCTGACCTGAGTCAAAGCTGGCTGAAGACCTTTGAGCAGCCTGTTGTGCAGTGAGGGGTTGAAGGGGTCAACAACATGCTTGCCAGGCTGGCCAACAGATTTGAATGGGGACAGCATTGCCATTGCGCTGTCAAGCCCCTGCATGTGCAAGCACAAACGGGCATCACGGGCTACACATCCGTACAAGAAACAACCTAGGACCCCCTCCTATTTGCGCAAATGTACTTGTTTGCTGGATGCATGTGTACGTGCAAGCTACAAGCTACTCGCTTTTCAAGTCTGTGACAGGCACGCATGGCTATGTACAGATTTGATGCATCGCAGCAGGACATGTTGTACAAACAGACTCATGCGCTGTGTCACTGGTCTTGGCTATGGCAGCACCTTCATGAATGTAGTGGCATTAGCAATAAGCACAATGCACCGTTCGCAGGGTTGTACACTATGTGTACAACCAGGGCTTGTGCAAGCTGGCTGGCTGGCAAAAGCTGCACAGTGCAGCTGCATGATGCGCAGGCAGTCTGAAGGGCTTGCCAATCAATACCTGCTGTGTTGCTGGACTCTGGTCAACGGTCCTCTGCTCCTGTCTGTTGCTGTACACCTCAAACGCATCACAGTCTGTGCTGCCTGCCTGTGCACAACACTACTGCAACATCAGGTCAGCCACACAATTGGAACTGACTCAGGTCCCTGGTATGTCAACAGTATTGACAGTGTTCAAGGCCGGCCACGTGCGCACTGCCAGTAGAACATAGTACCATTGCAACAAACTGTGACAGTCATACTGTATGTTCCCTCACCTGAGCCACCTGATGTTCACAATATGCCTGATTGTCATTGACCTGATTTGGGAGATGGTTCAGCTTCAACATGGCAGCACGCTGTGGGTCTAGAGGTTGCAAAGCCACAGCTTGGGCAACTGTGTCCCTGATGTCTCTTGATTCACACCTGAAGCACATTGAAGGTGATAAGCAGGCGCTGCACAGCTTTCCTGCAGGAATGCACTCCATCAGGTAATCAGCTTGATGATGAGGCGTGAATAGTTGTACAGCAGGAGTGCACTGCTGTTGGTTGGCATTCAAAGTAGCTGCCAGACCAATACATGCCCAAGCATGTGAGCTGTGTGTGCTAGCAAGAGGTTGTGTGCACTATACCTTGGGGCCCTTCGACAATTTTCTTTGTCCTCTACAAGCACTGCGTTCTCAGCATCCTTGACCGGCGACGGTCTCTGCTTTTGTGTCTTCGACGCTGCATGCTTGCTGTTTGGCAGTGCATCGCTCACAAACTGTGTGTCTTCATAAACACCAAAACCAGCAGGGCTGTGGCTGCCAGTGCTTTGCTGACGTTTTTGTGCCAATGCTGTTGGCTGCAGGCTTTGCTTGCTGGGCATCTGTGCAGGACTGTTGACAAATTGCGTGTCCTCATGAATGGCAAGACTGCCAGGGCTGCCGTGAGCTGCATTGAGACCCTTGCTGTGAGGCTTCTGCAGACACTCTGTGTCTTCGTAGATGGCAAAACCAGCAGGGCTGCCCTTGTTTGCAGCAGGGAGACGCCTGTGAGGCTTCTGCAGGCACTCTGTGTCTTCCCGAACTTCAAAGACTGGGCTGCTGACTGGCAGAGATGGCTTTGCTTGCAAGCACTGCGTGTCTTCGTAAATCTGGAAGCCTTGTGTTGCATCTGCTGATGGCCCATGCTGCTCCTGCATCTGCTGCGGTTGCTTGTCAAGACAGCCTGTGTCCTCGTAGATAGCAAAGCCTGCGGTCTGATCAGCATTGGGCTGTGGGTTTGGCTGACTAGGCAGCAAGTTGGTGTCCTCATAGATAGCAACGGCAGCATCCTGATGTGCTGCATGCTTGGCAGGAGTTCTTGACTGTGAGTCGGAACGCATGCTGTGCTCTGCTGTGATAGCAGACGGCACAGCACCACCCTTGGTGTGAGGAGCCTGCATGTGCTGATGCATTTGCTTGGCAACAGTTGCTGCACCTATGTGATCTGATTGCCTGCTGCCAGTGTTCCTTCTGCCATGCTTAGGCTGCTTGCTGTGGTGCAGCAGATCAGAGCTGAACATAGAATTCAGTTCCTCAAACGCTGCTTTAGTGGATATGGTCACAGTAGGCTCAGCCATGGCTGCAAGGTTGCGGGTGGCATTGGGAGCATGAACAAGTGAGCTGCCAAACATGGCATTGACGCATGCAAACGCATCCTTTGTTGCCATGGTGATGTTCGCTGTGACATCTGGGATGGTTGAATGCCTGATGGGGTGGCAATGACTTGGCGCCGGGGCAGGGACAGCACTGGTGGCGAGTTTTGCTCTGACTGGAAATGCACAATTACTTGTTACTGCTACAGCATTTGACAGCTTACTATGGTATTGCGATTGAACAGACGGCTGTGGGCTAACTGCTGCATGTACTACTGATGGCACACTGGGAGCTGAGGCAAGAACTGGCAGAAGAGGCCGAGTGCTGGCAGTCGCAACGGAGGTGACGCTTGGTGCTGCGTTCCTGAACTGCATTGGCAGTTGTAACAGACTGCTGTCAGCCTGAAAACTGCTGTGCTGTTTACTGGAAGGCGCTCTGTTCTCTGCATCCTCAACCTTGATTGTGTCAGCAGCTGCAACAGCTACCTGTGACAGCAGGTGAGAGCTGTGCTACACAAGAGACCAGTCCTGTCCAGAACTTATAAGCCATGGCCAGCAGCACAGACTGTTTGACGAACTGCATGAGCACACAGCAACTGTGGCATCGTTGTGACACCCACATGCTTATATAGGCTGTGAGGCTGTGCAGCTGGTGCCCACAAGCAATGCACAGCTTGCGTCTACATGCAGACACAAGCTACCAACCTGGGTAACAGACTTGTTGGCATGCTGCGTCAGCCATTGAGCAGCCCGCAGCTCCTCAAAGCTGACTTCCTCAGCATCCTGCCCAGCACAGGGCTTGTGACCACAGGCATGCGCTTCAGGTTTCTTGGGCTGTAAGAAAGCTGGCTGAACAGCTAGTCCAACACCAGAGGCAGCAGCTGCTTGCCCTGTGTTGCTGGCAGGCCTGCCACTGGCATTTGCGTTTGCCACTTTGCTCTTACATGCACCATTGACAACAGGCTTTACATCATTGCCTGGACTGGTCTGCAAGTCAAGATGAAGCCTTGTGGGTTATTGTGGTCAAGCTGTTGCTTCCCATGTGTGGAGAGGCAGTATTGTCAGCTCTGTCACCTGTGCTGCGCCATGGCAGGCTACACACTTGCTGCATGTAACTCTTGATGCAGTCAATGTGTGAGGCAATGGTCAGGAAGCTTACACAGGGTTCAAATTAGAGTGTATTTCAGCTGAAGAATACAAAAATTGCAGCCCAACCTCCAAAGATCTCGATGCAACTAAATGTTTGCGCATTGCTACCCATTGTAGCAGCTTCAGAGCAAGCTAAGGGACGCAATGGACAGTGTATATATATGCTGCTTTTGTCTCAGCATTGCACCTTGTGAAGCTTCAGAGGATCTTGCAGCAAACCCTCCTCGAGCGCTGAACCCTCTGAGCAATCCAGCCGCTGGCGCAGCGTGGCCTGCACTTGAAGGTATGTATACGTACCCTGGTGATTTGAACACTCTTGATAATACGCATCAGACTATATGATCTGGCAAACATAAGGCACTGGGGTTTTGAGAAAGCTACAATTGCAAAACGGCATTGTTGGTGCTACCCTGCTTCAAGTATGACATTGCACTGGCTCTTGCAATATACACTCTCAGCACTGTCTGTCACAGAGAAATCACTGTATGTGTACAGATTATGTGACACTCCTTGACTGTCACAAGGTGCTCAAAGTACGCAACAAAGCTTTCAGTACACTACGGAGGCGTGATGTGGCACAGTCCTGAATGCAGATGTAGTGAAGGCACTGTGACAATTGACACCATGTCACGGACTTGTACATTCTGCACATACAGACAGCATGTACCACTTGACTGTGCACCTGTTTGGAAGCACTGTGCTGCAGGGATGGTCTATCTTGCATTCCCTCATCCAGTGGTATATCCAGCACTGGAATTGCTGGCTGCAGTGAGCTTGCTTTCTGTCTGACCCTGCTTTCTGACCACTTTGAAGCGCTCTGCACATTCTCTTTCCTGCACTCCACACAACATCGTCAGGCAGCTGTATTGACGCAGCTCAGCAAAGATGGGCAAATCATGCCGAATTGTTGAGCTTGTACTGAGAACAAAGCTTAAAATGGCAGTCAGACATGCCTGTTGTGCTCAAAGGTCCCAAGCTTGGTCCACAGGCCTGTTGCTGGTAATGCCTGAGGGGGTTTCGCCCCAGGTTTGCCTGGCTGAAGGTCATCATCTACGAAGACCTCCAAGCCACCAGCATTCTCCTTGTCAGAAGCAGTGAACGCTTTGCGTTTTGTTCGCTTGAGACCAGTGCCTGTGAATGATATCACAGGCCTCTGCTTGTTGTGCACTGGCAGGGCAGACAGAGAGGTCCTGGCTGGCTGAGCAAGACCCTCTTCTTCTAGTGTTCCTTGCTCCTTGCGCTCAATGCGCTTTGCCTGTTATCAGCATGATGGCAGGTCACCTAAGAGGCTATTGTCAAATCACTATGCAAATTACCAATCTTACCATGCGGCTCTGGAAGTCGTCATATTTGGTTCTGAGTCGATCTATGGGGTGTGCAAGCCTGCAGCGACACCAAGGATCAAGCAAGCACAACTGTGATTGGTCTTGAGTCAGACATCGCACGTCTCAGAGGCGGACCTTGACAGACCTTCCTGATAAATCCCATCAGCTGTTGCAAAGCTTCCTCTGAGCTCCAGGTACGTGGCATACGCCAAGTAATATAAAGCAAAGTCTTGCCCAATACTGTTCTCCTGTACATACACCATGTGTGTAATGGAGGCCATACTTGACAGTATAGGTGAACATGTAGGGCAGCATATAGTGTGCTGCTGACCTTCAGAAACCTAAAAACATCTCGGGGCTCTGGTAGTGCGTCTGCCTGCGTTGCAAGAGGACATAATACAGACAGTGCACTTCACACCAGTGTTCCACAGACTTATCAAGAACCGCTTACATACTGAATCCAGAGACGGAGGTACCGAACATCGTTCTTGTACTGCTCGTAGCCCTGAAGCTCCCGCGTACAGCGCTCTAACAGCGGTAGCAGCTCTGCCTGGTGACCACCACTGCGAAAGGTCTCCTGCGTCCACTTGATGAACCTGCAACAGCGTACAACATCAAATGACTCATAGCAGACTATGACATGGCGTATATGATGCTTGCACAGGCTGTTGATGTACCTAGTCCAGACTTCCAGCGGATCACCGCCGTCGTACAAGTCCAGCTCTTGCCAGAAAGCCCTGCACACGCAAAGACTGCTGTTCGACAAGTTGCGACGTTTCCGTTATATGGCGTGCAAAGCTTGCCGTCTCTGTCGTTCTATGTGACTCCGGTCCTCTACCAATCCAACTGGTTTGTTGACTTCTTTGCGTCCTCTCTTCAGCGGCTGAAAGTTTTCTTTGCTGAGATCCCAGTCTGTCTGCATCTTCGTCAAGCAGTGTCTGCCGTAGTGCCACTTGTCAAAGATAGCATTGCTTCGGGAGCACAGGCAGTTGTAACAGGCAGTTTTGCAAATTTGTAACGGCAGCGTAACTTCTTCACTTTGTCACAGTTGCACAAATTACAAGTCGATGAAAAAACTTGGTATCATATCCTTCGTTGTTGCGCATCGAGGCTCGACATGCCAGACGATGGCCGGCATCAACAGCAGGGTCGCCGCTCGTACAACGATGGATACAGATACACGCATGTGCCTGAGCACTCAGCACCCCANATCAGTGGGTACATCTGTGACAGGATTTTGCATGCAACATGCACAACTCTCTGACAATGAGCCAGGAAACAGCTGCAAAGTGCAATGGGTTCCAGCCCTTACCTTGTATACAGACGCAAATGCTCCTCGCCCAACCTGCTGCTCAATGACCAGCTGATGTGAGCCAAGCCGCACAGTACTGTTTTTGCCAGCAGACTTCCGCCCATGCTGTAAGCCTGCCAAATCTGCCAAAGCCAGACCTTCAACGGTGACCACATTTGCCCACTGCAGTGCATCGATTTGACTTGCTGCAGGATTAGACACAAAGCTGTGTGCACTGTCATGTACAAGAGATTATACACATCCAGGCACATGCTGCGTGTATTTGGGTCGATGCATATGTAAGACTGCAGCGTATCATGCTAAGGTGCCAGCTGAGCATTGTACATCAAGTGATGTGAGCACGCCAGAACAGAGATGCTGTTTGGAGGCAATGTGTGACACTTGTGTAGCTGCTGAGCGGCAATCTGACCTGAGTCAAAGCTGGCTGAAGACCTTTGAGCAGCCTGTTGTGCAGTGAGGGGTTGAAGGGGTCAACAACATGCTTGCCAGGCTGGCCANTGTGCACACTGCAAGCAGAGCCACTTGTCGTGAGCCGTTGCTGCCCAAAATTGATGCCTGCTGTACAGGCAGCGGCAAGCGGTGCAGAACTGACCACTGGCAGTCATGCTGCTCGCTTGCTCAGGGAGCAGCAGCACTGCCTGGATGTTGCTAAATCCAGCTTCTCTGCACAGACAATGTTTGCTTGGGCAGAACCAACCAGCCCTCACATAACTGCAGCCACAGAAGGTAAGCGGCATACATACAATCTGCACTTCCTGCACAGCATGCATGCAGCATGACAGGTGATGCAGATGTGCTTCAGCAATGGGCAAACAGCAGAATGACGCAGGAGTCATACGCGCCGATGCACAGTTGAATGNTCGCTAATCGTCAGCTCTTAATGTAGAGCTGCTGCAAATTGGTTTAATGACAGGGGTCACAGTCGACAATCTGACATGATCAGCATCATACAGCATACCAGCACTCGGTCAGTGCAATGCAGGCAATTGATNTTGCACTGCAAACTGCAGTCATAGCTAAGAGTGCCTTGAATATACCTGTACTGATAGTTGTGCACTGACTTCCTGCGCTTCCTGTGCAGCTTTTGCATACAATTTTGTCTGCAAACAATTCATCATGCTATTTACAAGCAGTGCCTGTGCCTGTAGGACAAGTGCGGCACAGTGCTCTGTTGACACGCTGTTGAGATCTTATGGCTACACCTGGCGAGCTGCATACTTCAAGTCTTTTAAGTCTGGGTCTGCAGCATTTGATGTGCCTGCAGGTCATGCGTACGGATCGGTAGTGAGTCAAGGGTAGGTACAAACGCTCTATGCACAGGATGTGCGGGTCTGGCTCTACCTTTTCCTTCTGCCTTCGCTCGCGCTTTAGAGCCAGTTCTAGATGCCCCTTCCAGCCCTTCGTCAGTGGCTTGAGACGCTAACGTACGTCGCCTGCCGTGCGTACCCCTCACCCGGCCAGCCGGAGCTGGCGAGGCCATGCACAGAACGGGCTCTCCGTCCACGGATCAAGTTGCGATCCACCGACCACGGGATGCCGCGACTACTGATGCAGAGTAGGTATGCCGATGCAGACAAGCTGCAGAACNCGTACCCGAGCAACTGGAAAGTCGATTCAAGGCTGATCGCGCCACAAGGGCAGGGCATTTGTTGCCACAGGGGCAGAAATGTAGGCAAAGTAGGAGCCGAGGAGACAGCAACAGGCCATGAGCCCGATTGCAGTGCGTGAGCGTGCAGCCAGTCAGCACATCTGCTTGTCGCGCATGCGTGCTCTGCGCTACAGTGTCTCCTCTACCTGCTGCTGTACTATGGNCAGCAGTATACTCTTGCGCCGACGGCTGTCCTTACCTGTCACACCGTAGCCTGATACTTGACGTATTGTGTAAGCTTTTTGCAAAGTGTTGGTCAACGCCCTCGTAAATGAGGTGTTCAGCTGTAAGGCGAGCTTACACACGACGTGGGGCATCAGGCCGGGCACTTTACTTCCTTGCGGTACTGTACTGGCGGCCTTTATGCGCTCATCTCGCCAGTCCACTTGCTTGACTTGCGAAGACAGCAAGCGATGATGCAAGGTGTCGAGGGTCTACGAAGGTGGTGCAAGTGTGTGTGACAGAAGATTGGCTNGAAGCGCATCACACTGCTTGTACTGACTGTGAGAATTGAACGTTTACAAGACAGTAATGACTTGGCACAGACTGGACAGCCAGTTCTGNAGGAAGGTCAACCTGCGAAGCCGTCGACGTCGCCAAGCGATCCTAAACGACCTCACGAATTGTAGGAACATGCTGCGTACTTGTATGGCCTGTTGAAGATCCTGCTGCACTGACACAATTGGCGCTTTTCAGTTTCGGACGTGTAACATACTCTGGAGCACAAGAGGCTAAGATGGTCAGAGATACTTTGGCAGTCGATCCAGAGGTGCCTGCTGATTTGCATTTCGCTGTAGCAAAACATGACATCGCATTGACCTTTGCGTGTTTCGCTGAACTTGTTCAGTAGCTTTTCATGTTCTGCAGTTGCGGCCAGAGCAAGTCACAAGGGTACTCAGCACAGAAGGGAATGACCTTGTAATGTATGAGAGACATCATTGCTTGCACTCTCCGTCTGTACATGCCGATGATGGGAATGACGGGTCAGCATGGTTGCAGGAAGTTCAATGCAANATGTTGGCTCAAGCAGTCCCAGTGGATGTTGCACAGAAGCTTTGCTGGCCATCAGCTAGCTAAGCAGAGACATAAGGGGTTGCTCTAGTCTACTACATACTGCTGCCTGTCCAAGGACGAATTGCTGACCGCAGTGTAGGAAGAGTATACAGCTGCGTATCTTGATTTTGTGCTCAATCCATCTTGAGCAGGGACATGGTTTAACTGTTCATGAGCCCATCGGTGTTTTCGGTAGGTTTATGCCAACAGACAGCCAAAAAACTCATGTGCCGTTTCGGTTCCATTAAGCCAGTAGGACTTCGGCGTGACGGGCATTGCACAGCTAACATACCTTCACATACGCATTGACGAGACAAAGAGATAGCCGCAGCCTGAAGTGACAACTGCTCGGGAGTAACNCCGGGCTCGCCATTGCAGTAGCTGCCAAATGCCTTGACCCAAGGGGAGGGCGGAAAGGCAGCTGGATCTGCATCCACATGCCAAGTGTAGCAATCCCCATAGACCGCAGCATTGCCCACAAATTGCGCGCAGNACAGCATTTACAGTCACACATGCTGCTGGCACAACTGGCCATCGCCTATACCAGGGCTTTCTGCGCTTTGAGGCGCTACTGTGCTTGCCACTCTGATTGGTCTGCAATGCCTGTGCCTCTTCTGACTGTTGCTGGCACGCTTGCTGCTGCTCCATCACATGCTGCTGAGCTTCCTGCAGGTGTGTCACNAAACCCGATGCATTACATTGCTTGCAGTGAGGAGGAAGTGAGCTTTGGCAGGACGCTGCACAAAGGGATTGCTCGCGTAAATGAAGCTGCAGCAGCTGCCAAGAGGACCTGCTGGAAAGCTGTCCCGAGCTGCGTTGCACCCTCCCACATGGGCACAGACGTTACCACATGTCGGAGTGCATCAACCAGCTTACATCACAGGTATAACATCCCCCATATTTGTGCCTCTTGTGGACTGTACCCATGAAAAGGCAAAACAAACGTTCTTTGCATGATGCCTTGAGCAGACTCAGGTATGGTTGATGAATTTTGCAGCTGCACTTAACACTGCTGCATAGTGGTCGCTCACCTGCCCCATGTTTGGTGCTGTGTCACACAAGCAGCAAGTCAGAGTCCGGCATCCAGATTATCTGGCTTTGTGACACAGCTAGACATTGCATTCTAGCATCAAATGAGTAATGCCAACAGAATGCTCACACAACATTGCCTGATTACAGCTGGCTGTACACGCTCACACTTGTCCACCTCATGCATTCTTGTACATATGCAGGTAAAAATGCAGCGCTACATGCTGGGCGCGCACAACACGTCGATGAAGAGCAGCAGAAAGATCTGGGTGAACGCAGAATCTTGCATGAGTTCCGCAGCGTTCTGGGATTGCCGCGACTGGAACCTGCTGACAACTTTTTCCACTCTGGTGCATAGCTTCACTGCTTCCATTCTTATAGTGCTGCNCTGCCTGCACGTTTGAATGTTTGAATTTTGTGCTACCAACAGAGGCTTCTGTGTTGCTGTAAATCGACAGTTTGTGCCGTGCTGTGCCGTGCCGTGCCGTGCTGTGCTGTGCTGTGCTGTGTGCTGTGCTGTGCTGATGCCATGCTGTGCTGTGCCGTGGTGTGCTGTGTGCTGTGCTGTGCCGTCATGTCGTCCTGTGCCATGCCTTGTCGTGCAATGCCGGGCATACCTGAATTGCAACTGCAGCTGTGCCATGCACTATTATAACTNAGCCATCAGCACGGCTGCTACTTGCCTGAGGCCAAACACAGTGCACCAATCAGGCACCACAGAACAGCAGCTTGGCACAGCATGTGTCACAGNGTCACCTCTTGTGATCATGTGCAGGTGGTTCCGTGTCTGGCTCTGCATGACACTATGAGGCACATAAAGTCAGATGTGGTGACAGTTGGCTTTGGAGGGTGCATGGGAATGANGCGAGTATGTCACACAACGCCTTGGCTTAATGTACCTTCTTCTGTTGTGGACATGGGTAAGGAGGTATGTGACAGTGCATGGCAAGAATGACTTCTAGGTCATACGTGTCGTGTTGTGCCAGAGACATATAGTTTGTGTAGTTGGAATATGCAGGAAGGGCAAGCCTATCAGCCAAGCAGGGTCATCCTGTCCACGTATGTCATAGCAGATCGTGCATGACGGCACATTGAGGTCACATGCTCCTTCATGCTATGATGTCACAGCTGCAGGCAATATTCAATGCNATCCACGAACAGAAGACGGGTCAATAAGCTAAGAGCCAGACACCAAAACAACAGCTGCTGCCCAGAATGTATGTAGTGATGTGTGCGTTGTCACAGTGCAAGCTAGCAATGCCATCTTGCATCTTGCACATGTCGTGGTNTGAATACGTGAGCAAAATACGTCTGCCATTCACCCCCAGTTGTATGTGGTGAATGCCCCACGGTTCTAAGGTAAGAAAACAAAAATCAATCTATGTAGTACACAGACAGATCACGCAGGCTGTGAGTGCATGTTATAAGGGCTTGTAGGCTGCTGATAGTCATTGCAAGTGATGCCATGCGTTGCACACAGGTGGTGACTGTCAAATAGGCTTGCTTCAAGATTGAGGGGAGATGCGATGGTGAACCTGGCATGCAGCTGTGTTACTGCGCTGCATTCAGGGACAGCCCCATTTCACTGCATTTACATGCAACACTGGTAAGCATTGTGTACACAAACTTGTGGCTTTGGGACCGCAGCAGAGCAGTATAGGCAGAGTGCTCACTTACGGCAACACCTTGATCTTTTGCTTGGTGACGGGGTCAATGAAGGGCTGCATGGCTCGCCACAACCCGTTGAACATCCTGCACACACAGTCAGACATACACAGAGATCATCCTTTGTACAGAGATTGTAAGACATGCATACAGTGTTTGCAACAGCNCTACGCCAGAGCTGACCGCAAGACACAAGGGCGGGAGTCCATTGCAGCCAAGCTCACAGCCAACCTGCTGACAGAAGCCGGTGAGCTGCCTTGCTGTGCGCTATCAGGATGCCGTGGGTGCTGCAGCATTGTTTGCATACAAGTCACCAGGCCAGGCATTGTTGGATGCCAGAAGTAACAAGACTGTGCCAAACGGTGCTTGTCGATGCAATGTCACGATCACACAAACCACTGTCAAGTGCCCCGCACTATGCTTTTGCTCCAGGGCACAGCATACAAAGCCAACTACCGTTTGGCTGCAATTTAAGAATGCTTCCTGATGGAAAGGCAATGCCTTTCTGGCAATCTGTTGTGACTGCTTACCATACGTGACTGCTTACCATACAAGTGCATGATCTCAGCTTGGCAGCTCATAGCGCTCTGCACCCATGCAGCAGCCTGGCCACAAAGGGCAGCTGCCACCTGCATGTCACAAGCAAGTGTTGTGAGACAACGCGACAGCTGCAGTGGACGATGTGTACTGGTAGCTGTGCAGACGGCACAGGTCAAACTGTGTCACTGCACAGCAAAGGATGGTGGTAGGAACAGGGAAAACTGGTGGTTGCAGGCGCTGATAGGGTGCTGGCCATGGACTTGCANCGCTTCGATAGCGTGATTGAACAATGACCCCCCAGAAATCTACCAGTTGTCCATCGTCTAAACTGTACTGCCCTTTAGACCCAGCATGTTCTTCCCTATCCCAGCTTGTCTGAAAGTGCTGTAGTCTGTCAAAGGGGATCACCTCTGCCTGCTCATTACCATCACAGCAATCACCTACTTTCCCTGCTAAAATTCCCTCAGCTATGCCGTTTCTCAGTAGCATGCTGCAGTGTTTTAGCCGACTTTGGTTGAGCGTCTCATGAGCTGCCATGCCAGTAAACATGTCTTCTGATGGCCATGCTTCAGGGTGGCTGGAGCTGCTTGTGTCTGGCTCTGGTGCTAGCTGATGCACTAGCATAATGACTTCTGGTATTGAGTTGCTCAAGTGCTCTGCTACCCCTTGCCATAGCTACAAACGTCAAAACTTCCAGTTACAGCTGTGCTGCCACCATACATAGCAGAGATCACAACGCATNTGCAAGGCAACACTGAGGCATTGGTGCTTTTATGTGTTATGTAATGTAAGTCACGTCTTGTGCATGATGCAGCCAATTTGCTAGCGGTGTTGCAATGTCTACCATGATAAAAGACCTCTCTTCAGCAGAGCCTGCCCAGACAGTTGGGCTCATGCCTGCAAAGCAGTATCATGCAGTCTGACAACAACGCAGTGGTTTATGGCTACGGGAAAGCCACTTAGGCCACCGACACTTGTGGGAAGGGCGCATCACCAGCAACATTTGTGACACAAATGATGTTGCGGTTGCTGTTTACAACGGCCACAACCATAGACTCTGGCATGCGTAGTAGCTTAGACATAATCTTGTCCAGCCCTAATTACGCAAGAAAAATCAAGACAATCAAGAATACAACTGAGAAATTGCTTGTGGTCCTTCTGCCCCTAAAGGACCTCATAGTGTCTGTCTCAGGTATGAATAGAACAGCATACCGTTACAGCAACCGTGCACTACTGCTGAAGAAACCGATGCATGCGCCTTACAGAAACAGCAGCTGACAATGGCCCCTATACTTGCTGTAAGGNGTACAGATAAACAGGACACTTCAGCTAAAATGAGCAGGGTGCTGGACAGAGTACAGCTGCTGCAACAGGTACACTTGCTGCGGAAAGCTGCACTCCTTGATGAAGAAGAAGTACAGGATTTGCCCAGCCAACAAGTCTGATCAAGNGTGTGTTGCATGCACAAAGTGTGTGGAACTGTATGCCTGCCTGACCGCATTGCGCAGCATACAGCATCAACAAACCTTGACAGATGCAGCAAGTCCAACACAGCAGACTTGTGAACACTCACGAGACAGTGCTGTCCACAGGTCAGGTAGCAAGCTTGTAAGTACAAAGACTCAGTAGTGGCTGGCCATGTTGTGCCCTTACTCCAGCTNCTAATGAGGCGCACAGAGCCTGACCCAGTGTTTTTCCAGACTGCAGCACAGCTGTGCATATCACTATGCATCAACTGCAACCTGTCAGCAACCTGTTTGACAAGNGCCAACAAGCTCACAGGCAAATCCAGTCAGCACCCCTGGAAAGATAACTCTACAGCACCAGCTGCCTGCAGGTAACACCACCTCCTGGCCTTCAGCATGGCATTGCCGTTTGCTGCACCCTGTCGTCAAATGTCTGAATTACTCAGTAGCACAGCTATATTGCCTGTCATCCAGCGTGGTTTGGCCCCGGTTACAAAGCTCAAGTGGTTGTTCATATTGGTCATATTGCAACCTCAAGGACACAGTTGACTCTGTCATGCTACATGTCGAGATCAAGATGTACCATTTCGATGGTGCAGGATCATAACCAACTGTACATGTGTATCCCAGCCTGATTGCAGCATGTCTACTTTGCAGTGCTTGGCAGGCCATTGCCACAAGTCATGTCACAGGGGTCAGGGATCTGCAACATGACATCAGCAACATACNGCAGAAGCCCCAATCAGCAGTGATGCGTGGTGCTGGAGCAGCACAGCAGGTCAGCGGTAGCAGAGCAGCACAAGCCTCTACCTGTGAGGCGCTTGAGGTATGTGGCAGTCACAGCAGCAGGGAGTAGCTCCCAGTACACATTCAGCACTGAGCAGACACCCCCAGCAGCAGTGATGCGTACTGCTGGGGCCTCGTCTGACAGGCCCCTGCTCAGCTCCTCAAATTGCCGCTGCAGCACTTCATCACACTCCTGCTCACATCAGCACAAAGTGAATAGCCTTGAGAAATGTACAAGGCATTGCGTGGCAGTTGAAAGAAGAGTGCAGTTGCTGTAGTTACTTTCATGGCACTGCTTTCGCTGATGCAGGTCTTTGGGGGACAACCTGTCTGGCTGACACATCAGCAGCATTGGCAGTACTGAGTGCTGGGACATGAATGCTTGTTGACGACACACTTGTTGACGACACNTCAGGTACGGCGTGCTGCACATTTGCTGTCTGCTGTGGTACTGCTGGCTCAGGAGAGTGCACATGCAGAGTCTGACCGTGCTCTTGGCTGTGTGCAGTAGTGTCAGCATTATGCTGCCTGACTTGCTCTCGACTGGGAGACAGCCAGTCTGCAGGCGTATTGGGCATCTCAAAGCTACTCTGAGTGCTGGGGAGACTGTGTGAGCGGTAGCTCAAAGGCTGCGAAGCTTCCCAGCCGTGGGGATCCATAGCCTGCGCGGTGTGATGTACGTGCGATAAGGGGGAGTAGTATCTGCCTGCAAGAGCAGACCCAAATTCAATTTTGTGTAAGCGTGTTCCTGAAATAGCATAGAAAGGCGGAACTCAAGTCTGCATACTTGCAGCTGTGACTGGCAAACTGCTGCCGAAGACCTGCATGACAACACCCTTATGAGCGACCTACTGTACGCACACAGTTAGGAACTATATACCAGAGTAACACGGCAGACACATTCGGACCAAACTGTCGCAGCTTGGCGGATATACTGTGCAACGCTTTTGGCGCACCTGACCCAGCTCCACTGCAGCCATATGAGCTCAACACACCCGAGGACACGGTGCGGCTGCCGGTTGAGCGCAGCCGAAAGTATTGCGCTTAAAGTGAAGGCGCAAAACGCCAGTGATGGACGACCCTTGGACTTTGCAATTGTGGACCTCTGAACGTTTCCTCAGTTCACCGCCCAATGCAGGCGCTCGAGCAGCGTACTTTTGATTGTTACGCAAGCTTACGCCTCNGCATGAGCTGTCCAGCAGTACAGGACACTGTTGTAGGTAGCTTTGCTGAACGCTGAAGGCGTTGTGTGGTGCACAGGTGGTGTTGGTGACAACATGGAGCATGANTACTGTCCAATCTAGTCAACAAACAGGTGCGCTCTGCACTGTGCTTTCCACACGCTTCTGCATACACCAGCAGTGGTCTGTTAAAGGCATGCCATGCTACCGGTAGTTATTTGATGCGTCGCTGGCCACCTTTGTGTGCTCAGTCAGAATTGGAGTCGACAGAAGGACACTACAGGCCAGAGAGTGGGCAAGATTGGTGATGACATGTTTTGCCATTAAGCTGTGTGCTCTGGCCTGATTGCCCGCTCCAGTGCTTGCAAGCTTTCATGTCAGNCGCAATCTGTGCAACAAGGCTAGGTGGAGTATGTTACCACAATCAAAGCAATTGGACCAAGGACTGCCACGTGAGCAGGTGTGGGTGGCCATGAAAGGTGTTGTGCCCGTACCTGTGACAACATCTGTGCCATTTGGAGTGAGCAGAACCTTGCTGATGCCAGCTGTGTGGCCACGCAGCACCATGCGATGCAGACCCCCAGCTTGCTCCAGGGAGGGTGTCCTAGGAACCAATGCTCGTGCTGCATTGTTAGTGGTCAGAATCTGCTGCTTCTGCTCTGCTAGCCATGCCTGCAGTATGCCAGATGGCTGTTTTGAGCACGATGCTGTCAGAAGCACTCGAGTAGTACCATTGCAATCTATGCGCGCCACTGCTTTGCTGCTATTACACTGGCACATAGTGTACATGCTGTGGCCATGTNAGAAGCAAGTCTGCACGGCTGGCAACAGCTCTTAGGTAGTTCTGACAATCACCGCAGCCCTTCAGGGAATGCCTCCGTGTCTCAGCATATAGCTTGCCACAGGCCACAGGTTGATGTGGCTGTACCTGGTAGAATGCCATGGGGCCCTCCTCAGCTGCAACAGCCCTTACAGCATGAGCCATGTTGTCATAGTCCCCCATGGCCAACCTTGTACGCAACGTCTCCAGAGGATACAACGCCAGGGTGGATGTCATGCCTGTATGCACAGTGCTTCTTTTAGTTTCTTCTTGCTGTAGTGATGCACTCTATCACAAGACAACACCACTGCATAGCGAGGGTCATGTTGGGAAGCTGCCTACTTGTCTGTGCAACATGCGTTATCCGCGGCGTGCATGATGTAACAGGCAAGTCTTATCCTGAGCCTCTCCTGCACTATGGCAGAAAAGCAGTTGAAGCAATCAACCTGTGAAAGGTGTGACAGTGCAGCACCATCGCTCATATAATATATATGCTTAATTATGTCACATGCATATCATGCAAAATTTGTCCTGTGACACCCAACTTCAGCTGCTCCTGTTGGAGTCTGAAAGCCGAGAGCTTTGAGACAACGCTTGATTGCCATACTTCCTCAGGCCACAATTGCTGTGCACATGTTTGAAATGAAAAGGGATGTCTGTCCCTGAGATTTGTATGTTTAGCAAAACAAACAGCATGTTCCTGTAGTTCACCTGCAGCAGCTCCTGCAAGGCCTGTCAGAAGGGGACCTGGCCTCTTCAGCTTCCCATGCTCATCTTCACGGCTCAAAAACTTCTTGTAGGCATCAAAGGCTGACAGCTCGATCGCCTTTGAGGGCACGACTCGCAGAATGTCTGCACAGTCCACAAGTAACTAGCACACTCTGTAGGCATACATGAGTCACATCTGTTCATGGCTGCAGTCACTCTCATCATCTGAAGTTTGGCATGTAAATGTACACTGTACACAAGAAATGAAAGNGCCTGATTCGTGTAAAAAAAGCCTAGTGTAGTGAACGCTGTGTATAACCTGTCAGTCATCTGTATGTAACCAGATTGTTGTGGATCAAGCCATCCAACAAACAAAAGTAGCATGCAGGCACTGTTTGTGGCTGAACAGCGCTGATACTTGGATACAAGTTCGTCAATTCTGAATTCGAGCTTGGTTAAGGCATGTTTGGCATATTCCTGACTGTGACAGATGCTGAAACAGCTATTCTTAACAGCTTGCCGCTAGCTCTCAATTTGGGTTCCTGTGCCTGCCATTTGACTTTTGCGGCCCCTGAGACGATACAAACATGCCTGGTGTCCTGAGCAGCTCCATCACATCTGCTTTGCTGTGCTCAAACTTAAAGTAGTCATGCTAGCGCCTTGAACACCATTCGAATTGGTGATTTTGTAATGATGGCGATCCCGAGCATATCCTGTTCGGCTTGACGTGGCAACGATCATGTCGGCGTTCGGGACAGCGCGCTAGTGCTGCACGAGATTCCTTGTCGTAATATATCCGCACGGGATATGACAAATCGAGCGAAACAGGGCAATTGANTGCTATAGAGGCAGCATGTTTGGTATTGTGGCATGCGTCTCTTCAGCTTGTGTGGGCTCAGTCACCACCACTTTGATGCGAGTGATGCAAGTCATGAATTCATCCGTCTGGCAAGCTTGCAAGCTTCCAATTGTTGGAAGCTATACCAACCTCATCTGAGATGGGCTCATTTATGGCCACAATGTGTGGGTCAAGGACCAACTGAGGTGCACAGTCCCAGGGATACAAACATCAAGTCTGGGACTGCTCATACACACACTCAGTCGTGCTGAAGCCCCTGCTGTGCTTGAGTCAAATAGGCATATGCCAGACCTGAGGTGGGCTCATCCATAAAAACANCCAGTTTCTACATGCATGCATACAATTCCTTCCTGTTTCTTTGGCAACGGTGCACCAGGAACAGGAAATGGGTCAGAAGCTGGCCCACACACATATCACTCTGAATACATCAAACACAACGCTGCCAAATATAAGCAAATTTTGAGACTCACGTATGCCACTTATGCGAAATATGGTCAAGGGTGACTGGGCATATACAGATATGTTAGCTGAATTGTCAGGTCTGAGTGGATGCCAAATGGCCTGATACCACATGTNTGCTGAAATTGCATTCTGCGCTGTGTGATCACAATTGGCAGCTATCAAGGGCCGCTGGCAAGCAACAGCACAAGCCAACATCAGGCAGGTCTCAACCGTCCATGTCGTGAACAAGGCTCTTGATGGCAGGAGAGACCATGGTCTTTTTGCTGTCACATTAGTGGCTAGGCAGTGGCCTTACCGGTGGCATACATGGATGGCAGTGCACTCATGTGGGAGATGACACTGCTGAGTGCATTCGTCATGCCCCTGTCAACTTATGATGCAATGCTTTGCATTTTGCACACGACAAGCTGGTTACTGCTTACCCGCGCCCCTGGGTATGAAAGTATGCATGAAGACAAACCTGTGATCTGAGTTGGCTTCATGTCTTTTCGCTTCTCCTTGGGATACCGCTCCAATAGCTTCTCGTTGAACTTGTTGTAGGCTTTCACAGAGTCTGCAATAACTTCCTCATTCACAAACACCCAGGCATTTTCGCCCTGCATAGAAACACAACCCGAAATGTGACATCTGACAGACCTTTGCATTCAGGTGTCAAATGCCACCACTTGCAGCAAAGTGCTATGATGTGTCTACGTGGCTGCAGTCCAGTATGCAAGAAGCACGCACCTTGGCAGATTCTTTGATAGCTTCCCAGCCCTGTACTTTGTCAGCAGCAACTTTGAGCNAATGGCAATAATCAAGCAGCAAATGCCTCCCATTCCTTTTGCTGAGGGCAACACCTTCATTGTGGTAGATGCCGGAGGTGGCACTGTGGACATCACAACACATGAGGTACTTATGAGCTCGCCTCCTTCACTGTCAATAATGTAATTCCACCCTACCAATTCAGCTTGCTGCAAGTACAGATTGCAGATGCAAACTGTTGTACCACCTTGCATTCCAGTCAACTTTGCAGGGCTTACATGATGCAGAGAACCATGGCAGTGATACAAGGATGCACACTGCATTGCTGCACCTGACTCAAGGCTTGGTTACTGTTTGCTGGACCCATGTACCCACAACCCATCATGATAGTGCTATGCAGGTGATTCGCCGTGGTGGGCAGCTGGCATTGTCAGAGCTGACACATGGTATTGGCCTCCTGGCTGGATCCACAAGCATGGATGATATGTTTCAGAAGCATGTCAGGGAGCTGTTTGGGCCCCAAGACTTTGACGCCTGGCTGGCAGAGCACCCTCAGATGTTCAGCAAGTTGAAGCATAAGACTTGGGAAGATGCCAAGAAGGCCTTTGACAACACTCAAGATGTTGTGGTTGACCTGCCTGGCAGGGTCATGAGAAGTTTATCTGATGAGGTGACAAGCATGAGCACAGTGCAACAGCTGTGCGCAATTGAGTGCACTTTGCCGTGAAGCAACCATACACAACGTGTTTACATGTTAGCTTGCTGTGTCAGACACAAGATGGCAATGACTTATTGGCTCAGGGTCGGCTAGTTTACCCAAGTTGCCTTCACTTCGTTGCTCAGTATAAGCTAGGCTGTCTGACATATGACTCACTTGGACCAGGTGTTGTTTCGTGTAGGAGAAGAATTTGGGGAAGAAGAGGAAATCAGAGTACCGCGGGTGACAGTAAAAACCTGGTTTGATCAGCTTTTGGACAAGATTGTGCGGGCTGTTGAACATATCCTCAGCAGGGTTTGAACTCGCAACAGAATTGACTACATGCTGATTGTTGGGGGCTTTGTTGGATCACCATACTTGATTTCAAGGCTTCGTGGTGCCTTTGAAAGCCAAGTGAAGGAAGTGGTGTGTCCTGAAGTGCCTTCCCAGGCTGTACTCAAAGGTGTGATGCAGTGAGCATGGCAGCAGATGACATGAACAATGAGTCAGCTGCATTTGCAGCTCAACTAAGTGTTGCATTGCGGCATGTGTTGCGTTTTTTTGCCAATTAGGTTGTCATGAAGACTGTAAATTTTTTGGGCAGCCATCCCACCTGTCAACAACTGACAGCATGTTGACTACTCAGCATTTGTTTGTACAGCATCCTGTCTGTGAAGCTAGTCTGCACGTTTTGTGAACTTCCTTGTATACCTTGCTGTCCCTGGGCCGTGCTCGTTCCCTTCTACCTGTTTGTGCCTAATTGTATATGTCCGGCTGCAGGTGCTGTGCTGTATGCACAATCTCCTTCCACCGTGTATGCCCGGCGTTGCAAGTTTGTGTATGGAATAGACTGTTCACCAGCGTGGCATGTTGGTATGCTTCAAGACAAGAAATAAACAGAACCTAGTACCCAAAGGGAGCATTGCAGGGAGTATTTCGAGCCCATGGTTGCTTTGGATCAGCTAATTGAGCATGATCAGGTACGTCTTTTGGCAATCTGATGCTACTTTATTTTGCACTTGCAATGTACAGCAAGCCTTACTGATAAGTACTATGGTGTCTTGCACTGTTTTACACACAGCTATAGATCTACAGCTGGCGGTCTTGACTGTCATGATTGCCATGCCTGTCCTGTTTCAGCTAGTCTAGCAATACCCCACGTGCATGTGCTTTGCAGGTTGTGACAAAGGTCTTTCGTCCGCTCAAACGTTTTCAACAATCGGTGGAGTTTCCAATATTTGCATGCAGTAATAACAATGACTGTTACACAACTGCATCATCCATGTGCAAGACAGCTGTCATGAGGCTCATCATCAAAGATCCTACACAAGTGGACTGTCCTGACAAGTATGAAATCACTGTAAGCTTCAGCTTTGGCAGCACAGAGTTCCATGCTGTTGCAAAGGATGATAAGACAGGAGNAGGAGGTATGCTGCACACTAAACAGCCCCAGCAGAGTTGTGTCCACCAACTGCAAATACACATGAGATGCCACTGCAAAGCTTCGATTGAGTGTTTCAATTTTTTGCTTCATCTCCCTCTGTCCTGCGTTTGACGAGTTTTCATGACTTGTCTTGGCTGGTGTCAAACTCAATGTGAGCCTGGGCTCACCTGTCAGGCCAGTGCAGCTGGTACAGGTCAATGTAGTCTGTCTGCAAGCGTTGAAGGCTGCCGTCAATGGCTTGTCCGATGTCAGCAGCACTGAGGGAGGTGGGGCCGCCTCTGATCCATGTCATCTGGGCTGAAGGTCCCGCCACCTTGCTCGCTATCACAAAGTCCTCCCTGCAAAGACATGCAGCTATTAGGTGGCAACAACCACCCTTCATGCCTTCTTTGTGTTGTGTTGGATCAGGAGCTGGCAAAAAGTCAGCAAGATAGCACCCAGCTTGAGTTGTTTTGTACCGGTGCCTGTGCAAGACAGCATTAGGCAGGGTTGAGCANGCATCAGGACAGCGCTGAAGCACAGAGGTAAGCCCAATTTGAGATCATCAGTTTGAGTCTCACCTGCTGCAGAGCGCTTTTGCTGACATGGGCTGCANGCAAATGGGCTTATGTGGGTGTATGGCCGTCTCTGTCTGCAAGTAAAGCTGTCTCCTACAGAGGAACTGGCTAACTCTGGAACTTTTGGCTAATTTTAATACCATGAGGGGTTGCGAACAGCCTATGCATATTCTTTGTCCAACAGCACTTGTTGCTATGTTGGCAAGTCGTCCAGCCAACTTCGCTTGATGACTCATATAGCAAAGCAACTGTGCTACTGGGTTGAAGTCTAAGACGAAATCTGTGAGAAGCAGTAGTAACCTTAGAGCCCTTGTTGCAGTGTTGCCTTGTTTGGCTCCTCAATTCACCATCTCACCAACAAAGTGTGGCTGTCACAATAGCGTGTTTCAAGAACATTTCATACCAGTACGGACTGTTGATGTGTGTCACTGGCGTGATGTGTGTTACTGGCGCTCAGCTATGNTGTCTGAGGCAGATGCTGCGAGGAAGGCAGCCTACACAGGGCTGTCAGTTGTCACCATCCACATGATCTGGCTTACAGTCATTCACAAGATGCCTCGCAGCACTGATCAGGTCACATGCCAACACCTCCCTTGGGTCTCATTTGACTGTTCTAGACTTGTTATAGTTGCAGATTTGGCGTGTAGCATGCCACACGCCAAATCTGCAACCATAACAAGTCCTCAAGGGGTGTGTTGGCATGTGACCTGATCACAGCTGTNGATCTTCTTCTTCTGCAGGAGAAAACAAGAAGGGGAAGAAGGAGGACAGCTGCAAGGACAGCCCCCACCCCACAGTGTGCAGAATGGCAAGGCGCTGGAACAAGATTGCGACGCTGGCTGTCTTTGTTGTTGGTGTTGTTGCCCTTCATTACCNGATCAGATTTCTGCTGCCAGTTTTGCCGGTCTACAACATAGCCTCAGCAGCAGCACTGGGGCGTATTTGGATCAACAAGCATAAGCCTGCTGGGAGGCTTTTGGCCACACTTGCTGTTCTTGTTCTGTCAGCAACAGCTGCTGCCAGCACAGTCATGACTGCAGTGTCCAGGCAGAACTATCCTGGGGGTCATGCTTTACATCAGCTGCACATGTTGCATTCAGCAGGACAGAAAGCCAGCATGTCAGCATTGGCACATACAGAACAGAAACAAGCTGCACCAGTGCGAGTGCACATTGATGTGCTTCCAGCCATGACTGGAGTTTNAGTGGCAGCAGCAGGCGCAGTCACCCCTTACACCAGCTGTAGATGGTGGCCACCTTGTGGAACACCGCAAGCTGGTTGTGCTTGGCCTGCCATGGGAGACAGATGAGGAGACCATGCAACAGTACTTCTCACAGTATGGCGCACTTGAAGAGGCTGTAATCATGCGCGACAGAGCAACTGGCAAATCACGTGGCTTTGGTTTTGTTACCTATCTCCATGAAGCAGATGCACAACAAGTGGCAATGACNGTCACTACAGTTGTGATGTATGTTTGGGTTATTTTCACATCGACACCTATGTTTTTAACCATATTTACTGTACTGATGGGTGCTGCCATGCTCTGCAGTCCACACCTGAAGTCAGTGTCGCACAGCGTACACACCAAGCAGGTGCCCTTCGTCAACTCAATGGAGCACCTTGACACTGCACTGGCCAGTTCCTCAGCTCCTGGAGCTGCCCTGGCGAACAGCCCTACCCCAGCGACAACTCCTGCTGTCACCAGCCACGCTGCCCCAGCCACCAGCCCTGCTGTGGCCAGTAGCCCTGTGGCAGCCAATGGCATTGCCCCCGCTGTCAGCTCAGCATCTGTTGGTAGTGCCACAGCCTATATTGGCAGCGCTGCTCAGGCTCCTGTTACAGGTGAACCTGTGCCAATGAGTCCAGCTCATCAACAAATGCAGGTAGGTGCAAGGATATGCCCATGATGTTGATGATAGCATGAGGTGGTGTGGCACAGCATAACACATGACTTCTATNCTCCTGGTGCCTGCTGGAGCTAAGCTCATTGCTGTGACGGGACCCAACACTGGTACATGCCCAGAGCTTGTGAACTGTTTCCAACTGCCAGATTTGGGGTTGGACTGTCATGAGTGTTTGTTTGGCTTTTGTGTGTCATGCTGGCTGTTCTATCCAGAGCCTGATGAGTTGCTGCTGTCATCTGCGTAGCGGCCCATTTACTGGGTGTTGCTTCTTCCAGGTTGCACAGCCCCCAAAGAGGGTGTAGCTTGGCACTGACTCAGCACACTTGACAGGCGCATCTCAGTATCTGTGACTGTCCACAAGCTTACCGCTGCAGCCTTCCTTGAACTAGCTTGAATTATGTGGAGCTGAGGGGCTCTGAAGTCGGGCATACATGTTGCAGCATACTTATGTCAGACATGCGTCTGTCTGGTCAAGCAACGTGCTTAGTCACAGTGGGCTGCAGGTGGGAAGACAGCCTCGTTAAAGACACTGGGCTTGACTGCCCTCATGGCCAAAGCAGGCATCTTCATCCCTATTGACCCCAGCACTGCTGCTCAGCCTGAGCTTCAGACAATGCCTGGCGGCATTCAACCTCAGCACAGCAGTGTGACCTCAAACGGCATCAGTACCCATGCTGAGCTGAGCGATGTGTCAGATAGCAGNCACACCTGTCAACCAGAGACTTGGGGAAAGCAGCTCACATCAGGCACACTGATACCCTGAGTACTGCTGAACTTATTGTCAAGGTCAATGAGTTCCGTGTGAAGCACCAGCAGAGTAACCCAGAGCTCAGGAGCGAGTTTCCGATGGCAGAATGCCTTCGTGAGAAGCAGAGAGGCTTGCATCAAGCACTGCAGGCGTATTGNAGCTTTGGGTATGGCTGTACGTTCCTGTGCAAGCTTGGTCAGTCTGCACAGTCATGTGACAACGTTTGTAGTCATTGAGGAGATGTTGTTTCTGCATTGTGGCTGCAGATGAACCTGTTGACTGCAACCCTCTCTATCTGAAGTCATCATGTACCAAATTGTAGAATGTCACTCCTGTTTCAGAGACAGGTCTGTAGCCACCATGGACCAAAAGGTAAACTGGCACTCCTGTTTGCAGAGACAGGCCTGGCCTGGCATTTGAGAGTCAGCGTGGGGCTNGTAGTTGTTGCACAGCTGAGATGCCTTAGATAGATAGTAGGCAAGATGTAGTCTTTGTAATTGGGAAGATGTAGTAGGTGCAGCTGTAAGGACCATGCAACAGGCAGGTCAGACTGCATTCCCTGCATAGTGCTGCAAAATAGTTGTTTCATGATTGCTGATTGAGTGTGTTCAAAAAGCAGGTCCCCGCAGACATTATACATAGCAGAGCGTTCTATTAAGAGTGCAGATGTACAAGAGCTACGACGCACCAATGGGTCACAAATTGTGCACGGGTCAGAACCCTAGATTACTTTACTCCGCCGCGGATTAAAAATGGGTNGCTGATCTCTGTTTGTTTGCTTTTGCAGAACGCTGCTGGCAAGTTTTTGCTGCAGCCTAAGTCACACGTCTCACCTCTCATCCTCAGAAATCGGAGCTTTCAAGCGCCACCAGACAGCACATTTGCTGTGAGTTTCCTGCTTGCGGAATAAAGTTCACCTTTTTGTTGCACAACAAAGGGCATGCTGCAGGTGCTGCATCTTGTTTTGCAATATCTGCGACTGCCCTTCTGCACATTACCTCACCCCTGCTGTGTGCTGGCTGTCAGCTATTACAGTGTAGTAGACACCCAGAATGTCTGTCAGCATTTCAGTGGCTATTGTGACACCCATGTCTTGCGTGACATAAACTCAGAGCTGGTGAACATATTGTAGGACTTGAGAATTGGTAGCTGCTGCATAAGCGACTATCACTCAAACAGTCTGCGGTGTACATCTGAATGCTTTGATCATGAACTGATCATGCATGTACTAACGTCCCTGGTGTTGGTGCAAACGCAGTGTATGCTGCAATCATTTTTGAGGCTCTTGCCAGCCATGTGAGGTGCCATTCCTGCAGCTCAACCCACAACTGTCTGACTCCCGTTTTCAATGTGACGTGTGTGTGTAGGCCTCAGGTAGAGGTCATGGGTTGGCAGGGTTGAGCAACCTTGGTAACACTTGCTTTATGAACTCCAGCATTCAAAGCCTGGCTCACACTGTTCCTCTTATGCGCAAATTCCTCAGACACAACTTTGGGCCTGACGTGAACACAGACAATCCTCTAGGCATGAATGGCAAGCTGGCTGAAGCATTTGGAGGCTTGATGGACAAGCTTTGGCAGGTACCCATAGCGCCATTGCACATCATCACCTGTGTGCAGCATACAGTGGCTGTGCCATCAGCATCTGACTATTGCTGNACTTCGCAATGGTATGCAGTCTGCAAATTGCAGTACCCACTAACTTGATCAGCCCTGGTCAAACGTGCGAAAGTGCTACAGAGGTGGGACAGAGCGACTTGCCTGTAGATCTGCTAGCTGCTGCTTCAAGTTGGTCAGCTCTGCCTTGAGGCTCTGCACTTCCACTTGCAGCAGCCCCTGCTCACCAGCCAGTGCCTCCGCAGTCTGTACAGCCTCTTGCTGCAAGACCACACATTGCAGAGAAGTCAAAGCAATGCTGCAGTGGCAGGTGCAATGCTGNAGCAGCCAAGTCATTGACGATGCAGTGGCAGCTCTGGATCAGTATGAGGTACTTTTAGCCTCCTTGCGCCTCCCTGTAGCTGACTAGTTGTGTGATGCATGCAACCTGCAACTCCAATGTCCTGTGTCCTTAATATGCGCAGCATGATGATCAAATTCAGCATCCTTGCTGCTTGCGTCAGACCTTGATGAGCACACAAGTCATGCACCACCTTGCAAGCAGCCTCCCTGCACGATCACTGAAGTGATGGCTTTTGTGTCACACAATGCCACCAACTCATGCATGCTGAAAAGTTGATATGGCGAATACGCAAGTGATGTCTGCCGCACAGGGGATGTACTCAGTGAACACAAACTGGAGGCTGTAGCAGATATAATAACGCTACTGTTACACGAGTACATCAATTCAGACCCTGTGGGCAGTATATTTGCAAAGGTTGCAATCAGTACAATTATGGTTGGGCTCATTGATGTGCAATGCCAGCGGTGGGCTCACAATCACCTATAGCCTTGCATTTGTTGTTGGTATGAGGGATCCTCATTGGGCATCACTTCTTCCACATCACCCAACTCGCCGTTGGCTATTTTCTCCAAGTCTGTATGCCTGCCAGCACAGAATACAACAACAATGACACTCTGAGTGCGCCTGCATGCTGTCTGTTTGGCATTAGAGATACAAGGGGCAGAGGATATAGTGTCTCCTGCTGGATATGCCTTTGCACTGCTAAAGTAGTCACATGCCTGTATGTTGACCACNCCTCAGAACCTCCTGCGAACGCGCCAAGCGTACCCTCTCGTCCAGCGCTCAGACTTCCATCGAGATCGATGCTCTTTATGAGGGTGTCGACTTCTACAGCAGCATCACCAAGGCCAGATTTGAGGAGCTTAACATGGACCTCTTCAGGAAGTGCATGGAGCCAGTTGAGAAGTGCTTGCGGGATGCCAAAATGGACAAAAGCACAGTCCATGAGGTTGTGCTTGTGGGTGGCTCAACTCGTATCCCCAAGGTCCAGCAAATGCTCCAAGACTTCTTCAATGGCAAGGAGCTCTGCAAGTCCATCAATCCTGATGAGGCTGTAGCGTATGGTGCTGCTGTCCAGGTATGGCAAAGCCCATCACTTGCATATTCTGTCAACAGATTATGCCTCAACATGAAGCAAGATTGCATGATGCAGTAGCATATGTTTCCAGCCTCTGTCACACATGCCAAAGTATGCAGCTTTGAATGTGAGCAGCAGGTTCACCTGTGTAGCCGACGCAAAAAGCTGAAGTTCGTGCTTCAACACATGGTACCATTGGTGCATGGTACTGTTGTTGTTGCTTTTTGTGCATGCATGCAGACCTTTCAGCATTGCCAAAGATGCAATTCAGGATTTGCCTTACATTCAACAAGTGCTGCAACTCTGCTCATGCATCAGGTATTCCCATATCAAGAAAACCTTCTCTGCTGCAGCCATGTGAACACTGTCTGCCTGTGTGTATGGGGTCAAAGTGCATTGAATCTGTGCAGGCTGCCATCCTTTCAGGAGAGGGTAGCGAGCGTGTACAAGAGCTGCTGTTGTTGGATGTTGCGCCTCTGTCNACTTCAAGATCCTGAACAGGTGCTTGTTGCTCAGATGCACTGCTTGTGCAATTTTCTGACGCTGCTGGGACCTTGGTAGGAGCAACATCATCGGGGCTGATGGCTCGCAAATGAATGTTGTAGCATTGTTTGGGATCTTTCCCTTGGCCAGCTGGAGTGCTGGCTTGCAGCTGCTGTAGTGGTGACATCCACGCTGTGGTCAAGCTCCAGGGCGCCAGAAACTGCTGCATGTGGTGGTGGAGCAGCTGGCCAGACACTATCATTATGCATGTGACATTGTTGGCGCAAATCTGCAAATAGGTCTAAGCTTGTNTGATTGAGTGGATAAAGCTCAATGTTCTGCATAGTGAACTTATACAGCAGAGCTTCAGCACACCTCAGGGCCACAACCAAATCTGGACATGATGCAGCGCAATTGCATGACATGACAGTAGTAAATGCGTGTAAGCATGTGCAGCGTCTACAGCAGGTTGGTCCAAATTGTTATAAGGCAAAGTGTGCATGTGCACAGCAGGCAGACGCTGTGTTGTCTCAAGTGGGCACAAGGTCGTCCCACACTCCAGTAAATGCACTTGCACTCCTATGTTTNCTACTCTGTACCCAACTAGGCGTGCCTCCCAACTCTAGTGCTGGACGCCATCATGCGCTAACAGGTAGACACTCAGCTGCACCCAAGAAATATGCGCTGATAGGGCCAGTGCCGATAGACGCATGTGCGAGGTCTGTACTCCCCTCCCTATTGAACCAGCCCNGTACACAAATCTGGCTTGCGGCTTCCAAAGACTCCTAATGCGCATGTGGGCAGAGGTCGTTATCTGATCCCCCATAAAGCAGGATTGCTGAGCTTACCCATTGCGGATGACAGCACCAAGCAGCCTAGCTGTTCTATCCAGCTCATGCTGCGGGTAGTCATGCAAGAAGCGGATTTCATCGTACATGCTGTGGATGAGGCACTTCAGGAGCTGGCCCTGCCTCCTGTCCCCTGATGCCTGCAAGCACACCCACATCCCTGCAGCTCATGCTACAAGTGCAGCCACTGCTCTGCTTTCATCATACAGAATGTGCACAGGAGCAGACACCACTANTCTTCCAATTGCGACAGGGACAAATCGCTTGGGCCCGTCGATAGCATAGCCAACTCACACATGCGCGGGTCGCACAGAAATTACTCAGATCATTCCAGCCCATGCTGCACGCCGCGAGTGATGCGCGATACGTTATCCTCCTATCTTGTATCTTGTGTGGTGTAGGTCTGAAAGCGCAGCAAAAGGTCGGTGCTCTGTGATTGAGTGAAGGCCATGCATTTGACGTGCACCACAGTTACAGCTGCTCTCGCCAGAGACCAGTGTGGCAGCCCCGCTGAGCCAGCAAGGACAGCCTTGCGTTAGTCCACCCCGGCCTGTCTGGCATGTGTCGCGCAGCTTCTCCATCAGGTTCTAGCAAGCCACCTCCTAAGCTTCTCTGCATCACCGTGGAATGCACCGCTGTGAATGGTCACAGCANGACACCACTAGGTACCCAGCGCATGTAGTGCAATGTAACTTGACCAATCAAGATTGTCGGCAGTGTCTAGCATGCATGTGTTTGCTTAGCCACCAGCGAGGGCAGTGTGCCGTACAAGCAGTCTGGGACATGTTACAAGTGCAATGCAACACACCTGCCAGCCTTTCAGCATAGCTACAAAGTCATCGATGTTGAGCTGCTCATGGTACACTTTCTGGAACCAGTCATTGGCCTCAGCTTCAACATCCTGAGGGTACACATCGTTGGCNCTCATAGACTCAGTCGATGATGATGACGAGATGGAAGCTATGGCCAAAGTATGGGCACATCCGGAGGATCTTCACCTCTTCCCTGTAAGTAGCTTTGTGCCCTGTGTTATGCAGTATACATTCACAGGCATGCAGCTACAAGGCACATGGTGCATGNGAAAGGACACCCAAGCAGTCTATTCACATAATGATCAACAACTTGCAGTACCTTTCTGCGTAGCCTGGAGGGCATGACAGGGGATTCCTGAGACTCCTGTACATGCTCCTGGTCGNATGAGCTTGGCAAGCTGGAGGGCCTTGAATGGATGCGCATTCTGTATGCCTATCCATCTTACTTCACTGATGACCTCATAGATGAGATTGCCAACAACCCCAAGGTAGCTTCACTGCATGAACAAAAGCCTGTCGGACATCAGTTGTGGCAACATTGTGGCATATTGCTACAACCATCCTAAGTCAGCACCTTTCAGTCATAAACAGGTTGTTAGGTGTTGACCAGTGCGCATAGGCCTATATGTNCACCCTGTGCTCTCCAGTGGTCTCAGAGCCACTGACCAACACCTGTCACAAATGCTGTGTGCCCCCAGCCAGCGGAACATGTTGTGACTGATGTGCCCAGAAATAATGCAGCAGGGATTTGCTGAGGCTGCGCAGCTACCTTTGGTGTGCCAGGCTCAGCCCCTTGGCCTGTGGAGCGAGCAAGGCCCCAGTAGTTGGCAGCACCGCCTGCTTGATTGCAAGCACAGGTGAGCAACCATGCCAGACTTNTTAGGAAGCGCCATAGACAGTGGCGCACATGCCTACTCGAAACAGGCAATGAGGAATCTGCTTGTATAATGTATAATCATCAGATTGCCCTACAGTTTGCATGTGAATCTGCCATAACAAATTGAATGGCAGCTTCCATAACCAGCCTGTATTTTGTTCAGGTTCTTGTAAACGGGCCTTGAGTGCATCAAAACCATGCACNAAGCGGTGGGAAGTGACACCCAATGCCCTGACCACACAGCAAGCCCGCCTTGATGAGTGAATACAGATAACCCTGACCCTTAGCAGCGATGACTCAGGTGCACATGTCTTGCTGTGAAAGCCAAACTGATCACTGCAGGTATGAGCATATCCTCATGACATGTACTGCTGCCAGTTGAGGTGTCTATTCTGTCCCAGATGCTCTTATTGTATGCTGGCAGCATATCGTATGCATGGCTTGTGTGCATGTGCAACCCACCTGAAGGGCCCATACCCTTCCAGTTCCAGCTCCTCAAACCGAACAACAGCAGCTTCATGCTTTGAATGCAATCCCGTGCCCTCACACTCCTGCACCACAGACCTGTCAATCATCGATCCAGACAGAACCTACTTCACAGAGCGGTACAAGACATGCATCATGTACATGCACACAGGGACTGTCAAACTCCTCACTCAGGCCAAGGCCAGCCTTGCGCACATTTCACTGCTTAAGAAGATAATGAAGAGCCATGGGCATGCGACCACGCATATGGAGTGGGCTTGGTCTGGTATCAGTCATGCTGAGCTATCCCAGACTGTTCATTTTGAGAGCAAAAGAGAGGGCAGGGCACAGCAGAGTGGAGCAGAGAGAGCAGAGCTAGCTATCAGAAGATGCAAAGGGGTCATGTGCCAAGGCATGAGGTATCATCAGGCAACTAGCTGATGCTGATCTGTGCCAGCATTACCAGCGCTGATACAAACACTACCAGAGAGGACAAAAGGTGTCAGCAACTCATGCTGATAGCTGCAAAACCAAAGCCTGACCCCACAAGCCCAGCAGCACTATGTGCTGCAGACAAACATGCGGAAACAACCAAACTGCCAATGACTAAAATCCATGTCAACACTGAGCAGGAACATCACCCCTGAACTGCAGCTCCTCATTCAGCAGGAAACATGAACACATAGTATGGCAGTACAGAAAAATGTGATGTGGGCGATGTTGCAGACGTACTGTCAAAGCATTCCCATCAAGCAGCTCAGGAGCAGTGTGTTGTANGCCCTGTGACCAGGCTGTCTTACATTGCTATCATAAATGTGCAGTGCATTGACAAGTCACTGGCCATCCTTGCAGTATGTGGACAACCTACTGGCCACACTTGCTGGGTTCCAGCCAGAGCTGCAAAGCCTATTGCAGCAGCTAGAGAACCAAGTGCACCTCACAGCACAAGCCTCAGCAGCAGAAGCAGCCAAGTTTGCAGGCGGCTCTAAAGGCTCGCCAACTGGCAAGCGTACAATGCCAGAGCCCTTCAACCTGACGCAGCCTAAGCCTAAGCTGCTGCCAATTGAGGAACCTCTCCCACCCCCCATCAAGTGCGTTTTTTGCTGCAACAGGTCACATGCACCTTGCCCCTCCAGGCTTCATGGAGTGTCTTTCTCAACATGGAACATTATGCTGTACTTCTACATCATGTAGCTTACCTGGGCGCACCTGTGGCAGTGCAAATGCTACATGCCCCTGCGGGGTGCCAGCCAGCTTGCATGCCACCCCNCAACAGCGCTGATGAAGTTAAGGATGGTGTACGGGACTGGCTGCAAGCCCTCTCATCTGCTAGAGTGCCCTGCATCCTCGTCAGCAACATGAGCAGGTATCATCAAGCTGGAAAGTTCAGGCTGTCTGCTTGGATGCCCAGTGCACCTTGTCACACAGCAAGCAGTGTGTTCCAAAGCACATGAGGCCGAGCACCACATCAAGCAGCCTATGCGCACAGTGGCAACCAACAGCGACCTCACAAAACTTCGCAGCATTGAGCATTCCCAGTGCACTGATAGTCACTGCACAGCAAGCCTGCTGACTGGTCATGNGACAACATCGCAATGGCTGTGTACCTCACAGTCATCATGATCATACCTGCCAAGAATGTTGTCTCAGAGCGATTGCAACCCATTACAGCACAGCAGCTGACAGCTGTGCATCAGCAGCTAGATGCACAGACAGTTGACCCACCTGAGACTGCCCTGGCCTCGCTTGCAGGTCCAATCCACACGTCGCACATCTTCGTGTTGTACTGGAATGCATGCATCAAACATCACATGCAATACCTGGTCAACAGACAATGTGGCACAAGCAAATTGACGTCAAGCTCTTTTGCATGCCAACGTGCTAGTGACAGATATCAGCCCACCAGCAGAAGCCTGCAATCACGACGCACAGGATTCCGCTGCTCAACACTTCTGTATGTGGTCACAATACCTTCTTCTGGGTGAATGACAGACACCAGCCTTCTGAAAACCCTCTCGCATTCTCCCCCTGCACCTGCGAATGCCTCTCATGGCAACGAAGGGTCAATGCTGACATTCGTAAATCGTTGCATGCAGAGCCAAAGCCCAAGGACGTCAGCCCAACAGCAGAAAGCTTAGCTCTTGCCATTGCTTTTGGCCTTGCAGCATGTGGCCTTGGAGAGGGCCTGTCAACAGCTGTAGGGCTTCCCAGCACTAACCTAGCCGTCATGGCCATCATGGCCTCCCTGTTTGCCTCAGCTGGCAGTAGCTTCTGCACTTGCGTTGGCAGTACAGTAGCAAATCCTTTCCGAGGTAACAATTACGTCTCACTGACATGTTAACATGTGCAGTGCCACATGCCAAATATTCANGTAAATCAACAAGCTCATTGCTGCAGTGGGGTGATGCAGGCAGTAGGCCAGGTGAGAGGCACAGGGCACCTTGAGCTTGATGAGGTCCCTCTGGCGCTCTTGCTTGACCTGCTCGGTGTCCTTCTCCTTGGCGGGGATGTCAGCATCGATGCGAATGCCCCACTCCAGGGCCTCCTCCCGCAGCCAGCCCTGCACCTTCAGCCCATGTGCCGACCGTGCCTGTGCCACACATACATATACATTTGCACATGTATCATATACGTGTGGATTAGTATATATGGAATATGTGGTGTAAATGTTTTGGAACTCTGACCTGCTTGTCTTGCATTAGACAGGTCCGTGCGCCAAAGCTTTCTGCACCAGACTACAATTGACCTGCTTGAGTCCCAGTTGCACAGGCCCATAGCTGATTGTGCCACCACCCAGCATTCTGAGTTGCAGTCTTGCACAAGACACATGTTCTACAATGCCCAGGTCTGACATCTTCAGCTTGGGTGTCACAAGGGCTGTGTCTTGTCTGCGGCTTTCTGAGCTTGACTGCTGCTAATTCAGACCAGTTGACCACGTTTACCCTAAGCGTTTGTGTCATGCATCTGCTGCCAACAAACATGGGGCATGCACGCCAAGGCTCATGATAACACCAGCCATGCACTAAGTGTTCAACGTATTGAAGGTTGCAGTGCAGCAACTTGGCAGGGCTGAGACTCCAGCAGCACACACCTTTCCATTCATGACAGTGTATGTTGCACTCGAGTGTATGAGCCAGCCTGTTTGCCTGCAGTCACTGACAGCAAGCACGCTGGACTGCTTCTGTTGACAGAGCAAGCCATCATTGCTGCGCCTTGCGGGTAAGCTAAGCATTCATCTCAGCCGCACCTCAGCCAAACGGGATCCAGCTTCCAGCCAGAGCAAGTGCCACTGGTGCTACCTCACAAGAAGCTCTGGCTAGGCTTTGCAAGACACACTGCTCACAGCTGATAACCTGGGTACAATGTACACTCACATGCTGCAAGGGTCAAGTCTACAACACCAGCACCATATGCACACCATATGGAAGAAATGATTGCTGTGTATATACAGCAGCTGATGTTGGTGGCAGCAAGCCTGACAACCCACGCCATGCAAGAGCTCTTGCAGCCCACCTCATGAACCTGCTCATCAATCTCCAGCTGCTGCTGCATGGCAGCGATCTCNCAATTTTCAATAACCCTTGTTGACATGCCACAGGAGCAGAAGTGTCAGTTGCTGGCACCCCATCGAGTCCTACTCATGTTGACCAACAAGCAGCTGATGCTGACGCAAATGCAGCTGATCACAAGCCAGCAAAGAAGATGGGCGCCAAGGAGCGCAAGAAGATTGCTGCGATGAAGGCTCAGCAGGGCACTGCAGATGCAGATCCACCTGTAGCAGCTGGACCTGCTAAGGGCAAGCTTGCAGACACAGCACCTGCACCTGTCAAAGATAANGTAAACCATCTCTAACGGCATCGTTAAAACGCCTTGTGGCGTAGACTTTCCTGTTCTTTTCTGCTTGAGTGTCTGTTGGCGAACCTGGTTAGTCCCTGTGAACCCCTTTAGTATGTATATACTGTATACCCCCGCGTAGTATGTNAACGCTGCGGACGTGCTGCGGACGTGCTGCATCAAGCGTTCCTGTCGCTTCTCCCTTCCCGCATCAAGTTGTGTATGCTTGTTTGCTTATCTGCCTGTCCTCCTTCAGTTGAAGCACCAGCCCGAACAGCAGATACAGCCACAGCAAGCACTGGCNCTTCAGACTGCGACAGTGCTGGCAATCCTGTTGCCACCACAAAGCCATCTGGGGATGCTGTTGTCACCAGCCTGTCTCTGCTGGAGGTATGTCCACATGTCAACAGAATGCCTCTTCATGAAGCAGTGCATCCAGGTGTGATCATAAGTGCTTGCTTGACTGGGTATGGGTCAACTAGGACAGTGTCGTCCATACTTGCATATCAGCCAGCACCGCATTATTATCATGTTCATGTCTGTAGTAACATGCGCGAGCTTGGGAGGTAGATAGTGCACAGCAGCAGCATGTGAATCTGCGTGNGACTAACTGTTCACAAAGCCACCGTTACGCAGCAGCCCTTACTGTAAGCTGCACCAAGCGGCTGTGATAGCAGGTGTTGCAAGCTGTCAGTGTACACATCAAGCACAAATGCTTTGCTGTTGCATGCTATCAGCACATGCAGCAGTAGTCGCATNCATGTCTGAACCTGAGCAGGAGTACCCCGACATCTGGTCTAGCGCGGTGAGCTTACCGTCCTTAGATCTTACGCTTGCAGGACAAGAGAAACCGCTGCTGTACGCGCAACGCTGAGCGGGTAGATACTGACGATGCAATGCTGATCCGCAGTCGCATAACAAAGTTCCAGACGATGCGTGGGAGTATCAGACCAGAAAGAGTTTGAATGATGCTGCGTACAAAAGCTTGGACTACGTANCCAGCGTGGGGTCATCCACATTCTGAGACCCCAGGCCGTCAGTTTTACCCACTGCAAGAGCTGCCATCAGAGCCTCAAAAGAAGCACCATCAGTCACTCCTAGAGCTTTCACAATGGAGTCAGACCGGATCATGCCAGAATCCTCATGAGCGGGCAGTGCGCCTAGCATGCTGTGCAACTTGGCATCTACCAGGAAGCCGGCTTGGTCACACAGCAGCTGCAGAGCACCTGTGTACCTGCACAGAGCAAGGCAGATGTCTAGCACGAATGAGCAGCCACAGCAACACACATGTTACAGTTGTGGTGCGCATGTCTGCAGTGCCAGTCCTGAACACATTCAATTCCGGTTGACAATCATTTGGAACAGCATGCATCAGCTCTCAAGGATTGCGACACATGAGCTTGGGTGCTGAAGGCTAACAAGACAGCTGCTATGTCTTGACTTAAGACATGTACATCTGTGGGTTAACTGTGTGATGTGCCAAGCTACAGGCTTGACCATGCAAATATGGTCCAAATTGGCATGTGACACGGCAGTACAAGCACAGCACAGCACACATGGCAACTCAAACGAGCAACCCTGTGCTTACATCGGCTCCTGCATCTTGCCTGTCACCTCATCAACAGGTGCCTCCTCTATAGCCTGCTGTTCTTCTTCACCTACACAACATGCATAGCCTNACCACGGTCTGTTTTTCCGTGTTCTCAAAACGCTGCAGTGTGCTGTGTACACTACATAATGGCGGTCAAAGATATGTGTGGGCCAGCTAACAAGCCTGATCGCAAGTGCCTTTCATCGCTCATGACGGTCGCATGCTTGAAGGCTGGTATCGTTGATTGATACAGAGAGACAGAAAGAGGTCGTTGAAGAGAGAGAGAGAGAGAGAGATTACACNTAACACGCACTGTAAGTAATGCTGCTATGTGCAGAGGTGAAAATTGGTGACTGATTAGTTGTACCATCAAGTGCTAGCATAAAGCTAAGATTGCTAGAAAGACATTCTGTCACTAGGATAGCAACAATAGACAATGTCCTGTATCACACTTGATGTGGCAACGTTCAATATTCACAACCTGGCTAGCCGCAGTAGTATTCAATCTCACGCGCATGCTGGGGCCTGGGAAAACGGCAGCTTCAATTTCTGTTTAACTGGCAGGCTTAGGTCATGTTGTGCAGTGCTGTGCCTAAGTAAGTCGCACGCGCGCACTGCGAGATCAGGTCAAGTTTGGAGTCGATGCTTTGGCTGATTTGGCCGGTGACTGCGCTTGCTGTCGCATGCGGCATGTCGTGTTTCCGGCCGAAGATCAAGTTGTCTGGACGGCATGTGATCATTACTGGCGGTTCTGAGGGGCTTGGGTTTTGCCTCGCTAAGGAGTTCCTTCGTAGAGGTTGTCGCGTATCAATAATTGCTCGCACTCAAAGCAAGCTAGACAGTGCTGTAGAAGGCCTGCGAGGCTTACCTTCTTCAAGAGGCGTTCAAGTACATGCAATTTCAGCGGATGTCACAAAATTCGAGCAGGTAACTCTCAGGATCTTTTTGTGTTGCAGGAAGCTAGTGCTCAACATTTTGACCAACACTGCTTCTTATTCCTGCAGATACAAGCAGCTGTGCAAGAAGTTGAATCAAAATTTGGACCCTGTGATATGCTAATCTCCAATGCAGGCATCACGCAACCAGGTGGGTGACTGTATCATGCCTTGTCTGACGCTGTTTGTACATATCACTGACTGAGATTTAAGCTATGCAATGCAGGCCGATTTGAACAGCTACCATTGTCTGCATTTCAAGACATCATGACTGTCAATTATATGGGCGCTGTCCTTGCAACGAAGGCTGTGCTACCTTCCATGCTTCAGCAAGGCGCAGGTCACCTTGTGTATATATCTTCATCAATGGNCATCCGCAGCCATACGTTTCCACTCGAGGCGACATCCTTCATGCATAGCAACAGGTCAACAGTTTGCACAGCATGACAGTAAGATGCAACACAATTTTGCCATGTCTTGCAGGTGAAACTGCTGAGCGGCAAGCAGAACATGAGAAGGACAAGAAGGCGCACATCAATCATGACAAGGTTCATCTGCAGCAGGGTGAAGCTGATGACAGATATCCACAATGACACAACAACAAATGACTTGAGCTTTGATGGCCGAAAACGTTGCCACCAGTGACCTGCTGCCGCACTCTGCCTGGGGCATCTCTGAAACACATGGATATGTTTTCAGTATGTTGTGCCCCACTAACTGGCTCTACAGGGGGCATAGCTACCTGTCTGATGTACATAAACACGTGCAATGAGCTGTTCATTACCTGGCCTGCAAGCATGCACTGTACTTGGTTGCTTGCAATCCTTTTGGCACACTAGGTTGCAAAGTTGGCATGGCTGCGCAGTTTTGTTTCACTGACTACACAGCTCTTCTTCAGCTGACAATACAAGTTTGAAGTTTGCTGCTACAAGTCAACGGGTATTATTGGTTGGATGGCATAGAATTGTGTTTGATGGGACTTGAACTAGGAAGACATGCATGCATGTTGGATCGTAAATGTCATGTTATGACTGTTTCTGTTGTATATTGTTGTGCCTGTGCTTGACTGCTTGGTGTTCCAGGACCTGGACGCACTAGTGAAAAGCTGAAGAACTTCAGAATGTTTTTTGGTGTGTTACTCATGTGTTTTACATTCTTCTACGGGATTATGGCAGTGATGACAGAGTGCATCTTTAGCACATAGAGTGTGGGACGCATGAGCATCAAGCCTAGGCACACCCAACAGCTGTTCTCATCATCCCACCTTGTTTCATAACAGTCTTTGTCTACCCTCATCTCGGAAAAGCCGATAGCTCAAGTACATCGTCATTTCACGTCGTACAAGGAATCCTAGAGATCTTGCAAACACTTCTGTGTAGATATACTGTATGTCTTGCATAGGCCACAAGCAAACTCTCACACCTTAGCACACCAGCTGCATACTATGTGCCCCCTCGCTCTGTTATCGTGGCCTACGTTGTCTCCTGCCTGTGATGAAACTAAAAGCATCTTGAAAGCCCAACAAGCACTCAGGCTGCAACCAAAGGATTTAGTGACCTGGTGGGCTGAAACCACTGCCCAGGCTGCCTAGCTATGAGCCTGGCAGGGCTGACNGGGCTGAGCCAAGCAAACTTGTTGCAGGGCCGTAAAGGGGTCAACCTCAATGAGCTTCAACCACTGTTATACAAGTGCATCAGGCAGATGCAACGTCTCAGCCATGCTCACGATATTCTGATTGGGGTTGCCGAAAGCCAGTGATATGTATGTTTGCAGGCGTTGGATGAGGATCAGGAGGGCACCAAAGTTGTGTACAAGAAGCTTTTTGAGGAGGACAGAGAGTACAACCAAGGTATAGTAGCTGTTGCTACATATATACTTGTGCTGTGCACCTCTTACATNTCCTCAACACTTGCACAATAAACACAGTCTGTTTGACAGTCTCCTACAGACAAGCAGAACTGGCTTTGGCTAATGCCCTGTTCCTCACAGGTCCAAGAGGCAACAACCAGCATTGCAAGGNTCTGCGAACCTCAGCAAGCACTGACAGCTTCTCTTCCAATGATGGACAGAAAGCTTCTTTGATATAGAGAAACTGCGAAACAAAGAAGCTATCAGTCTTACCCTTCAACGGTCGACCTAGCAACACTGAGATGACAAGAGCTGTACCACAGAGTCCGACTTCAGTTGCTTTGTGANCTGAGCAGCCTGAGCAGACAAGCCGAGATAGTGACAGCTGCTCAGGTCTGCAGCAAGAGCCAGCACTTCACAGGAAGCACGCTGATCAGCCTACTGTTGGCGACAAGTTCTCCTGTTCTGACTGGCTTCGCCGTGTCTCTGCCCCGTGCAAATGAGGGAGTGTGCGCATAGGCTCATCACGACATCCTGTGGCCGCCGGTGCATCCATTACCAACGCGACCTCCAAACTGCAGCCCAACCTCTGCAGGATCCTGATTCACACGAGCTGTGGTCGTACGAATTTGATACGCAGGCAGCTTATTTTCAGATCGTGGGCCTAGGTGACCCAGCATGATACACCAAGAGCGAATGCGTCTACGCTCTGCGGGCCACACCTGTTCATGAGCAGGACTGTGACCCATGATTGTGCCCTGTTGGCATGTTGAGGCATGTTAATTTTATGAAAAAATGCATTTAACATAATACTGTGATACGTTGGGATGTCTGCATGCTCTTTCAGCTGTGCTTCAACCTGCGCATGTACTGCCCTACGTACACTGGCTCCCCTATTCAGCGCACAAATCCGGGACCACATCAGCGTAACAGCTTCTTGATAGTTGATGCTGCCTGTGATCTTGTTCCCGTAGTCGCAACAGTCGTTACTTGTTGCAAACGAGCTCCTGCGTCCGCCCCAATGTCTGCCTGTGACACGTATCAACTGTTGGACAACTGTTGGACAGTACTGCCACTAGTGGTCTGACATCATGCACAGCTTCGAATGGGTCAGGTCCGGTCTGGACTACAATTGGATCCACATGCACGCCAATGTATAGCTAGCCAGTAAACCATCGTCAAATCAATTGACTTGCAAGTTGCACATGCACATGTCTGTACTCAAACCCCTCGTCCAGTCAGAGCCGTCAGTACTCTCAGCTTATCAGTTGGTACAGCTTGCCAGGTGTAGGACATGCATATGCTGTGCAAGTGGTGTGTATCAAAATAAACCTCGATTACAAGTGTGGCTGAGGAGAGTCTGGCCGAGTTGCTGTTGGCTGCCGGCGGCAGGGACCTCTAGACGACTTCTTATGTTTAACACTGGCTCTGAGCTTGTGTGTAAGTTCGATCGAACTCGATTTGTAAGCTGACCGTTCTTTTCGACGCAAACGCAAAAGAAGCAATTCAAGTGCCGTTTACATATGTAAACGATAAGCATTTGCTAATTTTCATACTGTATGCGTGCGCATGCTTTGCTTGCTTGCGTCCGGGTGATGGTGCTGCTATCATGTATCTTGCAAGACTGAACTAACAGAGGTAATGAGAAGGTGGCAGGCGTGGCAGCACGAGATCCTGAACAAAGCCTCAAGGTGTTTGTTGACAGACTCTAGATTTATTCNGCATGATAACTCAGCCTTGTCAGCATCCTTACATGTCGGATGAATCAGTGTAGTATAACAGAATTAGACTAACTGGAATGCTGCAGCAGTACTCCTTTCTGTTGTCAAGCACCTAGCAGGAAAATTTCAGATCCAACAAACATGTTTGACAGTGAAACACTGTCAGTAAACCAAGTTGTGAGACGCAACAGCGCAAGCAACGGCCAAGCAAGCAAAGGTACCAGCACAAGTGTCAATGAACAACCATAATGGCNCTTGGCGGCAGGTGCACGCTGGTTGGCCCGACAGCAAGCTCCATGGCGTATCCTAACGTTTGCGCCTTTGGCTTGACAGAGTGATGCTCTGACACCATTGGGTTTGAACGAAGCGATGCAGCCCTAATTCGATGTAGGGCTTGACCCGACGTTGCTGGTTCAAACAGCAGACGCTGTGCAGCGCAGGCGCAGNAGCCTGGAAGGCCTTGCACAGTTGGCCGCCATTGATTGGCCGCACCTTTACGATTTAGATATATCCTGCAACCAGCTTGATGCGACAGGCATTGCACAACTAGTGCAGGGCACATGGCCAAAGCTTGGTTCATTGAATGCGAGCCACAACAGCTTGGACGCTGAGGCAATCAGANGTGTCAACCCACTGCTGAAGCAGCTTGCACAAGGTGGTCCTGGCAAGTAGCACGATCGCACTCTAGGTGCGACACTGGCTGTAGCAGTGCTCATGACTGCAATTGTAAACGTGAGGCGATGTTGGAGCTTGGGGTCTGCAGCAGCTGGGCGTGCGCTTGCATGCAGACGAAAGCATAGATTGCTTGCATCACAAGTGTTGGCAGAGCAAAACAGAACCGCCGTCGGGTAGGGTTGTGTGGTAAGGTACCTGATAAAATATGTTCAATGATCTGCTTGATGTCCACATCTGCATCTGACTTGGCTGCTTTTGCTGCTGCAAGTCTGCACAGCATCTAGCACGGTCACCAAAGCTTGACATGTAGTCAAGCAGAAGGGCAAGCACGTGGCACAAAATCAGTACAGCGGCAGCCGCATGCATGTGCATTATTTGTGACTTGTGCATACAAGTCCCTTGCATGGGCCACTCAAGCCTAGCGCAAACAGACAGTGCAGTATCTGGCTGTTGGCATGCACACCAGATAACAGACTGTCAGATGCATAAGTGGTGTGCTTTGAACATCTGTGATTACCTCTCAAAGCAGCTTTGCCAAAACTTGTCACAGCTGCTTCAGTCCTGTACATTGACTCTCAGCGCACTGTATTGCTGTAGGGCTTTCCATCCTGGCAGGTGTTGCTGGTGGACATTCGCTGTCATGGGGGGTCAGCGGCCCTGCCTACCCCCCCAGGGCCTCACAATGTTGAGTCATCAGCTCAAGATATCCTCAAGCTGCTGTCACAGCTGAAGCTGTTCCCGGAGGTGCTGATAGGGCACTCCTTTGGGGGCAAGGTTGTGCTGAGCATGGGAGAGCAGTTTGGGGCCTCTGGACACCGCCTTCCCAGGCCAGTTCAGGTCAGCATCTATCAAGCTGCTCAGCATTCACTTGACCAAGTGCTCTGCTGTGCATGGCAGCTACACCCAATTTCATGCAACTTCATCTGCTTGCACAAGACCTTCACANCCAAGCAGACCATGTGCCGCTGTGTACCACCAGCAAGAATGCAAGCACTAATGCTCAGCTGTGTGATGTCAACACCTGGTCAAGTTGGCTTCATTGTTTTCAAGAGCGAGCTTGTGAAACTGTATGAGTGAGGCATGTGATCATGACTATGTGATGCCAAGACAAGTATAATGTGCACAACAAGCACTGCAGCCATTTGTGCNCATCTGCAGAGCCCACGAAATCAAACGTGATACTGTGATAAGGTCGTTTTGACTTTACTTTTCCCTGTGCTGTAATCTCACACAAATTTCTTGATTGCCGCCAAAGCCGGGCATAAGTCTGCACAATTGCTGGTCTTGCTGACACTGTTAGTCAGTACGTGCATGTGTAGCTGACTCTGGTTCAGGCACGGCTATGTTTACACATGACAGCCTGGCCACTTGTCATCATCATTCCACTGATCGTTCCANGCAAAGTAGCAGTGTGCTTCCTGAGAAGTGTCACATTTCTAGACGTATGTCAGAAGCAAGTAACAGTTTGACTAGTCTGGTCCTCCACTTTCACAAACAGCAGCAAGCCAGCTGGCGTTGCGAATTTATTGTGTGCAACACTGAATTTGGCTCATGGGTTGTCAGCCCTTTGTTTTGCTGCCATCGCCAGCCTCTTTAATGGTTTGAGGCTGAAAATCTGGGTCAGCATAGTCACGAAGCAATTTAGCATACATGTCATATCGGGCAGTCATTTGAAAGCCCCACATGTCCCGCACCTGTCACATAGCATGCAAAGGCTTAACAATATTTGCTGTGTTTAGCATGACATGCTGATGTTGTTGCTGTGCANGCGGACGTCAAAGCCAGCCGAAGTTTTGCTACACAGCCACACAGAGCATCACTGTGGAGGGTCCAGAAACACCTCCCATGGGGCTGACCAAGCAATCCATGCAATTCCAAGTGTTGACAATGCATGTAAGGACAAAGGCACTAAGCATGATGCCCGCAGTAAAAAACAGCATGAACAAACTTCTGCTTGTTGCAGGCCACTACAATACAACAGTGCAGCATTATAGTTGAAACAGCAAGGCAGCTGCGGCAGACAGAGCAGCTGCAGACAATGTNTTGCACAGCCACAACTTGGAAAAAACTTGACAGCCGGCACTTTTGGATCATCCTCCGATGACTTTGTGTATGCCCACATTTCATCTATGGGCATTGTAACTTGTCTGGTTGATGCTGCAGCAACATGTGCATGGAGAGGAAGGAGATTAAAGACTGTAGCTTGCAGCCGACGTGACGCGCATGTGAATGACATAAGTCTGATCTCGATGCCATAGCGTCGTAGCAACCATTTTGAAGTGGACACTATGCTTCTTGTCCAAAGACACGCTGTTTCCTTGTCAAATCGGCCATCCAGACAGAGATCAACCTCGATCCTGGTTGTGCCAGGTTCTGTGAGAAGTATATGACCCTGTAGATGACCCTGTACACAGCAGGGTGTGAGTTGAACATAGATCAAGACACAAGTTTGCGTATATACCTGTAGCTTCCAATATAGTTGCTGCAGAAAGCTATCCCACAGGTCCAGATGAATGATTGCAGCGGAGATGCGGATAGAGAGGATACAGATCCGGCGTGGACCTCGCTCTAGCNCCCGCCCCCCACAGAGTTGTACAAGCACACCTGCAAGCTTGTCCAGCCTTGAGGATCCCAGCGTGAAGGGCACCCCAGGCCTGAGAAGTCCCTCCAGCAGATCCAGCCCTTCCGTCTCCAGAGTGAATGGGTTCAACCTGTGGGGTTGTCCAGCCTCAAAAAGAGCCCAACACTGGCCCGCCCACAGCAACACGTTTGTGTTGGCTGCGTTCTTGGGAACCACATCCAGCAGGTTGGCAAAGGGCCCTGGCCGCTGCGTGCCGAAGGTGCCACGGAAAAGGACCTTGTTTTGCTGCAGCTCTGCTTTACGCCTGCAGGCGTTTGCATCAGTGTGGGTTGATTGTCAGGCTGAGGCTGCACTGCACAAGCTATGCTATGGCTTTGCTCTCTGCCTGTGATAGCTTAGACCTGAGACACTCACAAACACATGTGTATATATATGTATATGTATGTGTATNACTTGAATCACCTTGTGGTTCAGAGGTTTCTGGAGGACCTGATGACCCTGACATTTTGATGTGCTGACCATTACTGACGTTGTGTTAGCTGCTGTTGCTTGACCTCAGACAAGTTCCGCCCTGTCGTCTTGTAGTTATGACGTTTTGTTGCTTACTTTGGGTGACATTCATTTTATGTCAGGTCAAAACTGATTGTGTTGGGAGCCTATCACCTGGCTCCATCTCAAGTTGCCAGTCGATACTGCTTGTTGCAGGTGAGTATGCGTTGAAGCAAGATACAGCAATCTGCAATACGCTTTCTGTGTTGAGTGTGCAATGTGGTGAAAGTCACCGTGGCCTCCTGGATGATAACGTGAAGCTGATGTAACCAGGCTGCTGACGCAACACTTGTGTGAGATGCTGTTGTGATGTTGCAGAGCGGCAAATAAGACTGTTCCTGGCTCAGTGACAACAGAAGTCANGGTGATTGCATGTTGGGAAGGTCCACTGCGATCCGCTGGCAAGGAATGATTCAGCAGTGCACTGTGCAATTTGTATGTTTGCACTCTGCTGAGGCTTCTGCATGATGCAGATGAGTACTTCTATTACTGGCACGGTTGGGACTTGCAGTACAAGTGGATACGCCATTTGTACAGTAATGTCACGCTTGCCCAGCGNCGGTGGCAGACATATGCTGAAAGCTCATACCTGAGCATCTACTGCCGCATGGGCAGGATCTGCCAGTTCACTAAGGAGCTGAGAGACAGTAGGCACTCCATCAACCGGGTCAAAGCTATCTGCAAGTTCTGGATCAATGGGTACACACACCTGCAGAGGCAGCCTTTTTCCGTTGTGACATGCTTGACTGCTTAACTTCAACATACTGAGGAGGTGTCTAACTCGTCCATAGCCTTAACGTCAATAGAAACAGTATGCGCAGGACTGCATACATGCTGACAAGGCATGTGACAGTAGGGCGCAGCCCAGCTTCCACTCAGCATGCCAGTCCGGGCTTGCTCAAAGAAGAATGACAGTCTTTTGCAGCTAACCTTCTGGCCAATAGCTATGCTTGAAGGATCTGTGATGTCTGGATTGTCTGATTGCAGAGAAGCCAAGTCTATCGCACATTGAGTTGCTATTGCACTGAAGGAGTTCCCAGCTCGGACAGCATAAGCAGCTGTCCCACCACTGCAGTCAAATCCTGCGGTGCCAGTGCCATGAAATCGAGTTGCTGCTCCGAAACACATGCAGGTCAAACTGAAAGGTTCGCGAAGGCATCGCCGCTACCAGCTCTGCTACNTAGCTTTTTGTCCTAGCTGACCGATACTGACAAAGATGAGAGGAGAACCAGGATGTTTGTGGGGGCAAAGCGCACCTGGCATCACAAATCCAAGCATGCACTCCTCGTCTGCCGGAGAACACCCACAAGACATGCTTGAAGCCAAAATCTTGCCTCAAGCCCATGTCCAAGATCTGCAACAGCTCGAGGAAGCTTTGTNTCACGCGGCTGCGAGACTGTTCGCTTTCACATCGTGCAGGCTGCACCAGGCGGACAAAGAGGCTTTGTGGCGCTCTGACTTGTTTGTATCGCGTTATCCGCAGAGTTTGAACCTGTCTGTCCATACCTGGCGAACAGAAAATCGAATAGATCATGCAGCATGCATGCGTAAGCAAACCAGAGTAATGGTGCCCGCCAGCAACAACCAGATCTAAGGTATACAGCAGCCGAGGTCTGGCTGTGGTGTCAGTCAGGTATCTCAAAACACCTGCCTAGCAGACCAACTTGCATTTGTGTCCAGTTGCTGAGGTGCACAGTAAACCAGAGGAGCTCCTCGAGGTAGTCTTCTAGACACAGGCAACCCGGCTACCTTACAAACATGCACAGGGTCAGTATACCAGCAGTAAACTTAACCACCTAGAGCTGGAATAGTGAGGGACAGGCTTTGCAGTCAGCAACTAACAACTGTACTTAGACAAGTGACAGCATGTTCACATGTTTACACGCATCCACAATCTTAGCACTGTACAGAACGCCTTAGTCAAGTACTACTGCCTGCTGTGTCACCTCTACAAATGTTANCGGTGATTCTCCGCCGAAACCCGTTTTGGATGCCATATGCATGCTCGTGCATCCTCTTCCTTCTGCAGAGTCGCCAGTGCAAGTGCATATTCCACTTGCAGAGCTGCAGTTCCACTAGCAAACATGCCCTGTTCACAGACCCTGAGACACAGTCATCCCACTGACCTGATGCTGTCATGCTCATCCCGCTGCTTGCTGCAGGCAAGCGTACAAGCATGGAGTACAACACCCTGATGATCACAGGACAAAGGGTTTTTCGCAATGACAGCCTCTCTTTTGGCCAAGCCTATGATCAGGACATGCAACCAATCTATGAGGTGCACCACAGTGCAAGCGTATGCCGTAGTTTCCTTCAAATGACACATCACCTGATGCTGCAAGAGCAGAAGTCTATGCTTGCGGCTTGCTGCAGATTGATCCTTACGGCAACGCCAACTTTACAGTACGATCGGACGGCACTCGAGCAAACAACTTTACTCAGAGCTCGTCACCTGATTTCACCTCGCTTCTTCCGGTACGTCCTGGAAGCAGTCTGTGCAAGTCTTGCTATGATCATTGCAAGGCCTGCGCAACACACACAATCTCACANGGGCACTCTTTCAGCCACACCACATGTATCTATAACCAAACAGTCAGGCTGCTCTGAGGGTGCCAAGCTTCTCATGCACATGCTGACACGTCTTCACACCGGTCGCACTGGCAGATACCCACACAGCAGAGCGTCATCACCTGGTCAATCTGTCAGCAACACCATGTCAAGCCACAAGACAGCCTGAGGCTGTTCTGCATGTGCGCAATATAGATTACGGGCACGCTCATACACATGCTGACACCATGTCACAGCTGTTGCACAGACAGATTGCAGCCTAGTTGGTAGCCACAAATGCAACAATGTGACTTCACTGTGCAGCAGGTCAGGGACAGCACAGTGGATGTCATGCGTCTCTCCATCATTGTCCGCAACAACTTGGAAAAGGAGGCAGAGGCAAAGGAGTATGATGCAGCCAGCAGTGCAGGCGCCCCAAANAAGCTCCTTAGAATGTCTTGAATTAGCCTGACAAACAACATCGCCTGGTATCCAGCCTGCTGCCAGTTGATCACAACACTCTTGGTGACCTACCAGGCTGCCAATATGTCTGCTGCAGAGAAGAGTAGCTTGCCGAACATCGGGTGACATAGTACGTTGGGTACCAGCAAGCATGCTAACAGCGGGGTGTATCTGTATGTGCTACGCAGGTAAGGGGAAAGGCCTTTGGCCACGAAATCCGCTGCGTCTGTGTACACCCTGTAGTCGATGTCCGTATACTTGACCGCGGAGAACGAGTCTTGCAACTCGCCGTACAGCAGCAGGATGAGTCGAGTCAGTGCGCCAAGCCTGAAGAGCATCGCGGGTGTGCACACGGCAGGATCGGTTGCACCTGTTGCTGCAGAGTTTGAACCGGAGTTTGACCGAAGCATTTCTTCCTTGACCTAACGAGCTCTCGACAGCTTTTCCTGCGCATGCAGTGTTGCTTCAGTCCATGCTGAGACGTCTGCCAGGTAGCTTGCGTCGTCATCGCATATGTGCTAGACCTGATTATCAGAAGGTGGGCAACGGTTTCAGCACAGGTTTATCTGTAAAAAGCGCTTCTACAGAAGGTACTCAATAGCACAGTCCGTTTGGTTTTTGACGGTCTTGGCCTACGTGAGCGCTCAGAGTGGCAGCGCAGAAAAGGCAAGCTCAACAAATGAGTTCTTGAGAAGCTTTGGTGTGTTATTGGAAGAACCCAAGCAAGGAGGTGTTGTTGGCAGGTATCAGCTGCAGTGTCTGCTTTTACAATGCTGTACACCCTTCAGCTCTTGTCCTGTTTGCCATAGTAATATGGTGTGCGTGTGTAAAAAAACCATTCACACTGGTGAGCAAATCCTCTGTATGTGTCAGGTGGGACTGGCACCTTTGGCAGCTATTTGCAGCATGCCTTCCTGCTCTGGGTAGGGCCTCTCCAGCTTGTGTTGGAAGCACCATTATAGATGTAACTTGAGATGTGGTGGCCCGCCATCTGCAGGTATTGTGGCCTTGGTGCAACTGGCAAGGTCAGACATCAAGAAGGAAGAAGCGCTGCTGATCAAGAAGGCAAGTAGACGCAAGACCATGTTAGAGTAATTTGCACTGATAGTAATTTGGCTCCGCCCAGCTGAGTTGTGCACTTTGGTGTGAGACCAGTCACAGTCTGCTGTCAACTGTTGCAGAGAGAGGAAAAGGTGAATGAGGGACATATGCACACAGCTGACAAAGCCAAGCAGAAGCATACTCCAAACAAACAAGCAGAGAATGGCTCGCATGCAGAGGTGAATATTGTGCCCATGTGATAGTTGCATTTGCCTGGCTGCACATTGAACAGACATGCACTTGTCTACGATGTCTGAAGTGAATTCAGCAGTGTTGGCAGCGTGCTTGTCTGCAGTTGCAAGCCAAAGTGGCNGCGAGTCGACTTGGTTGGAAGCCAGACTGAGGTTGCTAGAAAGCTCTCGGTGTAGTTGTTCATGCATGTCGGTCTCCGCCGGTGCAATGGTGCAATGTGCCAGGTGCGGGTGGAGTTTTGCTGGTATGATTGCCACTGACATGTAAACTAGCCATTCGCAATTAGTTGGTGGCATGCTGCCAGGGTGCCCCTCCGAACAGCGATTCTCGTCCTGAAAACTCGCCACATGGTACTGCACATGCAGCACGCAAGGCTCAGGTGCAATGGTAACGCACGGCAAAGGCTTCACACACACACACGTCCCCAGTTTGCATCGTACAGACAACAGCTCCTTTGCGCTTGCAAAGCCACCGAAACGGCTCGTGATCGCTGACTGACGCTGAGCATACTTGAAACATAGCTTTGAGGCCTTGTTGAGGGCCTGAACCGGCCGCGAAGCGGCCTCTACGGGAAGTGTATTACTCAGTGCATGCTTGATAGGTCAACTTTCCAGCCGACAGGCGCTGCATCCACTGGAATCCTACACCCAGCCTCATCACAGAGTTCACCCACAGATCCACCTGTCAACTTCCGACCAAAACCCCTGGAGCATCCTGGACGCAAGACTGGAACTCATAGCTCGATGCAGTTTGTTTTGGCTGCGCCCGCCTGCAGCGAAGTCCCCTGGCCAAACTCCGTCAGTAGCTCCGCGAGGGGAATTCCAAAGCCTGAGCCGAGTTTTACCAGTTTCAGACGAGTCTNTGCGGGTGGAGTTTTGCTGGTATGATTGCCACTGACATGTAAACTAGCCATTCGCAATTAGTTGGTGGCATGCTGCCAGGGTGCCCCTCCGAACAGNTTAAATGGCTGCTCTGACAGCAGGGCTGAGGGTCAACTGGAATCGGCCCTGGCAATGGCCAGAAAGGCATCCACTGGAGATGGCAGCAGGCTGGTGCGACATAACAGGGACACTGACTCTGAAACCATCGACAGTGCTGTTGAGGCAACTGGGGCAGCTCAGAGTGCCCGCAGCCCCAGCAAGAAAGCACATATGCCGAAGGCCCAGGGCAGTTTGGGACAGCCTCAGACCGGCTCAGATCGCACAGATGGCGCATTGGATGGTGTTGCAGAATCAAACACTGCTGGTACAGCTGACAAGTCCAAGCACAGGCTGAGCAGAGTTACAGGTAGCTGTGTTGCCATGAGGCACTGCAAATAGTCAGGCTGCAATGTTGTTCAGATGTTTTTACACTGATTTCAAGTCAGATTCTGCGGTTTATGGCTGTACAGTATGCAGCCAGCGTGCTTGCAGTCATCTTCAATATCATCGGTCAGCGTGAGTGCATATTGGCCGTTTGTCTGTGGGGAACAGTAAAACCAAACCTGTACGCATCCCATCTGGCAGAAGTATTACTGCATCTCAGTTGTGGAGCAGACGGCAGTCAAGCAACGATACGCATCAAGCCCCGTTGGCATTGCATGGCTGTTCTTGCAGAGAGTGCCGGTGGTACGTGCTACTGTGACTGGCTGATACATGACATGTAGGAGCAGGCACATGTTTACAACCATGTCATCAAACTGTGAACCTCGATAGCCCCATGTTTGCAATATGCGTGAGTTGCTTGTNGAGTGCCCAAATCGCCAGCACGGCAGTCAGATTGTGTGTCGGCATGTAGCTGTTTATACATATATCGATATGAACTTTTGGTACATTGAGTCCATGCAAGGGATGTGACAGAGGTCAGATCATGCTGGTGCGTGCGCAACTCAAACCGAAGTGTTGTGCGATGCCCCATTCCATGCTAGGGTGGACAACAATCTTTCATCGTCGTTATACTGAAATGCATGAGAGCATTCATCTGCCAAATGATTACCTTCATGCTGCAATTCATATGCAGGGAAGTATGGTCAGGGAGTTGGTTGCTCCCACCAAACCATTCAAGGGTAAATCCTTGGTTGTGCAGGTAGGGCCTGCCTGCCATCACATTGCTTGTTACTGTTGATAGCAACATGGCTTCATCCTAAACTGGCTGCTGTGTGGGTTTTGCCTGTGTGCTGATTGCTAGTGCATCTGCGCATTTACCAAGCAAATTCAGCAACACTTCAGTGTATACCTGTTGTTGAGCTGCAGGTCCATGCAAGGGCAGGGCAGCAAGGTGTTGTGCCCTAGCAAGTGACTTGCAAGCACATTCCCTGACATGAGTTGACGCAAGAGCACCAACATAGCTGTATGCATGAATGTACTTTGTGCACATACATGCATGCTACTTAATATATCAGGAGACAGGTTACAATGTATGCCTTCTTTGCATGCAGGACATCTTGTTGCTATACCTGTTTGCCCTGGTGGTACATATGGTGATTCTGCTCCCATATGACATCATGGCAGAGATCAGGCATGAGACGGCTCGAGGAGCTGTGTTGAAGGTCCTGAATATTGTTATATATGCTGCACCTCCTGGCGTGCCTACTATCATGGTCACGAATGGGATCATAGCCAGAAGAAGGCTTGAACATGAGGGCATCACTCTTATGTATCCAGAGTACTTGGTGACTGCAGCAGATCTTGATATGGTCTGCTTTGACAAGANCACTTCAGCCAGTGGACGCTGTGAGGTTTGCGTACTGATTGTGGGTCAATCTTCTTCTTCATGGTCTCACACTGCTGCTGAGTTGCTGCAGTGCATGCTTGCTTATATGATGTGCTGCGCTATGACCGCGTGAGATGTTGTGGGACTGGCTTGATCACATGGCTGCAAGTGACCTGCTCAGGACGCCCTAAGCCTCTTGCTCCGGTGTACAGGTCTGGAATTCAGAAGATGCTCGAGATGAAGTGCTGGTGATGGTAGTCAGGACAGGGTTCAACACAACCATGGTGCGCATGCTTTGTATGCACGGATGTTGCATGTGATATAAAGCTGCATGGCCATGTGTTCCTTGTCGCAATGCATTTATGTGCTGCCAGCATATATCAACCTAGTTTGCATGCATGCATACACCACAGGATGCTGGGCAGAGCATTGGAGTGCCCAAATCGCCAGCACGGCAGTCAGATTGTGTGTCGGCATGTAGCTGTTTATACATATATCGATATGAACTTTTGGTACATTGAGTCCATGCAAGGGATGTGACAGAGGTCAGATCATGCTGGTGCGTGCGCAACTCAAACCGAAGTGTTGTGCGATGCCCCATTCCATGCTAGGGTGGACAACAATCTTTCATCGTCGTTATACTGAAATGCATGAGAGCATTCATCTGCCAAATGATTACCTTCATGCTGCAATTCATATGCAGGGAAGTATGGTCAGGGAGTTGGTTGCTCCCACCAAACCATTCAAGGGTAAATCCTTGGTTGTGCAGGTAGGGCCTGCCTGCCATCACATTGCTTGTTACTGTTGATAGCAACATGGCTTCATCCTAAACTGGCTGCTGTGTGGGTTTTGCCTGTGTGCTGATTGCTAGTGCATCTGCGCATTTACCAAGCAAATTCAGCAACACTTCAGTGTATACCTGTTGTTGAGCTGCAGGTCCATGCAAGGGCAGGGCAGCAAGGTGTTGTGCCCTAGCAAGTGACTTGCAAGCACATTCCCTGACATGAGTTGACGCAAGAGCACCAACATAGCTGTATGCATGAATGTACTTTGTGCACATACATGCATGCTACTTAATATATCAGGAGACAGGTTACAATGTATGCCTTCTTTGCATGCAGGACATCTTGTTGCTATACCTGTTTGCCCTGGTGGTACATATGGTGATTCTGCTCCCATATGACATCATGGCAGAGATCAGGCATGAGACGGCTCGAGGAGCTGTGTTGAAGGTCCTGAATATTGTTATATATGCTGCACCTCCTGGCGTGCCTACTATCATGGTCACGAATGGGATCATAGCCAGAAGAAGGCTTGAACATGAGGGCATCACTCTTATGTATCCAGAGTACTTGGTGACTGCAGCAGATCTTGATATGGTCTGCTTTGACAAGACAGGCACCCTTACGCGCCGCAGTGTAAGCTGCTGTGCTACAGACTTAAGCAGCATTGAGATACAATATCATCAGGGCAGACTGACAGTTACAATGCTACCCTTGTCTGTTGAACTTGCCATGTTCTGTCATTGCCGTAGAAGCCCAAAGCAGCTACATGACAGCACCAGGTGTCGCACACACCATGCACTGTCCTGTGAGATACAGCATGACAACTCACGTATTCCAAGCATGATGTGGCTGTACTCACGATATCACATGCATGCTGTACCACAGGCATACATGCTGCATACAGCTTCCACTCACAAGCAAAGTCAGTCTTCTGCCCAATGTTTGCCCTTGCATCAGTCTGTTGATGTTGACTCTTCCTGCAAACTGCATGACTGCAGCGTGGGTTTTGTAATGGGGCAAGATGCATACCACATGCTGCTGGCATTGTAAAAAGTAACCTGCACAGCCACAGGATTCATTCAGCATTGCAAAAATTTGAATGTGAGCTTTCTGTCTGGTTTCAGTGTCCGCACAGTCTGCATCTTGTCGTGGCAACATTCTTGATGACTTCCTTGCATTACAATGAATAGTGACTTAGGGACCAGCCTCTGTGTTTGACAACCATCATCAGGTTATCGTCGCCATGTTGCCACATAATGTCGTGTCTCCCCATTGCTCTGAAGCACAAAGGCTGTCATTGTATCAGGCAGTCACTGTATGTTGTTGTTGCCCTTGTCTTGCAAGGGGTGTTGCATGGTGTTGCAGGCTGAGCTGCATGGTGTGCTGCCTGTCAACTACGGCTGTTTTGGCACATTACAGCACAGCGCAATTCATTGGGGTGACACCTTGAAGCAGGCAGCTGCCGTGTGCCACAGTCTAACCATGGTGAACAAGTCCACAGCAGCAGGAGTCGACTTGGAGCGGAGCTTGTTCAAGGCTGTGGAAGCACACTTCCTGGTGCATGCCCCTTGAGCTGCTTCCCAGAGCAGTCTTTGCATGCAGCAGTTTAAATTGTGCACCACTCACGTGTGACACTATGTTCAAGTTGAATACAGCAACGATGTCATGCCAGGGGTTGCTATGTTGATTGCATGGGCAAAGATAGCGCAGGAGAAGATTGCACTTGAGTTGACTACGCTTGAGTTGACGTCAAGCGCCTGTGTGACAACATCTGAGGAGCTTCAGTGGGTCACTAGTTATTGGTCCGAGCATTTCAGTCCTGTGCGACGGCATTGTGTTATGCAGGATCGCCACATCATCACCCTGCCAAAAGCTGGAAGAGGATACTCACACAGGCGCATGACAGAGCTGACAATTGTCAAGGTGTTTGAGTTCAGCTCCCAGACGTTGCGGTCGGGTGTGGTTGTGTTGGCCAATGATGGCCCTCGGAATACAGCTCGGCTGTTCATTCGGGGAGCCCCTGCTGTTATACAGGATCTGGTGGAACCCTCCAGCCTGCCCCCTGACTTTGACCAGGTCAGGCGGAAACAAAGCTATGTGGTGGAATTATACATGAAAGCTGTGTCTGTGATGGTGTAATGGCAGGACATGCGTAGAACGTAGCATGTGCTAGGTACAGGGGTGCAATCATTCATATGCACCTATGAGTGGGATGGCGCTGAAGACGGCTGTGTCTATAAGCATGTCATCAAATTACTGTCTCATCACTGCAGGACCGGTGCCAGTTACAAATGCTCGTGAATGGCAGCAGCATGGAATCAAATGCATCAAAAATGGTGATGTTGAGCACTCATGGTTACAAACTGCTGCCACCACAGCACTGTTGGACAGTGTCCCCAGATCCACAAGCTTTGATCCTGTGGCAGGTTATGGATGACTACAGTACCAGAAGTTTCCGTCTCATTGCCATGGCAGCTGGAGTTCTGCATAATGTGGACCAGCTGGACCTCTTGAGTATGTCTCAGCAGGCTATAGAAGCAGCAGCGGTGGATCTGGAGCTGCTGAGCCTCGTAGTGCTGGCCAACAGCATCAGAGAGGACTCTGTAGCCACCATCAAAGAGCTACAAGATGCGTAAGCTTCATCCACACACATGTACTGGCATCATACTGCCAACTTCCTGTGTTTGTGCATGTGCACATTCTTGTGGCATTGAGCAGCTACTTGCACGATCTGCGCATTACCTGTGCTTGAGGTGCTTGAATTCTGCAGTGGAGGGCTCAAGACCTTGATTGTCACTGGGGATTATCACCATACAGCCCTGGCAGTGGCCAAGCAAACAGGCATGGTGCAGCCCCAGACTGATATTGTCATCGTCGACAGCTGCAAGAAAGCTCAAATACGTACGGAACTCTCCAGCTTGGATCGCGCAGCTGAGGAGCGCAACGCTTGCTTCGAGCCCAAAGTTTGTGACGGCCTGACAGCTTCGCCTGAGCTTTCTCAAGAAGGCTCTGTGCTCGAGCTCGACAATGGCGTGATCAGGCTAGCAGCAACCCTGAGCCATCGCACATCCGACCTGCGTTCGCTGCGAGCTCGCCTTGTCAATTTGGAACGGACTCCTGAGGATCAGGCTCTGATGACTGGGCTCAGATTTGTTTCTGGCGAAAACAATCAGGAGCTGGAACAATCTCAGGCAGTGGCTTCCCTTGCTGAGGGTCGTGCACAGTGTGCTGTCACTGGAGCAGCCTTTGATGTGCTGCTGCAGCAGCATGACTTGTCTCTATTGGAAATCATCATGCGCAATGTGGTTGTGTTTGCCAGAATGCAGCCACACCAAAAAGGTGAAGTCATGGACTTGGTGACCCAGCGAGGCATACATCAAATGACCCCTACTGGGTCGCGCTATATCCCAGTAAGCTACATTACAAATGCTAATTTGGCCTTGCATGCTGTGAGATCCTATGGCCACTACATGCCCACCACCATCAATTGCTCAATGCAGTAAAGGCATGCATACTGTTAGAGTGACTGTGCTGACGCCTCAGCTGAAGTCTCTGCTGTTCTCAGGTCACTATTGAAACTATACAAAACATTCACATTGGCTTGCACGTCGTGCTGATACTCAACCCAAGGTGGCTGTGTCATATGGTCTCTGTCTGATTTGCACAGTAAGAATGAGTGTATAGTAATGCAGATCAGCACATATCCAAAGTGTGATCAAGTTGAGGTATGACGTACACTATATTATACTACTGGACATATGAACACAGGGCTTGGGCAGGACAGCAATGTTCTGTGGTGATGGCATCAATGACCTGGCAGCGTTATCAGCAGCAGACGTAGGCATGGCAATCGGCGCTACCGATGCAACCATTGCAGCGGTTGTGATCACCAAACAAGCTTCCATTGCCGGTGAGCGGCATACGACTAAGCTGATCTGACCATGTGGTCAACCATCGAAACCACCATCTCGACTAGCCTGCCATGGGTGTTTTCTTTGAGCTTGGTGTGTACGCTTGCTTGCGCTGTAGCTGTTACCTTTCCAAAGAGACTCACCATGCAATGTTACTAAGCTTGCACAACATACCATGATTCACAGACTAACTCTGCGAGTGCTCACGCAATATGTGAACATTCTTCCCCATGTATGTTTTGTGGTGAGGCATCCAGCATCAGCATGCATTCTGGTGTCAACAGCTCAGCTTGTGGCGTAATGGAGCTGTCATTGTACACCACTTATGACTGCAAGGCTTCTAGCTGATACCCTACAGTGTGTCAATGTCATGCAGGCACAGTCAGCTGTATCAAATGTGTCAATGTCATGCAGGCACAGTCAGCTGTATCAAGTGTGTCAATGTCATGCAGGCACAGTCAGCTTCATCCAAGTGTGTCAATGTCATGCAGGCACAGTCAGCTTCATCAAGTGTGGAAAGTCTGCCCATGCTCTGTTGCTAGCCGTGTTCAAGGTAAGCTTGACGTGTGGTTCTATACCTCGGCATTGATCACTCAGAGAGTCTTTCACACAGGTGTCCTGCCTGACCATGCGTCCTGCACAGATCCCTGTGCACTGTTCCCAACATATGCCCCACCCGAAGTTTAGCTCCCATAATGTTGGCTCCTTCCTGTGGTCATTACACAAAAGCTTCTGGGCAGCATGGGCTGGCATGGCACTGCATCAGTTGTGTAGAATAACAAAAAATACAGCTCAACAATGACATGTGCTGTCTGCAGTACATGGTGGTGTACCAGTTCATTGTTGCGCAAGCCAGCACTGCTGCCTTCTGCATGGATGCGTCCAGGCTATCTCACTTTCAGGTGGGCAAACTTCTGCCGTTACCCAAGTCAACATCCATGCGCATTGCTGATGTGTGCAGTCCTGCACTTGCTAGCAAAGTATGCATGCACTGCATTGCTGCATGCAAGTGGATATTTTGCATCTTGTTTTCAAGTGTATGACTTGTGCATTGTGTCTAATAGGGTAGGGCATGGCCCCTGCGGATGGTATCTGATGCAGCTGTGCACTGTAGGTTGGGGTCATTGATTTCCAGGCCATGACAATGGCCATAGCTGCCCTGTATGTTATGCCCCTGCCCCACATGACCCGCCACAAGCCTCCAGCTCGCATGTGCCACCGGCCAGGCCTCATGCNTAGTGCGTTTGCTAACTAGCATTGTGGACCGCATACCCAGCAGACACCGCACACATGCAATTAGTACTGCCTCCCTGCGCTGTGCACGAGGCACTGCTGCCGCCATCCAGGACTAATCTGTTGTGTCATACATGAGTACATTGCTCAAGCTCAGCATGGTGGCAGATGTCGTTTATGCAGTTTGTACTGAATGTGTCTGATGACATATGTGCCATGCCTGCTGTTTGTGCTGACATTGATGCTACACTGCAGGTTGGAGGAGACACTGCTGGATGCATATGGGGCAGATGCGCAGAGGGGCCCTGCCAAGGAGCGTGTCAAGCTGCAGTCTGAGATGGACCGAGCACAGAGACAGGTAATTGCTGCCTCAGGTTTTTCAGCAGTCAGAGACATGAGAATCATCAGGGTTGCTCGATTCTGTTGTCTTCAGACAAGTGTTTGACAGCATGGCCCAAACACTCATTAGACGCAAAGTCTCGCAAAGTCTTGAGTGCAAGGTTGAGGCTGACAAGGTGAGGAGCCTTCCCCTTGCATGCATACCTGCATACCTGCACATGAGCATTCTGGTCTGCTACAATTGCATTCAATCACAGCAGGCATGGCAAGAAGCTGTTGAGCTGTATCTTGTGACATAAATCCACAGCCATATGATCAGTGGATCATGTGTGCCACACAAGTACATATTGCAACAGAGAGACAAGGCAATGCGCAATCATCTTCTACTTCACTGACGGGGTCACAAACGCCAAGGCATGTTATGTGCCAGGTTGAAAAGTGCAAGACAGTGGTCCGAGAGTGTATCAAGTTTTGTGAAGATGCTGAAGGGGACAGGGCTATCCCCAGTGAGTGCTATGACAGCGATGGGGAGCTGCCTGAAGGGCACATTTTCTGTGCCAAGTGCCATACGGGCGATTCTGTTGAGGTGCGGCGCACATGTCAAGATGTCTAGCCACATGCCAGCAGCTCCAGTCTGTTGGACACATGGTTCTGCAGAATATCTGCACGGCTATCTAGCACACTCAGAGGTCATGGTTTTGGTGGGCATGTTTGACATGTTCGACGTGGGCAGTTGTCGCATGCATGTACCGTATACGTGCCACATATGGGGATGCACGAGCATTACGTATGAATGACCTTGCTTTTGTCCAATGCAGGACAATGACATTGTGCTGTGTGATGGGGAGTGTGGCAGAGCATATCATGAGCAGTGCTTGCAGCCGCGTATACATGCCAGTGAGCTGCCTGAAGATGAAGGCTGGCTGTGCCATGCCTGCGATGCCAAGGTCTGCCCTACTGCACTGGGTGCTATGCTGGGCATGCTATGCCGGCATGTTATGTCTTGCCTTCCTGGTATGCACGCAAGTGTTGTCCATACATCTGGACAGATGTATCTTTTACATGAGCACATGCTGGACAGCAGTGCAACATCGCGCCAATGCCTGCTGACTCCCAAAAATTTCTGGATAAAATTCTAAATAATATTTTTAATAAAAATGGCAGGCTTCAGTATGCACACAGCCGCACAGGGGCTGCCTTGCCTGGAAAGAAGCTCTGATATGGAGCTGTGACCTTGATAGCTTTCTCGTGTGCAGGCTGACATGATACTCGCAATCAACGAGGAGTTTGGTACCAGCTATGACGAAGCTGCTGCATGGCACTCCCTGTTTGCAGAGCAGCCTCAACAGGTATGCCTCATCTGTGCACTCCTNCATGAACGGCCTCAACACCTGCATGCACCAGTTTTGTGTTTGTTGCCTGTCACAATCATTCCCCTGCTATGTATGCACCATCCAAGTTGCAAACAGAAGAGTGACACAACAGGTGTACCAAACTAATACACATCAATGGTGTTATTGACACATTTTGGAGAAAGCAGCAGGTAATGCTAGATGTAGCCATGCAGATGTTGCAGCTTGACTCATATAGCAAAGGTCACCTGATGTAGGCGAGATATGACCAAGAGCTGCTCTTCCTCATTCAGCTGCTCTGACACATCCTCGCTCTGTCCCTGTAGCATGCACACTTCTTCAGCCAAACAGTGTTCTCAGTGCACGACATTTTGATATTGGAAGACACATAAAGTCGGGTCTGTTCAAGGCACCTCATTGTTGTCTGTGAACAATCAGAAACGNCACGACCAGTGTACCCAGGAGTAAGTGCTGTTGTCAAGCAACACCTCAGGTGCGTTGCAACACACTGCCTGCCTAAATGCTGCAGCAAAGCAGTCAGACTGAGTGCAACAGCAGTGCTGAATTGGTAGCTGGGGAAAGGCAGGACTGCAACAGTGAAAAAAGTACTGCCCTCAGACTGTTTGCCTACAGCAGGATTGCCTGATGTAGTGACTTGCAATGGTGTGTACCTGCCTGACATAGACACGTAATTGCACACTGTTTGCCACTGTGAGTCACAACACCTGCAGTTTGATTATGATGCTACTGAAAGCCTGCAGAGGGGCTGGCATGGGCAAGCCCTTCCTCGGTAGGGCCAGCGAGACTTCAGTCTGACCAACAAGCAATGGCGCCAGATCAAACGGTACAATCTGCTGAGGGGCTGGCTGCCAAGGGACCTCCTCTGGGACAGCAGCAGCTGCTGCCTTGCCTGGCTTGGCAGCTTTTGCTGTTGCAGCTGCATTTGCTGCAGGAGCGGGTGTAGGGCTGTCCGCCGCTGCTGGCATACGGCTGGCATAAGACAATGTCAAGGGCATGGCTGCATTGCTGGCTGCAATGCTGCGCACTAGAGCTTCATCTACAGGTAGTATGCTTGCCGCGCTCCAATGCAAGTGCTGTGATGCTGTGTCTATGTCTGTGCTGGTATCACCTGCTGCAGTGGCTGCAGCAGTGAGGTTAGCAGGAGATGTAGCTGGTGGTGATATGACTGCTTCTCCTGTAGGCAGTGTGTATGACACTTCCAATTTGTGCTCCAGGCTGTGCACCTGTTGTGTGCCTGTGTTGACTGCCTGGAGGTCAGCAGCTGCCGCCTCTGCCACTGGTGCTTGGCCTGGAATTTCTTGAGGGGGTTCAGCAACAGGTTTGGGCGGGACAAGCACCGCCTCCACTGACAGCCTAACACACAGGGAAGCATGTTGGAAGCTACCGCCTGCGCATCGTCGTCTGGCGCACAGTTGGCACCATATGACATGTTTGTGAAAAATGCTGCGTGGGTATGGCAGCAGTTCCGACCTGAATTGTACAGTGTGGGCCATCGTGTCTACTGGCGATCTCCCGCCAAGTCTGTCCTATCACCCTCCCCCTGGCCGGCCAAGTCGCTCCCCACCTCGAAACTGCATGATGTTGGACGAGAGAACCTTCCGCTAAGTTGGCTTCCAAAGTCGATCGTNTCAGACAGCAGGATATTGACAGGAGGAGCCTGCGCTGGCTGTTGCAGACAGTGACACTCCTGCTGCCTCCCTTCCATTCCAGTAATGCCTCAGCCACATCTTGATCATTTTGTCATCTCTCAATCTGTTGCATGTTGTGCATGTGATATGCCAACATTCTCACAGATTTGGTAAGGTTCGTCAGCAGAGACATGACACAAAATCCTCTATTCTTTATGGGTGAGGCAAAGGACAGCACATTGTCAACATGAGACAGCCATGCACCCCTCCCATACAAGCAGACGCAGTAGCATTAAGGCATGGCTGGTCGGAAAATGCGTAGCTGCCAGCCTCGATCTCTACAGGGCGCACTTTCTTTTTGCCATGCCATCATACAACCTAGCAAGGGACCGTGCAAAGCCTGTCATGACACTGCAGTCAAGCTTGCCCCATCCTGCATACTTGCTGGAGTGATGTGTTTGCAAATTGCAACTGGTCAGGCCCGTGTTGTGCAGGTCTTGCAGGATCTGGTTTGTAGCACAGGGATTTCAAGTCTCATTTCACCAGATTTGAAATCCTTGTGGAACAACACAACATCTTGAGCAGCTGCTTCGTGCTGGCCCCAGTAGTTGTGTTCTGCAAAGGCAAGCNTGCTCGGGTTGATATCACTTGCATGCATGACTGTGTGTACTGGCAAGCTCATGAGCTGGTAGGTCAGCAACACATTCTATACACATCATACTGACCAGCTTCGTAGTGGTCATACAACATCTCAGAGGTCACAGGCTCTTAATCGGCATACTTTTGCCAGATTTGTTGCAAAGCATTATGACAACATGAGGCTATTTGAATGCTTGAATGTGAGTACCCATTGAGCTAGTAAGCTACAGTGAGAGTCCAGCTGGCAAAGGCGAAGGCAGCTCACTTCCTGAAAGGACACGGCTTCCCATAGTACCGCTGACACTGCTGTTACGTGGGTTTTAGGATGATGTTGTGTTGCAAGCAGGGTTGTTGCAATGGGTCTCCCTGCTGTCTTGTGAGCATTTCTCTCATTCCTGCTGGGCCTGATGTGATTGCTGTAGGTCAGTGTGACCCGGTTCTGTGAAGGCTATGACATTTACGTGTCAGAGGTCAGTATGTACCAGTCCATGCATGACATGAAGTCGCCAATTGTGTGAATCTGTATATACATACAGCGATCCGTTGTTGGCTGTGTGCAGTGACAATGCCGCGGATTGGGTAAAGATATCNGGAACTTCCTGCACAGTAAACATGAAGATTCAGCATATGCTCCAGCTGATGATAACAGGTATTACCTGTTGGTGAGGATGATGTTGGGGTACATGGCTGCCACATCCAGGTGGTAGATGAGTGGGCACTCCTCCCTGTTGGGCACATCTCTGAGGGACTCTAAGTGAGTCCTGATCTCATCCCGTACCTCCTCATAGTTCAACACATCCTCCACCTCTGTTTTGCACTCCACCTTGATAGCATACTGGAGGTCGCTGTCCAGCTTGTCAATCAGTTCCTGAGGAACATCACCGCATATATACCGTGGTAGCTTGTTAGCACGTGCATATGGTGATCAAAGCACAAAGTCAACGTGCAGCGGCCCAAGGTGTTGCATTGGCTCAGACCTTGAAAGGTGGTTCTGGGCTCCAGCGGCAGCTAATGAAGATGGCCAACTTTCATATGACATTGACTGAATCAGGTCTTGGCTAGCCTCTCAACTGTGACTAGAATAGAATTGCAAACTTGTCTTCTGATTGGCTTGAGAACAGCTGGGGAGAAAGTAACAGTTGGCATGATGTTAATAATAAATAATAATAATTTACAGTGTGCCGTAGTTTACAGGTGTGCCAACGGGTGCTAGGTGCATGCAGCAGCAATCCAGGTCCCTCCATCCTTGGAAATGGGAGCAACTTCACCCTAGCTCTGTGGTCAGTAGTGTGGATGGCTCATTTGCTCATGAGCTATTGCTATACAGCGANCATGATGTTCTATCATGCAAATTCTCATATGGTACAGCATTCTACATAAGCTATTACACTACACCAGTCATACAAACCCAATGCAACAGGATACGATGCTGTGTTAAGCTAGAGGTGAGAGACTGCAAGGTAACTGGTGCGGAAGTGCTGACACCAGGTGGACTGCAGCTTGTGACTCATGGATAGAAAGCTTATGTGCAGGACCAGCAGCAGCTGCGTGACTGATGATACAACAGAAGGGCAACTCGGTGAGCCGCTAGTGTACGGTGTGACGGCTGTAGCCAAAAAGCACTTGCTGTACTACAAGCAGATTGCCCTTGGTACAACGGACAGTGGCTGTACGAAATACCTTTAGTCAACAAGGAATCTAAAGCCGCGATAATGTGCGACAAAGCATGTTGCATTGCTTGCAAGCGCAAGGTCGGACATTCAAGACTGCTGCACGTGCGCTCTAACGAGCTTCGACTCTGCCACAAAGTGGTTGAGTAGATGTCCAGCTTGTGGGGTCTGAGCAAACCTCTATCAGCTACAGTCGCCCATCAACAGTCAAAACCTGTTCGGGCTTCTGTTTCGCCGGCAGTTGTCTGCCAGCATCGTTTTCCCCAACGGCTCATACGGCCTGAGCACTCTTCACGTTCCCGGTCGTTTGCAAGCGCGGCGTTGAGCAGATTTCACCGCAGCAGGAGATTAAACGACGCACAGTCCTGGTCAGCACCCAGCTGCAGAGCTGCTTATAATGAAGGAACTGTCTTGACCGCTTTGCGTGCGGCAGGCGGGTATCCTGCAGTAGTCACCACCACAGCCACGAGGATAACATGGCAAAGCCTGAGGATGTCGAGACNCTGCGCACTAGAGCTTCATCTACAGGTAGTATGCTTGCCGCGCTCCAATGCAAGTGCTGTGATGCTGTGTCTATGTCTGTGCTGGTATCACCTGCTGCAGTGGCTGCAGCAGTGAGGTTAGCAGGAGATGTAGCTGGTGGTGATATGACTGCTTCTCCTGTAGGCAGTGTGTATGACACTTCCAATTTGTGCTCCAGGCTGTGCACCTGTTGTGTGCCTGTGTTGACTGCCTGGAGGTCAGCAGCTGCCGCCTCTGCCACTGGTGCTTGGCCTGGAATTTCTTGAGGGGGTTCAGCAACAGGTTTGGGCGGGACAAGCACCGCCTCCACTGACAGCCTAACACACAGGGAAGCATGNAGAAGCTGAATGAGTTTGCTAAGCTTGTCAGGAGACTTCACATTGATGATGCCTTGGTGCAGTGTCAAGTGGCTCCTAACAAAGCAGCCAAGCTTTGTTACAAGGTAGCATCACCTGCCATGCTTACAAAATTTGCTTCTGCATGCTGTGCTCAACTTCCTGATGGGTTGTTTCCTGATATCACGCTTCCCTTGGTGTCTTGGCAACAAGTGCACCATATGTTGTCCTAAACATTGAGTGCGCTGCAGCTACTCCTGTCAGCCAAAGACAATGCAGTCAAAGACAAGGGCTTGGATGCTAACAAGCTGCATATTGACCGAGCTTTCGTCGGCAAGGGCCAGCACTTCAAAAGAATAAGCATGCATGCCAGAGGACGGTCTGCAACACGTCTCAAGTACCACTCTCACTTGACAATAATACTGGCAGAGGGCCGGTCAAAGCCAGTCATACAATACAGGCCACCAAATGCTCAATGGCANTTTCCCTTCAGCATGCTCTGCATGCCCCTTGCTTCAAGTGATGTTTGCTCAATGCTTGCTGACAATGGTCCATTTGTCTTGGCAGGTTTGAGGAGGCAGGGAGGCTGTGTGAGAGCGCCATTGCTATTCTTGAAAAGTCTGTGGGTGAGGATGATGTCAATGTGGCAGCCGCCCTGTCCCTGCAAGCAGCCTGCCTCCAGTGAGCCCCTTCTGCCTCGCCCACTCATGCTGTCATTCCATACACACCTGCAGCACTTGCTGCATGACCACAAGCANGGTGCTCTGCATCATGCTGTCTTCTGTTGGCATGCTGAACCAGTTGGGCACATGTCAGGCACATTGGGCTGCCTCTATGTTCTGTGCTCTTCAAACCTCCCTGAACACACTGGTCTTCCATGGCAACCAATGATGCCAGCTGCTGTATGCGGTGTGGTCTGCAGTGCTAGAACAGGCTGCATAGTAGAGGCCTGCCAGTGTCGCAGTCAGTCAAGCTGCTCTCTTGGATGTGCCCCACTGCTTGTGGTTGCAGCTGCATGGGTGTAGGCTAGTCTTCAAGGCTTCAGGCTCATGTGTGCTACCGTGTGCTGTATGCTGATTGCTCACACCAGGTTCAGCATGTCTGCAGTCCACCCGCAAATCCACCCGCAGCTGCATGTCAGACTGAGGGACTTGGTGCTGCGTTGCAGGCGGGCAGAAAGCTCGGCTGGCCTTGGCCCGAGCNAGTTTGGTTGCATTATATACTGCATGCACGCCAGTTGCTGGCCTGTATATGAAGTAGCGCAAGCAAACAAAAACTATGTTGTAGACTGTGTTATGAACGCATGCACAAATGTCTGTACTGTCATGCCTTGTGCGTAGNTAAGCAATGCAAGGTGCACTGCCACGACTGCAATAGGAGCTGGTGGTAGTGCCAATGCCAACATCAGGCTCAGCTGGACAAGCTGTGTGGACAACAGCAAGAAGTTGGTACCTCGACACACACTAGTCCTCCAACATGCTGGGCAAAGTGCCACAGGCCCCCTCCCATATACCAGTATGTGCATATGCGGTAGCGAGCNCCGGTCAGCCAGGAATGTAAGTCTACGACATCATCAGATGTGAATGCTGCATGTCATGCCTAGAAGCACATACATATTGTATCAAAAGCAATGTTGCTTCATATCTGGCAGTCTGCTATACATTGGCAGCTGTCAAAACCTCGCACACATGCTACAGGCATCACAGGTGCAACACTGCACACGGGAAAGCAGGACTTGTATGAAAAGCCACAGCCACAGCTTGTCGGGGCTCACTTGACAACACCATTGCCAGCGCCACACCAGGGACACAGCTTGATTCTCTTACACTTGTCCTGAATGGCCTTAAAGGTTGCTGCTTTTTGCATCCTCTCAAGACGTGGATTGCACATGCGCCTGAAGCAGGACAAAAGCATCACCAATAGCACTGACGGCATCGCTTGTAGTTTGCGTGCTGGCATCACATCATCTGCAGGCCTTCCTTGATGTAGACCAGAAGCAAACAGTCTGAAGAGACAGCCGCGTATTACTTGAGGAACTTGCGTCTATCATCAGCATCCAGCAGGACATGTGAGCAGCCCTTGCAGATACACTGCAGGATGCCCAATGTTGCCTTCATGTAGCCAATATGGAAGACAGGCATCTCCAGCTTGATGTATCCTACATGTGCCATAATAAAGGCGTGAATGGAAACACTTGTGCATTAGCCAAGCAAGCAAGCATGGCAGCAAGGCATACCAAAGTGTCCTGTGCAATCTGCTAGCTTCTGACCACATGTTNGCGATGACACCACAGGTAGCTTTATCGCTGCATTGTCACTGTCGGGCTTTCAACAAAGCTTCGTCTGCGCATGGCATGAATTGCACGCATATGGGGCACGTGGCGTGGCACGTGACACAGACGCTACTTGTTGCTTCCCTGAAAACATGTTGGGTCGCCCCCTGATCATCGAGGATCATTGATTGGTTCCTTGCCTGTTGGTGCTCTTCAACNATACATATCTCGGAACTGATGGCTCAGGCTAGTGTCATGCCATCTTGTTGCTGCAGCCTGCTGTGTGNCTGTCTCCTGTCGTCCCTGACGTTCTGTGCCTCTTGCGAGAGCTCGACACGCGGCGCAGTCCGCCTCGGCATGTGCCTGACTCCCAGCTGACATGACAGCAGGTCACAGCGGGCTCAACACGGCATCTCGAACCCTGGGACTCGCAGCGGAACTATGGGGTACCTAACCAAGGCGATCGCCACCGGTCGCGCTCGCGCAGACGCTGTATTCGTGGCGCACGCGGCTGCAAGAGAACGCTGCGTTTCGCGGGCTGGACCGAAACAGAGCGGAACTTTTCTTTTAAAGGTAGTTAATATGAAGCACTGTTGAGTTGTGCACACTGTACCGCTGGTGCTCAACAAGCGAAAAAAAAAAAAAAAAAAAAGGTCTACGNCAATGTACATGCTGTGCTGGAGAGCGGGCCTCTTGTGCAGCGTGTGCAGATGCGCCTCAATGACAGCATCAGCCTCATTGATGACTTGGATGAAACGCTAGCCATTTTTGATCTGAAACTACGCCACATGCGCGAAGACATTGCTGCCATTGAGTCTCGCAACAACAGGTATTGCTTGCCTGGACCAGCCAGTTNAGTCACACTCAGCTCTGGAAGATGACCTGCAAGCTGCTAAGGACAGCCTCGAGTCTAGCAGACAGCAGCTGCAGGGGTCTGAGAGGCGGTGCCAGGCACTTCAGCAAGCGGCAGACGCAGCTGCTGAGGAAGCTGAGCAAGCAGGNATGTATTTGAGGCCCTCTTGCACAAGTTGATGCGCTCTGCAGATCAGCTCAAGCCCATTGATCTGGTTAAATTCAGCAGCGACTCTTGCTCCAAACAGCCAGCCTGCTCCTCGAGGGCTGATTGCCCAAGTTTCAGTCTCTTCTGGATCACTCCACATGAGATCACAGAATGGGCCCTCATGTGGGATCTCACACACCCTTTCTATGGTTCGTATCTGGACCAGGCAACGAGTCAGCAGCAAGCTGCCAGATGAAATGGGTGCAAACCTCATCACAGGATGCGGCTGGTCTCTATGCATGAGTGTAGTATGCATTTGAGATAGCNTGCCTTCTCGGATTTGGCACCAATGACATTGCCCAATGGCTTGACTGCGCGCTTGTCATCGACCTGCACCACACGAGGTTGTCAGGGAGCCTACAGCCATGCAAGCTGTGATTTGCAGACACCAACTTGCGTGCTGTGAGTACACGTTGGCGCCCAAAACTAGGATAGGACATGCCTAGTCGTACCTAGCATCGGCTGGCACCTGAAAATTCTTATCATTGTTGTTGACCGTGCTGCAAAGCTTGCTGTCCTCATCTAGCCACAGCATTTTGCTGATCTGCCTCTTGCCTGCTGGGCATGCATTTCAAGATCTACCTTCACTCCAACCTGCACATCGGCACAACATCAGATATGCAAAACGAGTTTGGACAAACACACAACAGTGCAGGCTCAGNGAACTCTCCGTTCAGGTAAGGAGGGGGACTTGTGAATGGACCTGTAATAGCCGTCACAAGTCAATCAGTTGTTGCGATCGAGAGGCGACAGATCGGCCGGGTGTGCAGACTGCAAGAGTTGTGGGGGTGCACNAGGGAAGTATGCAGCGTCCCTCTGCTGGACGAACTGGAACCTCAGGCCGCAATAGCTATAACCGTGCAGCTGCTGCTTTATCAACACCAACCCAGCGCTGCTGTGAGGCAGCTACTGTCAGATACACTGCAGCATGGTTGCTATGAGCCTGTGGACACAAACTGCTGGCATGCACAGAGTGGACAGAACCAGCCTCAACAGCTACAGTCACACCAGCATCAAGGGACAACACAGCATGTTGTCCTGTTATGGTCCACTGCGCTGGCATGCCTGCAGGTCAGCCCTTCACCAAAGATATGAGACATGAACAAGGGTTACGTGCTGCTTCGGTCCGTACTGTGTGTATAGCTGGAGCTTCATCTTGACACACCACCCCAGAGGTTGACTTCTCATCAGCTCATCACACATCTCCATTCCATGACTTGTGTGCATGCCATGACAAAGCTCAGCACTTGGCCTGNCTTGTCTGTGCTATGCTGCTGATGTGGACCATGAGGATACTGACAAGCCAGCTGCAGCTCGACCTCATCCTACATTACCCACACAACGCGCACATCAAAATCCTTCACGCCCATGCCTCATCTGAATGCTCCAAAGCCATCAATGGACCGATGGGCTGCTGTTGCCAAGCAGCTGCTCTGGANCACCCTGTGGTGGGTTTGTATGCTTTGATGATTCCAGGGCATAAGAACATACACACACACGCTTAGCCTGTTCAAGCACTTCAGGGTATGCCATTATAACACGGTCAGCCAACAACAGCAAGGTTATNGGCCCCCGGGTAGAGGCTGGCTACCATGCTGGCATGCACCCCTCCCATGCTGAACCCACACATGCCTGCAACCAGCCACCCTCCTTATATTGTTATTATTATCATTACTACCCTACCTTGGTGCTGCTTCTGCAGACCAAAGATTTGGGAACTGCAACAATTGACTGCTACTCAAGTGTTGCTCAAGTACTAGTGGTGCTCAAAAACTGGCAGAGTGCACCAGGTACTGCTAATGCTGCAAGCCAGATCATGCAAGCCGGAGCATGCATGAAGCAGAAGACTGACCGAGGCGGTGGAATGCATGGAAGCAGAAGACTGACCGAGGCGNGCAAAGATGAAGCCCTGGTTGCGGCCCACCTGGGCTTGGCACTGGGCCAGGCACAGCACATCCTCCCTCCAATGCACCTTCATCAGCTCCTCCTGCACCTGCACCGCCATGCTCTATCCAGTCAGCTTTGCTTGCTTCCGCCTGTCAGCCACTTGTCACTGCAGCCACACCGGCCACATCCAAATCACTGTACCAGGTCTAGCACACCCTCTGCCTCACGTGCGTTCATGGGCTCTGCTTGCAATGCATAGTTGTCAGTCATGCAGTTCCTCCTTCACAAGGTGAGGTTCACGTAATGGAGGGTTGCTGAATGCATGTGTGTATTCAAGCTGTTGATCTCTATCGCAACATGTCACGACGTGCNTCCGTAGTGTGTGTCGTGAGTATACTGTACAAGTCACTCTCGTGCATCTATCAACACCTGTACTGCTGAAGTTTTTGGGCAGTCAAACCTCATTTGGTGAACGCTATGTGTACCTGCATTATCAAATTGTCACATGTGCAGTCTCATGCAGACAACAGCTTTGTCATTGCTGCGGTGTGGCCCATGGGCTAGATTAGCTGTTGAGCTGCATAGCCTTACAGACAGTTNCAACAAGCTGTATGCCACGATCTGCTTCTTCCTGCTGTGTTGTGACTTTTGTGCGGTTGTGCTCATCAGCTGTTCCCCCAGATGTAAGCCCACCATGAACAGCATGCATAAAGTCACGGGAAGCACAGCATTTACATCTTGCGCAAGTCTAGAGGGCAGCAACTTGCATCAACAGCTATGGCAGTCTGTCATGGGTGTCCAGTCTGACTGTTGCCATTGCTGAACAGGAGTACTTCCTGCATGCCCTCTCTCAGCCTCGGCCACATGCCAGCCTAGATCTCATGCAAGAGCAGAGCAAGGATTGCAACAGCCCAGGCATGCGCCGCTCTCAGAGCTACCACGGCTTGGACCCCCTGGGCATCCCATCTGCAGTCTATGGTGCCATGCACAACATCCATGCCAGCTTCATACAAGCAGCACACAGGCATCAGACAGACAAGCAGCAGGTGGGCACAGCCATGCGGCAGTCCAGCTTGACCAGCCGCCAGCTGCAGCACCGTGGCTCTGTCAAGGGCAGCTTCAGAAGCACTGACAGTCATGGGAACTTGGGGCTGATGACTGCCCCAGGGATGCCAGCAAATCCTGGTGGTGCGCCTAGCCATGTCATGAGCATGCTTGCTGAGCAGGTAAGGCTGATCACGCAGCAGTTTGAGTGTCAGCTAGACTGCGTGTTGGATTGTCAACTGTGCACTTATCTGTGGCAATCAAGGCCAAGGAGCAACTTCAAAGCATATTTACATTAGCTGCATGGTCTGCCATCTTGAGTCAGTGAATAGCTATAGAATAACCATCTACTGTACCACAGACATTGGCACCGCATACTTGCAGCTGCTGTCAGCCTCGAGCNAGTGAGCTGGACATGATACCTGCAATACGTCCATGAGCATTCATGCAGTGCCCTGTGTATCCTCCATGCCCCTCAAGGCCCAAGCAACAGATTGCAACAGTACACACTGAACTGAATGCTGGTTTGCATCCCAACACGCTACCATGCCAACCACTCTATGACTATCAAGACACTCGTTTGCCCAAACAGCACACCAGCAGTGAACAAGCTTTGCTCTGCATCAGCGAGTGCAGACCAAACTGGCATGACCACATGCTGTATTATGTCAACCAACAGTGCCGACCTGCACGCCCAACTGTGACTACAGGAGCCCGATGTGTTTGGCCTACGCTGGGAAGCTGCCAATGGCAAGCCTGGCTACGCAGACCTGTGCATCAGACTCATGGATGCTGCCTACCCCATTGTACCCAATGCTCTCTTCTTTGTCGAGGGCACTGCTCAGTATGCTGCTGGCTATGATGGCCTAGCCTTCAACTGGGGTAAGCTTGGACCCCGTAGCTGGCCCTGTCTGCTATGCAGCTCTTATTAGTGGTACAGTACGTTGCTTGTGTGAGTAAGAGCATACCACTGGCAGTTTGCATGCTGATCGTAGTTGCTAGCTGATATCGGAATGCACTCATGACACAGCCTGCAGCATGAGTAGCCGCCCCTGCCTACTGTGGCATGCCGAGGCATCTCCTGTTCAGTTGTATTCAGCCATGCAGGTGATGGGTTGGCCACTGGCTCAGATGTGCGCAACCAANTGCTGACAAGATCTGCAGCAGCTTCAAAAGCATCATTACCAGCCAAGCAGTCTGCTGCAAGTGGNCTGATTTGGGCGACAGTGACGATGGTATACCTGATGACACGCAGTTGAGTGATGATGCAGAGCCAGTTGCAGTAACTGCTGCACAGAAAAGGAAGAAGGGCAAGAAAAAGCATGCTGCAGTGCCAGGTGGCTTTGCTGCTTTGGGGGACAGTGATGATGAAGATGCAGCACCTGCTGAAGTTCAAAACAGTGATGATGAGGAGTCAGCTGCTGCAAGCAAAAATACAAAGAGCAAGATAAACCAGGCAGCAACAGGCGGCTTTGCTGCTCTGGGCATCAGCGATGATGATGAACCAGCAGAAGAAGCAGACTTACCAGTTGCGGCTCCAGCACGAAAGCCCAAAAAGGGCAAGAAGCAGGGCTTTGANGGAGAAGCTACTGTGGGTGAGGAGCCAGAGCATGGTGCCGAGCCCAGTCCGGAATTGCTATTGAAGTCCGGCAGTGTGGGCAGCACTAAGTGAGTCCTTAGCATTAGCTAGTGAGGTCTATCTAGGAGTGTACAACAGTAGAGTTTACTTAACACACGCTTTTAGGCTTTGTGTAGAGATTAAGCTGTACTTGTAGACAGGGTTTGGTTGTAGCTGTAGTTATTAGCCTGGCATAATACTGCAACTTGAACATCACGCATTGATCTAAACTTTGTAAACGCCACCCAGAGATTGCACCAGTAGTTGTGGACTTCCTTCTGGGCTTACATTCAAAGTTTTAGTATGGCAATGCACACTGCGTTATTCCTTGTTGCATATGGCTTCAGCCTTACCCACCCAGCTGCTCGAACACTACAGGTGCTCAGTCTGCAGATCTGCAAAGCATGTGCAGGTGGAAGGGCAGGGTGTCCCAATGGATGGTGGACAGCATCAAGCAGGCTGAGCCCAAAGCAGAACGCTCTCTCATGCACCGCTTCAANGTCTGTGCTGCTGAGCCTTGTCACGACACGGTCGAACGCACGCAGATCCGAAAGTTTGAATGATCGCTGAATACTTGCATTTACATACCCATTCTTGCTCTATCCATACTATTGCTCAAGAAATCTAGTCATGCAGATGAGTCAGATCAGACCAACATCACAAACTGGTGGCCACATCTAGCATACGTTCGAACATGGCTGTGTCCACTGTTTCTACCCTGCGCACGCCACCACCCATGCACTTGTCCAGACCTTCATCACTGCTGAAATACGTTCGGCCGCGCCTGCTGACATCTTTAGTCTCCACCACACAGCAAAGCTCGCGGTGCTCTTTCACAAGGCTATGGTCAAGCACTGCTGAGAAGGTCATAGGATCACAAGGTACCCATTCCTTCGCGCCACCCTTGTATGCTTCTAGGCCACATATAGCATTGACAAAAGTTGCTGATCGCGTTACCTGCATGCAAGTGTGCTTAGCATGCACAGCAACAGTTCAACCTGCTCTGATGTTTGCTCAGACTCAGCAAACAAACAGAGATGTCCAAGGCATGCAATGTAGCCAGGCTGCCATGCTGCAAAACTTCTTGGCATGAAGCTGAGCATCATGCCATGTCTTATGACCTAGGATGGACAACAGCAAAGTCACTTCTGCAGATGATATGAGGTGCGTGTACACACAGTCACTCTGTCAATAAGCAACAGCAAATAAGTCCTTTTCAGGTTTCACCTTGTTTGTCCATGTTTGCATGAATTTCCTTGGTATACAGTTTCTCTGCATACTTTCCCATGTGAACAGCAGAATCTTGCCTGAGAACTGCAGCAGGCAAGAGCATGGCTGTCAGTGACATGGGAATGCCTTGACCATCACCCTTGTGCAGCAGGTATTGACACAGTATGCTTGGTAGCATTGCACAGCATGCTTGATGCTTGACACGAGAGTCAGCATAATCCTTGCTGCAAACCCCAACCAGCTCTTGATAATCAAAGGGATCAGCAGCAGGGGTACTAAGCATGCTACAATTTGATGCAGACACCTGCCGTGTGCAGTGAGCATGACTGTGTAGGCATGCGATCTTTGTGTTTTCATTCACTACAGTTGAAGCAGACTTTTCTCCCATTATGTCATGTGTGAGGCGCCTTGTTCAGAAGTCAGCTACGCTACAGCTGTACTGCCTGCCTAAGGCATACCTTTGAAATGACCTGCTGAGCAGCTTCTGGGTCACATTCAAAGTTGAACTCTGCTCCTGTTTTAGTAAAAGTATTCACTTGTTCATTGCCACCCATGATGACAACCTGCTTGACTGCAAAAGAATGCATACTTCAATACAAGCAAACATAATCGTTGAGACAGGCTTGAACTGAGAGGAGGAAGAACAGGAAGAACCAGTGTGTTTGTGACCAACTTGCCAGTTTGCTATATGTATACAATTCAGTGCTTCAACTGAGGTGTGCAGAACTGAGGGCTCCAGCAACATCCTGATGCAATAGATTCACCAAGGCACCAACATGCACAGGCAGGGCATTTGCCATGTGTACTGTACTTCTTTCTCTGCTCACACACCCAGAAATCCGAATATCAGCGCTTTTCCCACTGGGACTTGAACCTGGCCTGCCATAGATCACAGCCTGACATCTTATAAGGTCAGACCACGGGCTGGGCAAAATCTTTGGGGGGACATACATGAACTTTCATAGAGCAACACATCGCAACCTTAGCAGGGCATGAACTGCACTAATGTGAATGTTGCATGCTTTGAGAGCATGTTGGCAATGATGAGGCACAATCGAGGCGTACTGAGGGAGGGAAGGCTGGGGTCAGCTTGCAGTGCTGCAGCGAGGTTAGTCAGGGGNCACAGACTGATGGGCGTAATCTGCAGCTTTGTAGCTAGTGACAGGTCAATTTGCTTGAAAAGTGCATGCATCAGAGGACGTTGGACGCACCCTACAAAGTGAAAGTCTGCTTGCTCACAATAGGTAGCATGAGGTGAGGAACAACAAGCAGACACAATCATTTTGTTGAGCAGCAGCCCTCAGGAACTCTCGCTGCCCCAGCTTTCGGCGTACTAGTGGTTGCGCAGGTGCACATGTCAACAATCGACATTGATGTTAACAATGTACACAGGCACGTGTTGTGCACACCATACCAGCTGCTGTCGGCTNTATGACAGAGCAGGCGCTGCACGGCTGTAACACCGCCTGTCAGAGTCCAATGTGAAACAATAGTTCACGACTTTGCAGCAAGCTGCCATACTGGTGCTTGTGACACAGGTGTCACATGACCCATAGTAGCAAGATCACTATTTTCTGGCTGAGGTATATGTGCAAGAACAGATGTTTGGAGCTGCCTGTCACGGTTGTACAGCTATGTCAAGTGCGGTCCTCACCTGACATGTAAAGTAATAAACGCCTGGGGCTGTCAACATTGCTGTGTAATTATTGTTACTTGAAGTTGCGCTAGACACTGGGTACAGCACGTTGGGTCCCTCGCTGAATGTAGTGGGGCACTGCATTTGTAAACATGCAAACNCCCCGCAAATCATGCTGCTGAGATCCAAACAGCACAGTAAGCTGACAGTGCGGCAAGTTTGCAGGACTGGGCTTCACAGATGTCAGAGAGGAACTGGCGCAGTGCAGTGCTGGTGCATAACACCAACNTGAGGCGTGCTCATTGTTTACTTGTGTACCCAAATCAGAGCAGTGGCAATGACTGCATGTTGGTGGTTTCAANCAATGCTAAGGTCGAGGGACTGCAAAATGTGTGCATACTCAGCTCATCCTGCTACAATTAAAGTGCTGCTGACAAAGTGAGTGAAGCTCTAGATGACTTAGCAAAAAGCCAGTATCTGGGAACCAGAAGATTTGTTGCTAGTACTGTCCTCTTGAGCGTTACTAGGCTGTGACCTTGCACTTGCAGATTCGCCAGTTGNTGCACACAACTGCAGGAGTCAGGGCACAGAATCCATACGGGCCCCAGAAATGTTGCTGATGTCCAGTATTGCAGAGAGTGACATTCAGTCCCGAGCAAGTCACGCTGGAGCACCTTGTGATGTCTGGGCGCTGGGCTGCCTGCTGTACGNAGCCACATCAAGATCATCCATCGAGTGCTCAAAATTGCCCTGCGTGTTCATGCCCCAAGTACGCCGATGAGCTGTGCCCCTGCTTGGGCTCAAAAGCACATCTTGACAAGCTGGCTGCATGGACTTGACAGGTACACCTGATGCATGGCATGATGCGTCAAATGTNGCGGGCTGCGCGTCTGTCAGAGCAAAATTACGTTGATCTTGTTGAGGAAGGCTATGTCTCCTCAGAGCTTTTGTTGGATGCTGAACGCCANGGCTGCCACTCGTCAATCAGTCAATCAACCAACCTATGAATCAATCAATCAAACAAACTAAGTGTTGNTGGGCCAAAATGCTCACCTGAACACCCCAGTGAACCCTGAGCAATTGTCAGTTTGCTCACTTGTTGCGTGAAGACAGCTGTGTCCATGGTGAGTGCATGCACCCTGCATATGTNCAAGGCTACTGATGAAGCAATGCATGAGCACACAGGCCCAGACTCAGCTACAACACAGACTTGCAATAACCTTGACCATTGTGCCCACTTGTGCAGTGGTTGCAAGCAGCAAGCAGCAACACCTACAGCTGGTGCCTGTAGGATCAGTGGGTGGCACCAGACAGTGCCAGATGTCACAACCTGACAGATGATGCGTGCTGCTGTGTACTGCTAGATATACAGCATTGTCAAAAGATAGCAATACTGCACCCTAGCCATACGACTAATTCTCATGCCAGTCTCATGCTAGCAAAGCAGTAGCACAACCACATGGGCTAACCTGAGGTATGCAATCAACAATTGTGTTGATGACATCCATGCGCTTCAGGTGGTCACTGGCTCTGTGCTCATATAGTACTCCAAACTGCAACACAACAGCTTGACTACGAGGAGGCCAGCTGCCACTGTGCAGCTACAGTATATAGATCTGCATGAGCGCTAACATCGTTGTGAAGATCTGAGACTCACTGTGACGGCTGCAGCATCCTTGTCAGCTGGAAAGTGCTCAGGCAACAATTTCTGTCCTAGCTTAGAGAGGTCTTCCAAGCCAGCATAGCATACACCTTCGATTGGCATGAAGCGCATGCACACCCTGCATCACACATGTGNAGCTAGCCACAGCGCACGGCAGAGGTAGTGCTTTCATTATGCCCTTCCTCACGTGGCTTTCGGCTGCCGCTGTGCTCTTGCTAACGCACCCTGCATACGGTGCGCCGTTGGTAAGTAGAGCTACACCTGCAACTCCGCTTTGCCTCAACATAAGTGACATTTCACCTGACGACAGGTCACCTGTGGGAGCTTGATCAAGTTGCAGCATGTGAACACAAACGTCAACTTGCACTCCCACGAAATTGCATATGGCAGTGGAAGTGGCCAGCAGTCTGTGACTGGCTTCACAGGTGGTGATGATGCGAATGATTATTGGGCAATCAAGGCCGCAGCTGTACGTCACACAAACAGCTGCAATGATAGCTCATGCGGTTTTGCCTTGGCTTCTTTGTTTACATTGCCTGCTATACACCAAGCAATCATGACCTTCTTCCTCAGCAGACCTTGTACACATTACATGCTCGATGATCTGCATGCAATAACAAGATGGCATTCAACACAACAATGCCTGCACAGGGCCTTGAATGTCATCAGGGAACCCCAATCAAGACTGGAAGCAAAGTGAGGCTGTATCATACAGCTACACAGAAATGGCTGCATAGTCATCATTTCTCATCGCCACTGACCAGCAATCAAGAGGTAGAAGACCACTGTTTGACTTCTCGCTCGCAAGCCTGGACAAGTATTGATGTGAAAGGGAATCAACATAGCTGCAGANACCCAAGAGCTGTGACAGCCGACGCAGGACCTTTTTTGGTCATGTTGTGGACCAACATTTTCAACACAGCTGCTGCGAAATAATGCAGAACCATGGTATCGGTGTTGAGCACACACAGTACTTGCTTTTACATCTTGCTCCCCAAACAGACTTGTGTTGCAAACAGAANTATGCCAGTGGCTGCTCGTGAAGCTTCCATCTACACTGGTATCACGCTGGCAGAATACTTCCGGGACATGGGCTACAACTTCTCCATGATGGCAGACTCCACTTCACGATGGGCTGAGGTCAGTCGTCACTGCTCATCTGCCCAGTTGATAGGCCATGTACCTTTGTTCCAGCATTTGTGTACGCTAGGGTTGGCATGCTCAGCCTGTGGTCCTCGCTTGAAAGGGTCAGGGTGCATGATCAATAAGGCTGCCCAGGTTTGCACTGCTGCTATGTTGTGCTGNATGAGAAAACACTGAGGTAGGTTATCTGTGTGAACAGGGTTGCTCATAACCTTCTGATACATGCACCCTCGTTTCTGTACAGGTCACCGACATGGAATAGAAGCATAGCCTTGGTGTCTGGATGTGCAGGTTCATGGGCACGATATGTCCTGCTTGGCATACCTCTCAAACAGCTCCTGCTATGTCAGTGGGGCTGAAGAGAAGGTGCTGAGGGTGTTTGAGGCGCCTCACACCTTCAATCAGACCCTGGCTTTGGCACAAGGCTGCAGTGCGCCCTCTGCTGAGAGCTGTGCACAAGGACACCAGGTACTGCATATACCTCATCTCAGCCAGTGTGACCCCTAAATGCAGAACTCACTGTATGCTCAGTGTGCAATGTCACCGTGTGCTCCCGCATGCCTTTGTGTGTTTGCCTAGCACAGCATGTGTGGCAGCGTATTGCATGGGTTTGAAGCGTTGTGAACTTCCCTTCAGGCCTGCTGCCTCTTGATCAACATGTCAAACACTCACCTAGTGAGTGCTTAGCATTGGCTGGCATAACAGTGCATTACTGGTCTTTATAGCATGCTCTGGCAACTCTGCCAGGATGGTTATCCTCAGCTCAAGGCCTTGTGAAGAGGTTCAGCACGTCTGCTGATGAGTATTGTGACATATGGTCCACACCCCACGCATTCACAAATAGATGCAGCCGTGCATGCGTCCCTGGTAACATCTGGCCCATCGACATGTTGCATGTAGGGCAATGCCCTTGGGGCTGCTGTGGCTGCCNACAATGCATCAGCTAGCAGCGCATGACTTGCTCAGCATGAAGACATGGTAGGCTACAAGCAGCTTGTAACTTGCTTGACCTTGCTTGACCATTGATATCAATAAAGAAATACATCACTGTGCTCTTACATGTCATATGGTAGCAGATGCTCCTTAGTGGCGTTGACAGAACGCCGTCGACTGACGCTGCCAGCACCCCCATCTGCCAAGGCATCATGCTGAGCCAGGGATACCAAGTTGCTGGCCATCTTTCGGCTTGGGGTTGCAGTGTACTCCCCAGCAGGCTCAGGATTCATCAGAGGGTCTGTCTCTTTCACCGATAGGCGCGGNAGAGGCACTAGGCCTAGAGCTGTTGCTATGGGAGGGTAGATGTCTGTGAGCAGATTGAACAGCAGTGGCTGATCGCCTATGCCGCTTACCTCCTCGCNTGCGCATCATCTATCAGGTCTGCAAGCATTCCATTGCCAGAGATCTGTTTGCAGATTCAGCATACAAAAGCAGCAGACAAAGTTGTACAGCATGCGGCTTATCAATAGCAACAGCATGGCTGCCTGATAACCACAGCAGCTTGCTGCCAGGGGTGCAGTCACAAACCCTGGCCACACCCTTCCTGAAAGCAAGATGTGCAACATCTGAATGACACAGGCTCATGAGCACAATCTGTCTAACAGTGTGTTCTAGGAAGAGCAACCTGNTCATTGTATGTTGGTGCAGGTTCACCACAGCGGCGCTGGAGGTGAATGACGCAGCTGAGGCACAAAGGGCACAAGCCATACTCCGANTAAGCATTTGTTTGACTTGTACACACGGTACCTGAGTACTGGCTGTAATGTCCAAGTATTTCCGGCTGACCTGAATATTGCTCGGCAGATTGACTGGCAGCAGATAGTCATCAGCAAAACATGCCTGTTAACGCAGCACTTCTATAGCATCCAGTTATATATATGTCTGAGCAGCCTCTTCTTTGGTGATCTGTTGTAGCACCCGCTGCAGGGCATGTGACAGATACTCACTGAAGTCTCTGCACCCATGTTCAGTTGTAACTTGACCCTGGTCAGCATCAACATGCTGCAGCCTCATATAGTCATAAACACTTGCTGCTGCTTTGCATCGATGAGGAGTCTTTGCTAGTTGGCTGCAGCTGAATCAATCTCTGATGTCTTGATGTGCTTGGAGTCTCCATGATCTGCAGTCACTGCACATACGTGCAAGCGTTTTCCTCCTGTTGATGTATTCTCCTGTATATATCCGCTGTCATGCTGACACCTTTGGCGGTGGTGCAGGGGGCAGGAGCTTGANCAGCCGAAAGAGTATGGATGCAGGCCAGGAGCATGTCAGTGCGACACACTTTGGGGGCCCACCAGTCCTAGTGCCTGTGCGAGGCAGTCAGCTACCTGAAAGTATGATCATTGATCCCACTACGCATGCAGAGGCAAACTTCAGGAAGCGAAGCACGCCAGATGCTGAGAGTTTGTATAGTACCATGTAGCGTATACCTGCACACTGTGCACTTNAATGGCTGTCAACAGCAAACTGGTCCAAAATAGACAGCTGCCTATACTCGTTGCAGTGCTAACGCCAGCCTTCACCTGCCTGCTGAATTTTTATGGTGCCATAGACATTGTGGTATGCGCAAAACCAGTTCAAAAAAGCATGCTAGCTGATATCCATGGCTTCTGACAGGTCTCCAGGAATTACATCCACTTGGCTGAGTGACACCAGCTTTTCTCGCGCAACAGCTGCAGCAGCATGGGGCAGTCAGGTCACGACATGAATAAAGCAGAGTGGCAAACGAGCAATGTAGGCCAGTTGTTGATGCGAGCACGTAGGTCTAATCATGCAAACAGTNATGCATTGTGAGTGCTACCGGGATGAGAAACAACCTTTGTGGACCACGTCATCAACACTGGGATCCCCGGGGACGGCACTAGCATCCCAGCCACCCACATGGGGATCAGTGCTGCATCAGCCAGAGAAGCCATTGCCGTGCATACAAATATGAAGATGTACCTAATCTTCACAAACAACGAAAAAGTCTGGCATTTTTATTTTGTAGTACAACCTTTTGTAATGACATAGCAACAATGTGACATAAAGATTGAGTTAACAGGTAATGACATGATGCATACGGCTCGTCGCCCTGGAGAACACAAGCAAACACAACATGTTCTACCATGTATGACCATGTCTGACTTGTACCTTGCAGGCCATCTCTCCACAACAAGTCTACAGCAGCCAGTTCAGCGACCAGTCCTGCCAAGTTCCTGGCAGCAGTGCAGCAGTGTGCATCTGNTCTAGTTCTCAGGGACTTGCAGCAAATAAAGACTGCCAATTTGAGCTGTATCAACTTAGCGCCGTCATGTGTTGCCTGCTTTGCTTGGTTCATGGGGCACAAGGATTACATGTTTCAAAGCATATTGATACACGTCTGTGCCCAGTCTAGCCACATGCGCTGCTGGCTGCAAAACCAGAGTACATCTGTGCTGTTGCTGAGCCTATTGTGTGTATGTGAATTTTTTGGTCATCTGTTACCAGTCACTGCAGGTGATGACTGGTGAAGAGCGTATCCAGGGCTGTTGGTTCGGTGGGACTGTCATGCAGCTGGACAATGGCCTTGCTCTGGTGGACTTTGATCAGCTGGTGGACAAGGTCGACAGCAGGCAGCACCTGCGAGTATGGGTTGCTCTACCGGGAGCATGCAAAGCAGATGCAGTCAAGTTNGCAACCCTTTACTTATTACGAATGTGCACTTTGCAGTACAACCACAGCCGCATACAAAATACATTGTCACATCAGCACCAGCACAATCAATGCTATGCCTATACTCCATGTATGAGCTCTCGGTCAACATTAGAACCACAGACTTGAACTCAACCACAAACACACACACAAACAAGTCCTAAGNCGCAACAGCAGTGGCGCATGCAGTTGCATGTTGATGCTTGGCATGTACGTGCAGCAGCATGCACGCGGCGGCTTGAGGAAACATGTTGCGTGTACATGCTTGCAGGTAAGCAGGAGGTCANTCAATCAGCAAAAGGACCAAACTCGTAACTTGCACAGATGCGACAATGGTGACCATGAGTCAATGGATGGTGCAGGAGGTACACGCATAGCACAACTGCACACATGACATGTAAACTGATTGCAGGACACAACATGGGCTCAGACCAGTCAGGTTGCCGCATATTGCTGCCAGAGACACACTCACACCACAAGCAGATTGCTCCGAGGCACTACTGTATGTGAGCGTGAAAGAGCACAACACCAAAACATTGTCGAAAATGGTGTACAATATGTAGCTGCAACAAGCATGCAGGTGTGTCACACTGGATTGTCAGTGTGCATGGGAGAGCAATCTCATGCTGAAAGAGTCAGAGTNATAGGACAGACTGGTTTCAGTACTTCTCATGTGCTGGGGCTGTGCTGTGGCTCCTGCACATGAAGCCATAGGCGACATGTGTCACTTGTGCCTTTGCAGAGAAGGCCAAAGGCTCACAAATAGGTCTGCCGCTTTGTCCCACAAATCAAAGGGCCCTCATGAGACGCCATGGGGATCCCCAGCAGCATTGGTGGGTCCCCAGCATTCACTCCAGATGACTCATTGGCAGTCCAATACTGATACCACAGCTGAAGCCACACAGGAATGCCATGGGGTTGTAGGCAGTACAAGGCGACAGATCCAAGCTGAGAAGTTGCCACACAGCACAAGTGACAGGTGTGAAATGCTCACTGCCTGAACTCAGGCTCAAATCAAGTTTTGGATGCCTAAAACCANTGATGGTAGCATGCCTTGGTCAATGTGCCCCAGGCCTGGGTATGGCTTGTTTTGTGCTATCATGAGATCAGTTGTGCCTTTTGATTGCTTGTTGTGAGTTGAGCGATGAACATATGGTNAAAGCTGTTAAACTAGGCGTAACTCGAACGATGCTGCCACAATGCTGCAGGTGCCACCTAAAATTGCTGACAAATATGTGAACCTCCTGGTTGTTGGTGAAAGCGGGTTGGGCAAGACCACCTTCATCCGCAACTGCTTTGCAGACCTGCTCAATGATGACTTTGAGCTGCTTGACGCCTCCTGGGGGTCCATGAAGGAGTTCAAGGAGAGCCCTTCTGTGTACTGCACACACCTTCCTGCAATTGAAGTCCCAGAGGCACTCATCCGGCTGCACTACTCTGTGCAGGATGTACCAGGGTAAATACTGCACGCTTTTAACAGGATGTGACACATACATTGATCAGCCATTGATGCATTCTCTGCATCAGGAATCTTTCAGGCATGTATCTCACGGAAGGAATCATCGGAGGCATGGTCACAACCTTGTGTGCTATCAGCTACTTGTGCCATGTCTGCATCCATTCTTCATGTCATAGCAGCATGTGACATGATTGGGANAGCAATACTACCCACTCAAGCATCCCTAACTCCACCTTTCAGCTAAGCCTGTGCGCACAGCAGGTGTCTGTCGCAATATTTGTCTTGTACTGCCCCCAAGCCTGACCAGCGGTCTTGCACAAGCACAGCTGCACTGTGAACGGACTTGAAAGTGCCCCTTGTACTTCCAACCTGTGCAGTGCATCTGCTGCTCCCACAGACTCACTCTGTGCTGCAGCTGAGCAAGCNGAAGAACCGCTACGTGTCTTTCCGGGATTCCCTGCTGCAAGTTGAGAAGCAACAGGAGCAATCTGCAGCAGAGAAGCAGCAGCAGCAGCAGGCTGCNGCCAGCAGCCTGATACTGCTGTGAGGTATCTGCAGAAGACGTGGCGCCATCAATTCAGAGTATTAACATAAAATGCTGACGACACATTGGAGCATGACGGTGAGGCTAAGATCAAGTTCAGGCACACTGATTGTCATGCAACAGCATGTGACAAAGGCAGCATTGCTAATCATGCATCAGCATGGGCAATGATGAGTTTGGCCTACCAGGATAGGGAGCCACAGCAGCAACGGGACCCAGCTCTGCAATGGCCTGGTACTGCGGGTTTGTGTCTGCACCAAACAGCCATGCCTCAGTCATCGGCATGGCCATGTAGATCAGTACAACACAGCTGCCAGACATCAGCAAGAATGACTATACATAGCAACGAAGATGGGTCTGAGCCGGACTGTGGTGCTAACAAGTCATGGCGTTGATGAGTGTGAACGGCAAACATGCAACATTACTTGATGGAACTGCTTGCCTGGATAGGGTGCAATTGCTGAACTTCGCTGCACATTGCCATACAGCTGCATTTCAAGCAGTCTTGCTCGCTTCTGCTCTGGCGGCAGCTCGTTGACAGCATGCCGCACAGCATTCATGTACTCCTCTTCGTAGTTTCTTTTTACCCTGGCAATAGCTTTAGGGTTTGGATCATCATTTGCCCACCGTACATCCAGGCTCTCAGAGGATGCCATATCAGAGCCTCGCANGTGCATGTCCAGAGCCATGTAGCAGCATCGAGCAGGGTCACCTATAGAGGCACAAAGCATGCAAGACAATTGTCACATGCTGCAAAAATGCATACTGTTTCAAATACTGGCAAGTAATGGTATCCACTTTTTGTGATTTTTACTTGTGTAGTTTGGACTGATGTCCAAAAATTAACATGATGCTGCACAGCAGGGTCCACAAACGTTTTGAATCCTTCAATGCAGTCCTGAGGCTGAGCCTACAGCTATGAGTGCTGCATTCTGGCCCAGTAATCAAAATCCACAGGCATTTTATGTCATGTATTGTCTGACTTGCTTCCCCTCCGCATGACTGTGCAACAGCAGATTGGATGCAAGTTTTGTTGCAACCCTAGTCTCGTAGTTTGATTCACTCTAAATGTGTAGCTTTGGGGCTGAAGTCTGTTTTTAAATGTTTTGCAGAGGTTGATGCTGTATCTGATGAGCAGCGCCTGCTGGATGTGTCTGAACTGGCGGACATGGGGCAGCTATTCCTGCATGTGCTGACCACCATGAAGCACAACGGAGCAGTAGACAAGACACAAGCTGGCTTCACCGCCCTTGCANAAGAGTCTACAGTGGCGACCTGCACCCCTTCAGCCTGGCTTTGCTGCTGTGCAGCTTCGTGGGCATCAGGCTCTGGGCTGGTCTGCTCAGCTGTGCTTGCAGAAGCTACGTGCCTTGCAGCCGACTGAAGCAGACCCTCAATCAATGCTACCTAGATAGCAAGAGCCAGAATTTCTGCATGAACTGTGCCACACAGACTTTCCTGTATTCTCTGGAGGTTCCGTGCAAGACTGCCAATGAGCTTCTGGAACAGTCTGCACTCACCTCTCAACAAGTCATTGTTCAAAATCAGCATGGTGACAAGCCTGAATGAGGGTACCAAACTTTGCAGAGCTTGATGTTGACGTGCGTGCNAGCTGATCCCAAAGCGCCTGTGCCTCCAGTGATTGCAACTGACCCAGTAACAGTGTTTGCTACTGGGCTGTGACTATCTGCTGCTGTGACAATGACCTTGCCCACATGCTTGGCCTGCACCANATGTTGCAGTACAGCTGTAGGTATACTTTGCTCTGATGTCAGGACTTGGCTGTTCCTGCAACATGCACCCAGCCATACATGGACAATCACCAGCATGCAGGCAGCAAAGAACAGCACTTCTTATTGCTGACCGACATTGGGTTACAGAGTGATGCGCATAACTCTGTATGCCGGCTGAATTTGTTGCTTGCTAGACCATGCAATGTCTGGGAAGTGCGTAACTGTCACGCTGACATGGCTAATGTGTGGTAGCAAATTTAACACAATGCATAGCACATCTGAAATATAAGCAAGAATATTCAAGGGTTGAGGAGGTTACTGCAAAAGCAGGCTTCTGTTTAAGGGCATATGATGCCCCAAAAAGTCTTGGCTAGCTGACCACCACTCTGTAGCAGAATTGTCATGTCCGTACCTGANATACCATGACACTGCGGATGCCTGTCGTGAGGGAGACTTCTGCCCCTTGGGCAGCGTGTGTTGCGAAGAAGAAGACTTGGCCTTTGTCAAGCCAGCCACAGACGGTCGCACATGGTCAGAGCTTGCATCTGTGTGTTTCCTGCCCACATGCTGGCTTTGCAGATTTTTACTGGCAGCTGAATTGTGACTGTCAAAGGATTCCGTACCCCACAGGGACGAGCGCCGCTGTGCATGCTGTGCCTGCTGAAGGCTTTGAACAGCAGCATCTCTCTGGCTCTCCGCTGCTGCAACAAGCTTTGCAGTGGCAGCTTGCATTTCACTCAGCGCAGCAGCACTGCTAGCCATGTCATTGTCACGCTGTGATACTGCTGCAACACGCTCAGCGGTGGCAAGCTGAGCAGCATCCTCAGCGGTTCTTGTCAGCTGCTGTGCATCTGCCACTNGGGTTGCAGCTTATGCTGTTGGCACCGTAAGCCCTGCAACACTCCCAGACAAAGTTCTGTTTGCAACATGTTGCCTCACAGTCAAGAACACATGCCGTGGGACCACACAAGCAAGGACAGAATCAACTGCTGACCTTCTTGTGTCATGTTGATTGGTGGCAGCTGTTTTGCTACTGGGCACCGCAGTATGACCTCCCCACCTCCCTGCAACACTGACTATGCTCCTATGCTGTTTTGAAGCCAGCAGTCAAAGGCAACACGGGGAACACTGCAACTGAGCAAAGGCAGTGGTGGAGGTTGCAGCATGTTTGATGCAGCAGACAGGGACAAGTCCATTTTGCACGTCATTTGCATCAGACAATCATCCCATGACTGGTGCGCTGCTCATGCCAGCACGCAAGTAGCCATCATGACAAAAATGACAGGCAGCTTAGACCAGCCTACAGCTGTGTGACTATNATGTACGCATTGTTGGTAGTATGTTAGGTCTGTGTAGGGATGTCAATCTGCAAAATCCTAGAAGTCAAGTTGCTTCACAAAGAGAGTCACCTGATCCCACAGATACTTGTGGCTTGCAGGCTAGATCAGAAGACTTTTGTGAGACATTGGCTTTTGTGCGGCTGCTGAACACTCTCTGGCAGGCGTCAGGACCCAGCATCCATGACAGCGGCAGGCCATATGCTCACTTTTCACACTATGTGCTACATACAATCTTGGCGCCCGTAAACCAGAGGAGATACAAGTAGGTTTGAGAGGTCTACTTCAGCAGGTTGCATGCTTATCACCAGTAAGTTCTGTAATGCTGTGTCTCATGCTCAAGGTCGACTTCTCAGGTTGCTCGCACTGCTACGCACATGCCATCCTGCATGTTGCTGCAAACTCACACATGCTCCTGCTTTGCCTTGGCACACTTCTCCTCAGTTCTACATGCCAGCATGCGTAGCGCAAGCTGTGTTGTCTTGCGTTTGCATGGCATCACAGAAACAACATCACGCAATGAACATGTATGCTGAGAAGCTTGCACTGAGTGACTGGCTACACACATGCATGACCCATGTTCAGACTCAAGTGCATGAATTTGCTCATGCAGGGATGCCAAACAGAAATGGGAGCTCTTTGCAGCCTGCCTGCAGCACCTGCGCTTAGTTGTNACTGTTGAGCACGAGCCTTGTTTTGCCCACCATGCATGTCTTCCTGACGAAGTTCAGCTGCAAACTTGTTCTGGCATGGTCCTAGTTATATTTGTGCTAAGAAGTGCCACCTGTCTGCAGGATCTGCTTGTATGTCAGGAAGCTGCAGAGCCTGTGCTCAAAGCCATTGATCAGCTGCTGCTCAGCGTCAAAACNGCAAGATGTGCAATGGACACACACACCTGCACAAACTGGATGCTATTCTGCTGCAGACCCTGAAGGCTGATTGTAATAACTGCATGTATAGCTTGCACCTTTTCTGCGATCGTCATGCTGTCTCTCGCAACATGTGCATCTGACACACACATGCACAGACTGACTGCTNGTTGCAGATGGGTTTTTGGCCTGAACCCGAACTTGTCCTGGGATGAAGTCAGTAAGGAGACTAAGCATCGCCTCAGATTCCTACCTAAAGAAGCGGTAAATAAAGCCTGTCATGTCAAGTGATTTCGTTGATAACAGCAGTTGACATCAGTGAAGTGCAGCTGTACCTTGCAAAGTTGTTGTGCTGCGTCTTTGCACCTATCAAGCATACTGCCCACACAAATGACAACATGTGGCGTCTCAGTGGACTCACTGACAGTATACACTGCTGCAACAATGAACCTCTGACAGCTGCTGCTGCTCCTCTGCNCAGACTGCTCAGTCCTGTATCCGGTGAAAGCAAGTACAGTGATGCCTGTGCAGGCAGGTGCTTGCAAGGTGTATGCTGTGGAGGCGTCTGGGATGGCAAAGTATGCCAAGCAATTGATTGCAGCCTCAGGTNTCATCTTGCAACATGCCTGCCCGGTCACCCTGCTGCTGTGGCTGTGATGAGCTGTCTTGCCTGTGCTGCACAGCTGCATCTGAGCTGCCAGCACGCTGCGGATGTGCGTCTGAGGACCCTGTGTCTTGAACAGATAACTTGCCCACCGCCACTCTCAAATCAATGCCAGGCTTTGCATCAGCAGAGCTAGCCTGACGGAGCTTGTCTGCACTGTCAGAGTGCTGTTCCTCGCTTGGCAGGTNTGTATAGACTTCTGCTCCAGCTGTATGCCAACATTAGCTTGCTGCATCATGTGGTGTTTCCTCACAAACACCAGAATATGCAGGAATCTTAGCTATGGCAGCCTGAGGTACAGGTGCAGACACAATGCTGTCATNAGCTAGCAAGTGCAGGCACGTTCGCTGCGACTTACGCTAAGACGCCGTGTCGGAATGTACAGGTTTCGGTTTTGTATAGACTTCTGCTCCAGCTGTATGCCAACATTAGCTTGCTGCATCATGTGGTGTTTCCTCACAAACACCAGAATATGCAGGAATCTTAGCTATGGCAGCCTGAGGTACAGGTGCAGACACAATGCTGTCATGATTTGGTACCTCGTTGTGCAGGCTCCACAACAGTGCAGTCACTCAGTTGCCAAGCTCTACAGCAAGCACAGACCCCACTACAGAGGATCAACAACACCAGCCCATCCGTGCATGTACCCAAGCTTCAGCGCAGTGCAGGGTCTGCACATTTCCAGAGCACACCAGGGTGGCCATGGCTTCAGTCTACAATTGACGCTGTATACAGCAATCCAGTCATACAGCACAATAGCACCAACTGCAGCGCAAGCTGCAGCCATACGCACACAGCGCACTAGAGGTGGGATATCAGACGGTGTATGAAGTCCCATATGTTGACATCGCAAAGCAATCTGCTGAGCACATGCTGCAGTCTAGACAAAGCTTTACAAGCATGCAGACTGACACACAACTTGCAAGCACAGACAAAGTGACTGCCTACTTTACCACCAGCACACATCAAACAATGCACACCTTGATGAAGCCCACACACTATGCTTTCCCAATAACGTTGCCTCACACAACACAAGCCAACACCAGATGTTATATGCACATTGGCTACGTGTACCTGTTTGCAGTAGCTTCTACTGCAGGTGCCTGGACCCTGCTAGTCGTTCAACTCCTAGCACAACTTGCACTTCTTGAAATGTATTGCACCTGTGCGCTTCTTCTTCAAGTATCAAAGTACATGCATATGCAAGCAATGACGAAGGTGACTGCAGTTTTGAGTAGCCTTGGATGCTTGGGGTACATAGTGAGCATAGTCATAGATGCACCCCGCACGTGTTACACAATCTGTAGCAGAGGGTACGGCCGTTGATGTTATACCAGGAATTGCGCCCATACACAACCCCAGTGTTACACAATCTTAGCCTACAACTATGCCATGCAACCCATACACACAACAATAACTCTAGCTAGCACTCTTGTATCCCTGGCCAAGCCAACAATACTTGAAGTGGCGACGTCAGTAGCACAGTGCTAAGATTCCAACACCCGAAACACGCAAACGGGAGATACTGGAGACGCGTCAGAAATCACAAACGCAAAGTCTGGAAATGTATCATTGCACTATATGTAGAGCTGATCACAACTTGCTGTGACCCAACACACAACAACTCACAAAGCCACAGACAACTCTGCAACAACATCCCATCACGTGAAGATATACCAAGCATGGACACACGCTCACAACAGCCCTGCCCATTACACAAACACCAACGACAATGGGATGGAAACCAGAAGAAGAAGAAGGCACAGCAAGGCGCCCTTAATAGTCTCATAGGGGGCTCAGCGCACGACAAGAGATGCAATCTACAGATACGTGCATGTCATAACACAACAGGGCTGTACATGGAGCATCAACTTCGCAAATCTGCCAGGTCCACACCTTGAATGCACTGCTGGGAAAACCTGCAGTACAACCCATCACATTGGTCAACTTCTGCAAGGAACCTGCAAAGGAGAACACTGGGCTGGGCCAGTTCATCAGCAAACTGAATGCATACTGCCCAGAGGACGGCAACTTCAGCACAAGTGTAATCGATGCTTATCTGCACTATCATAGCAGCCCAACCACACTATACTGGCCAGTAGCTGAGAAGATCCCGCTGGGATCAAACAAAGCAGCCTTTTTTAACCACCTGCCAGCCGGCGATAATACGTTCCTGCTGATTTGGAACCGAGGCCCACAGCCATATGAAGACTCAAGGTATGGCCATGCTGTCCGTGTGAGAAAACAACCAAGCACAGGGAACTGGTACTTGCTAAACTCGGAAAATGGCAAACCAAGCTTGCTGGTTGAGGCAAGCTGGATCAAGTCCTAGCTAAAGGGAGTGCGTACAACAACAGACTATGCGGAGCAAACGATGAAGGGTCCACACAGATTGTGGACGAGCCAGGATTTACAAGGCCCGAAGAGGTCACACAAACTCAGCATGCAAACGCTGTTGCTAGGACCACAGTAGATACCAATAGACATGAAGACAACACAGCTATAGACATCACCAAGACACAGCAACAAGAGGCAGAAACAAACTCCAAAGACATAAATGCACAGCTCGCTTGGCAAACAGTCAAGTGCAGAACCACCAAGAAGAACGACACAGGAACACACAATGCTGCAAATGCAACCACCAAGCAACACTCGATGCCATCAGGAAGCAAGGCAAGGAAGAAGTCACAAAGCAGGAAGTCAAGTGAAAATGGGCCCACTAAAACAAAGCAGACGACCATATACACATTGCTTGCAACAAGAAAACAGCAAGTACCTGTGATCACACCCACAACAAATAGACAGCCATGCCCAGATGCAGGAAGCCCCCGGAAGGAGGTGCAGTCAACACCAGGACCAAACCTGCAGCAGCCAACAGTCATGTCACAATCAGGCACAAATCAAGGCAACAGACCCAAAGCTACAGAAACTGGGCGCACAGATATCAGGACATTGTTTTCAAAAGCCACTAGAAAGAGGTCAGCAGAACAGGAGACCCAGAGTCCAATAGACTCAGCTGTAACAAAGGATACGAAACAGCAGACAGCCACAACGACGCAAAATACGAAGCCACAAGCCAAACCCATGCAAGGAACAAACCTGAGGCAGCAAGAGAAAGCAGTGAGCAAGAGGCATAAAACCCTAACACAACAAAAGCACACAGCAAAGGGTAAACAGCTGACAGTGCTTACGCACAACCTCATGGGTACCACAACAGTACTAGAAGAGACTACTCTGACAGCCAACACACACATGCCAGATGTGATGGTGTACACAGAAACCAAGCTCACCACGCAAAGCAAGAAAAATTTACTTGAACCACACTTATAAGACTACGAGCTGTTTCATAGCTGCAAAGCTGATTCCAAGACCAAGATGCGGCAGCCGCACCAAGAGATCAATAGAGCAGGCTCAGCTGGCGTAGCAATAGCAATCCACAGAAGCTTCTTGACACAGAGCTCTGTCTGCCCCATACGCATAGATGACCCTAAACCCTACAATGCAGTCGTGCCTACATCACATGCTGGCCATGCTTGCATGCAGCCATAAACTGTGAGATTTCTTAAACTTGTCAGTCAAGGAGTCTTTTGTACCTGGGTCAATGCAGGAATAGCTTGTAGTGAAGGTGGTAAAGGGAGTGGTGGTGCAAGGGTGGTGTAGGGGTTGGAGGTGCAATCGGTGCTGCAGGGGTCGTTGGTGCAGGGAGCCTTAGGCTTCACGCCGGCTACATGCCTGGCAGCTGTCCGCCGCAATAATGCCACAGCTGAGCTGTCAAATTTGGCTGTCCTATGTGAGGTAGTGCAAGGCAACAGCAGCTGAGTCAGTTGTGGCAAAGGCGTCAAATACTTCAAGATGACTAGGGATTTGATGACATCCAAAGGAGCTATTCCATGTGCTCACATGCAGCATCTGCGCCACTCAGATCAGGCAGCTGGGTTTATAAAACATCTGCCAACAGGGCACATGAATCTGAGCACCCCAAGCGTTGCTCAGCTGCAACGAGACTTTACACTCTTTGCGTGAATATGTGCTGAGCAGTCTGTCATTGCTCTGACAGCAATGAAGCATGTGATACGCAACACTGCAAGGGCTTGCAGATAGCTGTGCCCTGGCATGACATTGCACACTGATGCTTCCTAGCACCATAACAGATTGGCTGGCACAGCAGCAGCATGAGCAGTGGTAAGAGGCACACACAGGGTCATGGCAGCAGATATACCGGCCAAAGTAGTGGGCAAAAGGCCACCCCTCAGGCCACCCCTTGGGCCAAAGTGCTTCCTACACTTCTGGCTTGGGCAAAGATGCCTGCTGACAAGCCCCTTGTGCTGCACTCGCTCTACACAACAGGTGTCTCAAGCTTGGATGTTGCAGCTGAAGCCCTGCAATGACAGGCCTGTATGGATGGAACATGATTCCGCATGTATGGAACACAGCAATTCTGAAGCAAGTGTGATGCAGGAAAATCTGCAAATGCAGACACCTTCAGCACAGGCAAGAAAATGTCAGGTACAATCAGAGTTTGCCCTGTACAGCATTGCAGAGGACCTTGCGCTACAGTGCTGTAGGACAGGGTGCAGGGTAGCAGTGCAGGTATGCCTGACAAAAGCTTTGGCATGCCAGACAGGCAGTGCACAATAAGTCTGCAAGAACAATTTGCCAGCTCATGCAATGCCAACAGTCTGGACAGACAAATGAGCCTGCCTAGCAAACCAACACATCTCTCACAGACTGAGGAGTTTGCCAAGGCTGTGTTGCACTGTATAGTGTGTGCGTACCTGGACGAGGACAAAGACAGCTTGTTTGATGGTGCAGGGGATGATGGGCTAGCTGATGTTGCAGGGTTGTGTTTCTGTTGGGTTCTTTGCACATGCCTTGCAGCTGGCCGCCGACGGCATCATGAAGAGGAGTCCCAGGAGATGACAAGTCTGCACAGTGCAGTGCCAGGCCTGCAACAGTATCATTGGTCAGGGTCAGCAGGGGCTGGTTGGGGCAGCAATCTGCAGCTGAATCTTACACCACATGCTGACCAGTCATAACCATCTTCAGCGCTAGTATGGCACCTCTGTGACAGACATGCTTCTGAACGGTATAAGCCTTCCTAGCAGTTGTGTCATATATATGTGTGTGTGTCATATGTACGAGCCCATAATGTCATGCTATGGTGACAGCACATGTAGCCAGTTGTGCACTATTGCAGGATTGTTGACATGTCATGCCTTGTATTCCTGCTGAGTGCACTGGTCACGTCTTGACAGCGACATGGGAATGACTCCTGAACCTTCGACTCTGTTCCAGCCGGTGGTCGTGGAGGCATCACACAAGCCAACAATGCTGCTGCATGGGAGCCAGACGGCTGTCTGGTACTTGGTCATTCAGGTGTGGAACTGCATCCCTCAGCAGCCTGATGCGGTAACCCCATGCAGTGCATCCTACAGATCAGCAGCAGCATCAGCAGCTGTGTCTCCAACACAATCAGTCCAAAGCCATGGGATTTGTTGCAGCGTACATGCATGTCCAAGCTGGCCTGTCACAATCTAAAGTGCAACTAACATCTGAGCAGAGGCATGTTGAGATGGCTGCGATGTGGCAGCAACAGATGCAGGGCTGCAGTGCAATGCATGAGAGGTGCATACCTGGATGACCACAGGCACAGCTTATGGTGATCGGGGGTTGCCGAGCTATGTGAAGAGGCAGGGGGTGATGGGCTAGGGTGCGCTTTGTGGCTGCCGGCTGACAGCAGCATGCAGCTGAGCAGTAGAAGATGAATGGACTGCAGCACAACACCTGTGTGAAGCAAAAGGAATCCTCAGGAAGCAGGAGGGCTCAACTGGGCAGCAATGCCATGCAGATCCTGTCCGTCCCACATGGTATTTTCACATCAGCATAATCAGCACCAGCAAGGTGCCTTTCGTCCAGACAGACATGTGGCAGGCCATCTGGGCAGTTCTGAAAGGGTGTCATGTGCAGTGGTAGTCTGTACACTTTTTGCATCCTGCTGACAGGTAAATCCACCATGCCTTTACAGCTGAAACATCGGTGGACAATGCATGCAGCAGCAGTGCACGCATACAGGCTGTAAAAGATGTAGCAAGACTACAGACTTTGGCTCAGTGTAGCACCTTTGGCAAGACTTGGCAACACTTGCGAGTCACATGTCAGTAGGCTGCGGTTGAGCAGCCACTGAGACACGCTTCCATTCAGTGTGTCTACAAAGCTAGTCTGTATCTGATTGATGATCATAGAGCCTGATGTCGTATGGACGCCATGCAACAGCATCAAAGGCGGGAGCAAGCTGTGCAACCGGCAACGCTGTCCAGAACTTGTGCATGATACTCACCTGATTGAGTTGAGTGGCAGCATGTAGAGTGATGGTGCAGGGAGTGGTGGGTTGGGTAATGGTGCAGGGAGCGACAGGCTCACGCTGGGGAGCGGCCTCTTGACATGCATCTACAGCCAAGCTGCTTCATCTGACTGGACTGGGCTGTGAAGGACCCCAGCAACTTAGCAATGAATGGGAACTGCACTGGACAGCTGATACCTCGTACGCATGCTGTTCCTCTTGCGTAGATAGCCTGTGTGTGCATATTTCAGATGAGGCACAGTTGACAACCTGCAAACTATTCTTGTGAGTGTTGACAGAACTCTGCTTGGTACAAAGCATGTCTCGGGGCTGGATGCGAGCAGCACTGTCTGGCTCTGAGCACAAATCTGACTCATGCAACGCCAGAATGCAACCTGTGCCCCTCCTACACCTGTAGATAACAATGAATGTTGCGTTAAGGTCTGGATCTGACCTGTGTTTTCAGCCCGCCAAAGTGAACGTAGTAATGATAGCCAAAGCCTTAGTCCTGCATCATCTGGCATGCCTGCAAACAACAGGTGGCACTCACAGCAGTCATACAAAGTGCGTGCAGATGCAACAGCTCACATGTTCAACAGCGTGCGAAGAAGTGAAACAAAAGTCAATGTGAAGCACGCATACAATTGTCAGCTTCACACGCCACCATTTGCAAATGTTGTGTATATAAAAAAGGTGTGATGAGAGCATAGTTGAGTAGGCTGATGGAAAGTTGAGGTTTGCACTGCAGTACGGATGAGGGCCCTCAGCACCATGTCAGAATTATTAGAACAATAGAGAGGCGGGGTGTAGCGCAACACTGACGACAGCGATGATGGGCAGCTCAAAGGAATCTTGAAGAGGCCAGCTGTGCAGCAATCAAGCCAAATGTGTCCAGGACTATACAATCGGCAATGTTGTACCTGGTGAAGCTGGTGGGGCCATGTCGGACCTGCTATGACACCACAAAGCAGAGCCAGTGCCTAAAATGGCTGAGAAGCCTGGCGTGACGTCTGGCCGGCATCTGAGCTGCAAGTCACATTCCTCGAGGGGAGGTGGGTGAAGGGGGGGAAGGGGGAGGGAGACAGGGAGAAAGGGGACAGCAATCTGCCTTGAGCACTTAATGCAGAGCTGCGCTGACAGTCTATTGTGTACTGTTGTGGCTGCTGCATCTGCGATGCTTGCTGTGCTGGTCCTTTCACAGCATGGCAATAAAGTTACAGGGCATTGGCTCTGGAAATCTGCTGTTGTTACAGTAAAGTACATTGACAAGTACATGCTGAGACTGTGGGCACTGGGAGCGTATGCATGAGACAAATGCTGCTGGCAACTCGCTGTGACTGACCTTTGGCTGTGACACGCTAATGATACAGGATCACAAGTAGCTGTGGCTGAAAAAAGAAAATGCTGACAGCTGGCAGCAGGGCTCCACATCAGCAAGTGTGTGACAGCTGACTGGGGCTGCTGACAGTGGTAGAGGCTGGAAGGCGACAGTGAACCAGAAGTGAGCAGAGCTGTAGCAGCAGGAGTGCCGGTTGCTCTGGGACACCTCAGCAGCTCATGTGCTCTGTTGCCTCTGCACTGCTGCTGATGCGCTATTGCTGCTGCGCTGTTATGTAATCTATGCAACCTCAGACACACAGCTGGCACCACTGAAGTCACAGGGTGACTGGTTGGTCCTATACCTCAAGGCAAGTACTCCCACATTGGGCCTGCGCTGCAGTGTCAGCCCACCCACTTGGTAGCGCCTTCGCTTAAGTGGCTTAAGTGCAGACTGAATGCAGCGAGACCTATGGCCAACATGGTTTCCAAGCTTGATTAGTCCCATAATCCAGCACCTTGCTGGTCAGGGCTCAGCATGTAGGCCTCAAGTGCTGTGCAGGGACTTGGAAAGCAGACTGCTGACATCTGGTCAAATCTAATGGACAATGACTGTCAGCTAGAGCATCCCAAAGCAAAGATCCGGCTGCACCATAACTTTGAGCTGACCACAAAGGGCTGACCTAACGCTGCGCAAGCTAGCACTTTTCCCAGATGCGCTCTGCCTGAGCATAGCTGCAGTAATGCTTGAGTCTGGTGCTGTCGTGTTGCAAGAGCAGATGCTGTGGTACTTGAGGCATGCTGAGCCCCAGCACTGGCAGCACACACTCCTGCCGTGCAGGCCTGCAAGAAACAATGATACTGATCAGAGCAAGCTCAGTTGCACCTTGCAGACACACACATCTCTGCAAGCATGCCTCTGCAAAAAATCATCCAGCTCCCAGTAGCAAACACATAAGAGGAGGGATGCAAGTCACTATGCAGCAATTCCTGAAGCCTTCCAGGGGCATGCAGGGTGGACATGGATATGCAGTGTATATACTGGTAGTAGTCAGTGGCAGGGTTTGCCAAGGTGCACAGCCAACACTGACCTGGCCTGCCCCACTAGCGGGAAAATGAAGCTGCACAAACGGCTGTGCACAGCAGGCCACGCGACACCTTGGCGCACAAGCTCACCAGACGCTTGCCCCACCTGCAGCACCAGCCCCTCTATGTCAGCTGATGTTGTGACAGCCACATGAGACATTGCAAAGGCAAACACTATTGCAAGTGTGATTGACCGAGCAGTGTAGCTTTTCCTCGTCACAGTTTTCAACTCATGGCATTGCTGCAATAGCATGTTTTGCATGCATGCGTAAGTGCTGACACAGCCAAGGCAACAGGAGATATGCTGACTGCAGATGTGGACGCAGCATAAGTCTGAACCTAGTGAGGTGCTACACTTCACTCTAGCTAGCCAGAAGTGATCATGCAGGGATGCATAAGTATGTTTGGGAAAGGTTAAATGTGACATGGCAAAGGGCAAGGTCAAATGTGACATGGGGTACTAGGGATCACATGAGGCACAAGCTGCATACCTGAGTCTAGGTGCATCCTGACCAAATGAAGTCAGACCAGCCTCCTCACCCTCGCTGAGGCTTGCAGGCTGCACATTCTTGGCTGCTAACTTTGGCAGAGTCACCTTTCCTTGCCTCCTACTTGGTACAGGAATACAACCTGTCTGTTTGCTTATGGCAGTACTGGTGCTGACCTGCTCAACCTGGCGCCTTTGTGACCTGGGCACTGAGTGGTGCTGTGCGTCTGAGACTGCTGCCTGCTGTGGCAAAGCACTGCTCAGGGCAGATGATGCACTGCGCCTTTGTGACAAGCTGATGCTGGTCAAAATGGGCTGTGGGGATCTGGTGAGGTCTGTGGCTGCGGGAGGGCCTGAAACAGTGCTGTCTTGAGCAAAAGAGGTCCCCAGCTGGCCACCAGGTGTGCACTTGATGCCAGGTGAAGTTGCATCCTCATCATCAGCATCACTGTGGAGGTGCAGGTCANGTGCCCTCAGATGCTGTGAGGTGACTTGACCACAGCCCATGAGTTGGGTGTATAATCTCAGAGTACATGGTAGTGTTTAGCTAAGCCATTTTTGCTTCGATTGTTGTTTGACCTGGCTATGGCTGAGCTGTAGCTGTCTGCAGACCCACTGATGAGAGTCAGGAGCTGGTTGCCCAGGTCACAGAAGTTGATGGGGTCAAATGGATGCCCATTGACGATTTCCATCGCAACCCCTTCTCAGCAACAAAACCCTTGTACTCGAAACTGATTGATCAGTGCATAGCATACGCAAATGGAAAGTATGACGGCCTGAAAGCCAAGAACATGGCCAGCGGTTGGGNACTAAATCCCCTGCCACCTGTGGGCTGGTGCTTAGCGTCATGTGCAGAATGATGTGGCTTTGCCCCCTTGCTAGCTTGCTTCTACATCACAGGGGGCTACTCTGNTGATGCGGGTTTGCAACACGCACTGCCCCCTGCACCGCCTGTTCCACTGCACAACACAAATGTTGTGCTGTGTGTGACACATCAAGTGGAATGCATGACTCCATATCAGTCACTGCAAGCCTTTTGTGCTGCACTATTGTATTATTGCACTATTGTATGCGCTGTCACCAGGTGTGCACTGTCACCAGGTGTGCACATCAGCTAAGATCATGTCAAGGCAGCGACAAGCTCTGCAACTGTACAGCTTGTCATGTGCANACACCAGAGCCCAGGCATTGCTGGCCATCAGTAGCTGCTTGCTACAGCATGCAGCCAGTATGCATTGTTGAAGCCAGCATCTCTTTTGTGATCCGGTCAATGGCAAGTACAGCTGCCAGCCCAATTTGCAAAAATGGACATTTTTGGTTGCAAGAGGCAAGCTTGGATTGCCAGCTGACTATGGTATTGACAAAACTGATCCCCAGCGGGGCTGCCAGGGTTATGTTTTGTCTGCACGGGACAGCAGCTGATGGGGTGCAGGTACAAGGCACTGCTTGCGCAGCGTGAAGGCAGTGACTGCTTTGTGGATGGGGAGGCCCAGACTGTGGAGCACCTGCATAAGGCCAAGGAGGTGCAGTGCAACACCACCTCCACAGAGGAGATTGGGGTTCAGGTGAGGGGACCCCAATGCATGCTGCTCAGCAGCAACGACTGGCCATAGCTGCTCAGCAGCAACAACTGGCCATAGCAGCATGGCTTCACTCTGTAGTGTACCAAGTGGGCTATGCGGCATGTGCGCAGCCAGATGGACTACAAGATGTGCTAGACAAACAGCGAGGCTGCCATCTAATTGCGGACTGGCATTACACCAATTCATGCCTTTGTCTAGCTGCATCTCAAAAGCTGCACTCAGTGAGAATGAGCTTATATGCCGCATGTGTCGTGTACNCGATGCTTGCTGTGCTGGTCCTTTCACAGCATGGCAATAAAGTTACAGGGCATTGGCTCTGGAAATCTGCTGTTGTTACAGTAAAGTACATTGACAAGTACATGCTGAGACTGTGGGCACTGGGAGCGTATGCATGAGACAAATGCTGCTGGCAACTCGCTGTGACTGACCTTTGGCTGTGACACGCTAATGATACAGGATCACAAGTAGCTGTGGCTGAAAAAAGAAAATGCTGACAGCTGGCAGCAGGGCTCCACATCAGCAAGTGTGTGACAGCTGACTGGGGCTGCTGACAGTGGTAGAGGCTGGAAGGCGACAGTGAACCAGAAGTGAGCAGAGCTGTAGCAGCAGGAGTGCCGGTTGCTCTGGGACACCTCAGCAGCTCATGTGCTCTGTTGCCTCTGCACTGCTGCTGATGCGCTATTGCTGCTGCGCTGTTATGTAATCTATGCAACCTCAGACACACAGCTGGCACCACTGAAGTCACAGGGTGNGACGACAGCGATGATGGGCAGCTCAAAGGAATCTTGAAGAGGCCAGCTGTGCAGCAATCAAGCCAAATGTGTCCAGGACTATACAATCGGCAATGTTGTACCTGGTGAAGCTGGTGGGGCCATGTCGGACCTGCTATGACACCACAAAGCAGAGCCAGTGCCTAAAATGGCTGAGAAGCCTGGCGTGACGTCTGGCCGGCATCTGAGCTGCAAGTCACATTCCTCGAGNTCAAAGGCGGGAGCAAGCTGTGCAACCGGCAACGCTGTCCAGAACTTGTGCATGATACTCACCTGATTGAGTTGAGTGGCAGCATGTAGAGTGATGGTGCAGGGAGTGGTGGGTTGGGTAATGGTGCAGGGAGCGACAGGCTCACGCTGGGGAGCGGCCTCTTGACATGCATCTACAGCCAAGCTGCTTCATCTGACTGGACTGGGCTGTGAAGGACCCCAGCAACTTAGCAATGAATGGGAACTGCACTGGACAGCTGATACCTCGTACGCATGCTGTTCCTCTTGCGTAGATAGCCTGTGTGTGCATATTTCAGATGAGGCACAGTTGACAACCTGCAAACTATTCTTGTGAGTGTTGACAGAACTCTGCTTGGTACAAAGNGAGTGCACTGGTCACGTCTTGACAGCGACATGGGAATGACTCCTGAACCTTCGACTCTGTTCCAGCCGGTGGTCGTGGAGGCATCACACAAGCCAACAATGCTGCTGCATGGGAGCCAGACGGCTGTCTGGTACTTGGTCATTCAGGTGTGGAACTGCATCCCTCAGCAGCCTGATGCGGTAACCCCATGCAGTGCATCCTACAGATCAGCAGCAGCATCAGCAGCTGTNTTACGGAGCTCATCCAATCTTGAGCAGGTCTGTGTGTTGAGTCAGGTGCCAGAGGCCATCTACATTGCATGCTCATGATGCAGCAGAACGCATTCCGCTATGAAGCGTTGCAAAACTGGGCAACTGTAAGGCATGAAAAGCAACGCTGACGACTGCGTTCGACTCACCTACAAGGCTAGCTGCATGCGTGCCCCCCTGGGCAGTGAAGGCTTTGCATTTACGGGCAGGGATGCACCTGTCCCCAGTGCTCACACGTTAGTCATGCAGAGGGATGCATGGTTTTGCCCAAAGCTNTACAAATTTCCATTTCGCTACTTGGCTGGCGAGGAGGCTATAGTGCACTACGTGCAGATGGAGGACTTACATNCAGGCATGCATGACATGCATGTCTGCTTCACTGTTCACTGGCCATGTGAGCTAGCAACGCCTCTCACAGATTGAGCTCAATCCTTGAACGATTGTGTGTGGTGTCAACAATTCAGTCAGCGTCCTTGACCATTTTCTCTGCCCCACCTTGTTTGTCATGACTCATATGCATGTTCAAGCTCCTGTGCCTTGCTGCCAAAAGCATACCAACAAGCAGCTGTGATTGAGCAGTTCAGCTGACTGAAAGTGGCTGCTACTCCCGATCAACTTAGACTTGCTTGTCCAGGCAACATGGGTGTTGCCTTGCTGGCTGACTGCCACCNGAGCTGTAGCTTGCATGCAGCTGCGGTCTCAAGAAGCACGACAGAACTGGGAGTCTGCACTGGCCTCCAAAGACCGTGCTCTTGCACAGCTAGAAGATGCCCTTATCACTCAAAAAAGAACATTGCAGCAGCAGATGGAACAGCAGCAGGCAGCTNACGAGCCAGGATTTACAAGGCCCGAAGAGGTCACACAAACTCAGCATGCAAACGCTGTTGCTAGGACCACAGTAGANCATTATCCTGCAGTGCACACAGACTAGCTCAGGTGTGTGCACAAAACATTAATGAGCCTTGCAGCCGGAAGACTGTGATTTCTGCTGAGCTGACTGTCAGTGCTGGCTTATTCATTAGGACCGTAGCGACCCTAAGCTGCAAGGCTCAGCTGCATTCAAGTGCTGGCTTACCTTGACAGCTGCAAAGCTACCCTTGGCGCCTTCTTTCTGTTGCTGTGCGCCTGCCTTGTTAAACTCCTTGTCAATGGCACCAGTAGCAGTCTGCAGGCATAAGTTCGCGTTCGTAGGTCAGACGTCAGGTTTCAAGCTGCTGGAGTGCACTCTCAAATAAGCCATGCCAACTATACATACCTTGTTACTGGCTTTGGCTTGATCCTTCTTGTGGTCAGCTGCACCTACAGCCTGCTTGGCTGCATCCTTGGCGTGGCCCTTGGCGTTCCTGATGTTGCTGTTTGATGCGTCACCGGCTGCCTTTTCGTTAGCCTTGTGGGCTTCCTTCTCGCCCTTGAAGCAAAGTTAGCTTCTAAGTCAGATGTTAGCATCTGACACGCATTAACACTCGACGGGTGCTCGATTCAGACCGACGAGGAGCTGCACGTGTAGCTCGGTACCTGCTGAGAGGTCGCGCCAACGGTTTCTGAAACCTTGTTGGCAGCGTCGGTAGCAGCGTTCTTAATAGAGTCTATTACGGTCATTTTGTAGACTGCTTGATCGGTACCACTGGACTGTCCGGGCAGCTACAGTTGTCACACACCTTGATATTACTGGCACAACGCAACGCANGCGGCACGTCGACAGTCTGCTTTGCGTGGTCAGCTTGACCAACAGGCTGCTGAGAGTACTGAGGTGAGTCAGAGCCCTGCTGAGCTTGCTGAGCCTGCTGAGGTNGCACTTTGCGCCGGCCTTGTGTATTTGGCTTCGGCTGTCCTGCCTGTGGTGCCAGTAGGGGCGAAGCTGAATTGTTCCGAGTGCTTGACAAGCTGCAACCAGACTACCAGTTTGATATATCTGGAGCCGAACAGCCTGTGCACTGCGCGGACATCGATCATCCATATGGCAAGCCCCGCGCCCAGCGATATGATCGCGTCATCTGGTACATGAAGCGCAAAATTGCCATTGAGTTTGATGGGCAGCAACACTTTGGGCCAGGGTTTCAGGAATCTTCCTGTGCAGAGACTGTGTATCGTGATCGCTGCAAGGATAAGCAGAGTCTACATGATGGCACAGCCATGTTGCGCATCAGCTATCAGGATATTGGACAGATTCAGGACTGGATCTTGTACACCCTAGACCAGGTGGCTTACATTGCATTGCAATGCTAGAGTCATGCAAGTGTGACATGTCCAATATATGTGAGACAGCATCGGCCAGGCACAACTTTATCTGATGCACATCAGTCTGCTTGTCATGGGCTTTTGGCATTGTGATATGGTGTGATACAGTGTTATTGATTGATTTGGTTATCAATCCTTACGCGGTTGTACCAGACTTGTGACTGAAAAAGTGAGATTTGCATGCTTAAGGCTGCTTACTGCACCAGCTAAGAGCTGCAGTAAGGGACTATGCGTCTACGACAGCACTGAGTCGTCTTGTCCTCTCTTCAGGTGCAAGAAGATGTTGAGAGTTGCGTTGGGGACAAGCGTCATCAACACATCTACATCTTGTCCAATCCTGAGATGTATCTGAAGGTGTGCCCAAACCTGTACAAGCTGATTGGGTATCAGGGGCTTAGTGCCAATTCTGCCTGCCGACAGCACATCAACAAAAGCGCAACCATGCCGTCTGGGGCTTCCCTTGGTGTATCAGCAGAGGATGACGGAGAGGTAGCTGAGGATGAGTTGTCCCCAAGCAGCAGCGCTCATCCAACACTCAGCACTCCATCGGTAGANAACAACTGTACACAAGCTCAAGTTGAGGTGTAAACGAGTGCGCACCGTGCCAATCATGCAAAGCCCGTTGGTGCCTTGCACGCCACGAGCTCTGACAGGTGCTTTGCTCAGGGTGTAATGCTTGCCGACGAATTGGGGTGGCCACACACTCAGGAGACAGTTATTGCAGCACACACTGGTTCAACTTCAGGTCAGCTTCATATCAGTGATACTGCGAGCTTATTCCAGCACTCTTCATCAAAGGCTTGTTGATGACAACTATGCTGTCGCAAACCTGCCAACATGCAACAGCAGATATGCACACACTGCAACACNCGGTGGCATGGGTGGAATGATGGGTGGTATGATGGGTGGGAACATGGGCGGAATGGGTGGTGGTAACATGGGTGGCATNTGATCATTGCAGCATGTGCACAAAGTTATGCGACCAGGTACTGTGTGAGTGTGCAACTGGCATTGCAAAGTGTGTGTTCAGCATAGCATGCAAAGCACATCTTGCATTATTGCATGGAGTATGTCATGATGCTCACCCCTTTCAGCAGGGAAGGCTGAGACAGAGCCTGCTGTGTGGTGATGCCGTACTGGCTCAACACAGCCTCAAATGCCGCATTGGTGGGTACAAAGACTGTAGCCATCAGGTTGGCATCGTCCAAGNCATTCGCAGACCTCGTGTCAAGCACCTGAGTAAATAAAGCTCCTCCCTTGGTACATGCGAAGGTAGTCGGTATGTTTTGTATGCGACGCTTCGAAACTGATGCACAAGCGTTGGTCCAAAAGTGAAGCGTTACCCGAGGGGTTTCGAACCGTCGGAGAGGGTGCCAGCTAAGACACTGCGGCAGAGGTACGGCTCTGAATGTCANCCCCACCGTGGGCCACGCTTTGCCCCAAGCACAAGGCCAATTTTACCGCAACAGCCATTGAGCAATTCAACAGCAGACTTTGGTCTTGGCAGCATGGGGTAGACAGTGCACTTTCAGGTTCAAGCCTTGAGCAATTTCATTTTATTCGACTTTTGCTATTTTTTTTCTTGTTTTGGCAACTGACTCATGTTTTTGTGCTGCCAGACTGTACCGAGGGCGGTCATGTTCCTACAAAGCATGCAGCCCAATGCCAGGNTGCAGGCATAAAGTGTTCCAAAAAGTACGCGGGAGGAAGGGATTGGGAGGGAAAAAAGAGTAGGGTTGAGCCTGTAATTCACCATCAAAAATTTGTCGTATTGCAAACTTTTTTTTGGGCGCACACACGTCACATACTGGCCCCAGCGTTTCAAAGCGACACAAAAACTTGATGCTGCATCAGGCGTCCGGTGATGAACGACTTCACCGGTTGATGATTTGGGTCTTGTAATCCGAAAGCCAACTGCTACGAGTTGCAACGGTGCAAGCTTGAACAGCATGTTATGTCGCAAGGTCAGGTCTAGCCCGCGAAGCGTCTGTCCGCTTAATGCTGTATTATGCATTGTAGCACTGGAGTTGTATATGGGCGCAATTCCTGTGTAACACCGGCGGCCGTACGCTTTGCTACGTGCATTATAGGTTGCCCCAAACAGCTGGTCTTCTTCTTGCNCCCTCAGTACCTTTGATCATCTGCTTGGAGCATTGAGTCGTATTGGAGCATGGGATTCAAATGCTGTGCAAGTGTGCCCATCNGACAGCAGAAGCGTCGTGATTTGAAGTAAAAGCACACTGCCGTCGGTGGTTTGTGCACTGCAAACCCCTGCTGATGGCAGGTTTCCGCATCAGGTGTTGTGACAACTCCACTGCCTGCACCATGCAAGACGNTGATGATGTCGAGTTCGCTGATGATGCTGCCGAGGTTGAAGACTTTGTCAGGTCCCACAGAGATGGAGATGATGCATCCGGCAGTGGCCCTGGACAAGGTAAGAGATGCCAGCACACTTGCACCTNAGAAGTCTAGACAGCACACCCAGACTGCTATCATGACACAGGTTTTGTGGTATGACTGTACTCCACTGGACTCAGCTGCACTATTGGTTGAGCTAGTGCTTTCCAGGCTTCGGAGGTCACTGTTGCGAAAGCAGAGCTGTAACACAGATTACGAGCGCTGGTTATGTCAGTAAAGCTGTTAAATACCTGGCCAATGAAGAGCGCACCCTCTGGGTACATGGCTGTGTCATGTTTGATTGTCTCAAGGCGCGATGCTGGTGCTGCAGGGCGCAACAGCACTCCACATGGCTGCACAGATGGACTGTGCTTCCACAGTGCAGTTGTTGATGAGAAACAACGCAGCAACCTTCTTTCCACCTAACCACCGATGTCAGGTAAGTGCAGTGATCCTGCTGGCAGAAGACGAATGCTAGCAAAACTATACACCAGATGTGTCTGTCCACATCCAAGACGGGATGTGCATCATCTTCCACGTGTCGCAGTAGCTTGCTGTGCAATGCTTGCTGTGNAGTCACACACGCCGAGCACCAAGGTCGAAGCGAGTGAAACACGACAGGATAACGGCCTGCTGACGCAGGGGCTGGAATGTCATCGATACAGCAAGCAACTATCGCAATGGGCGAGGGGAGAAGGCTGTTGGCTATGCTCTGACAGCACTGCACGAGCTGCAAGGCTTCACCAGAGAAATGGTGTTCATCTCAACCAAGGCTGGCTTTGTACAAGAGAGTATCAAACAGCAGGTACTATGCTGTGCAAGATTACATGGTGCATTGCAAATCCAGCTGCAACAATGCCGTGTCCAGCACACAATGACATCCAGCAGGCTGCCATAGCAACTTCCATGTTGCCTCTATACAAGGGCAATACATAGCCTGACACTAGCAGGGCATGTGTCATGCTTGCAGCCCATGCAGCAACAATGCAACAATGCACAAACATGCTTTCACAATAAACAGTGCAGCGATGCAACAACATGCTTTCACAATAATGGCCATTGCTCGTACCACATTGAGTGGCAGTAACATCAGCTCAACGACTGTAAGTGGGGAGCCTTGTGCAAAACCACAACAGTCTCGATGCCAATGCCAAGTCTAGTCTGTGCCACGTCCACCAGCTCCCTTGTCCAAGCAAACACCTGCCACTCCTAGCTCACCATCTCCTGCATTCAAGTGCTGTTTGCCTGCAGCTGCTCTCGCGCAAGGACATCGGNACAAGCCTTGTTTTAGCCAGAAATAAGTGCAGACAATGGTACATGCTCAACACAATTTTGCAGTCACANCACAAATTCTTTGACTCTGCTGACTGGGCACTATCCAAACAAGGCGTCAAGACTGAAAACAAGCAAGACACCACAGGCCTTGAGCCCAAGCTTGAGCCTACAGCAATGCGCCCAAGGCGTACGTCACATTTGGGAGAAGATGAACCATAACAAGCATATTTCTGTGCATTTGCATCACTCACTGTCACATTGCTGAAATTTGAGGCATCTGCCCTTATCAGCCTATACTGATTATTTAGCATAAGCAGGGACAATGTGTGTTTCGATAGGTTTACCTGGGCATCCCGTTGCTGCTTTCAGCTCAACATGTGTGTGTGGGCAAAGGTTCTGCACATCAACATTCAAGTCACAACAAACAAGTGAAGGGGTACTTCGATTACAAGCCGCTGCCTAAAGCATTAAAATAAGTAGAACTAGCGTAGAAAACCTGCGTGAGCATAGATTGGTCTTTTAATTAGAAGTCTGCTAACCACGACAAATCAGTCTCTGCTGTGTTTGCAGTGAAGCTCTTCGCAGCTGGCCTATCATAATGAGTCATCCTATGGGTAAATNTCAATGCTGAGTGGTCATCCTATGCAATCACTACTGAAGATTGTCTGCATCCCATCAGATATGCTATGCTATATGTATGCTATGACATACATGTCATGCTTTGTAAGGCAGGCTATGCCGCACACATGGCTATCAATTGTTGCCTGCTATGGGTTGCCATGCTGCACTACAACCACTAATCATTCTGGTGTCCATGCTACCATCAAGTTCAATCTCAGCTGTGGATGCAATGTCATTGCCTCATTGCACTATTGTTATCCGCAATTGCCATGTGCACAGCTGTTGCTATGTCATGCAGGCAGCAGCCAGGGCTGCAGAGCGGCGTGCCAGAGACAATGTGTGGTGCCCATGCGGTGACCACGGCACAGATGTGCAGTACACGNGCCCATTGATTGATGTTGACAATGGCCTGGACAAGTGCTATGTGTTGCACAAATTGAGAAGACATGCAATCCTACGGCAATGACGCAGTAGGCGCAAGTATATCAGAGGTTGTGTCAGAGTCCTGATGTGTGCCCAGCATCATGACTCCCAGCGGTCATGCACGTTGTATGCATAACACAGCAGGCACACAGGTCTCATCGTACAGTCTACAGCCATCCTGCAGGCGTGAAACAGCTGATTGGTGTTGGCAGGTTGCTCACAGCTTGATTGGGGATGCCTTCACACGGGGATTATCGGGGGGCGAGCGACGCAGGGTGGCAATTGCAGCTGAGCTGCTTACCTCACCANGTGCATGTGCTGCTGCTTATGCGGATGTGTGCATAAAGCATCATCAGGCCCTGCATTGCCATTGATTTGCACGCCAGAAAGATCTTGCTGCTCCTGCTGCTAGGAGTGATTACAGACGACCAGAAACTGTTCTTCTTTCTCTACTGCTGACAGAGGTAGTGTAGCTGTGCACATGCAACAATGCGGCAAGCAGAAGCTGCATCATGGCTCAGGAGTCTTCTTCATAAGCTGCAANACGCCATGCACGAGCACTGTAGCAGTATCCTGCAACAAGCAAGAGGTTGGTAAACAGCCGTGTGCTTGTGTATGGCACCACAAAACAACAAGACATAAAACTTTCAAGGCCTCACTGATAATCTTGCTGTCCACTAGACANCGCAATTGCAGGCATGGCAGCTGGGGGTGCAGCAGGGCATGAAGAGCCTCCAAGCTCTACAGCAGCAGCTGCAGACCCACCCGGAGGCATCAGTGCGCAACCTGCAGATGGTCCTGGACGGGCAGAGCAATGCTGTGCTGCAGCAGCTGCAACANCTTTCTTTCATTGCCAAGGCCCCTTCCCCCAGACGGCCTGTCCCGGCTCCTTGGGGTGCCCCTGTCACGGTCAGGGTGCCTGTCATGATCCCTGACTGCAGGCTCCTGTCTCATGGGACTTCTGAGTGGGGCAGGTTTGGCTGCTGCTTTCTCTTGTGCCTTGGAGATGACTTCCAGCTCTTCAGCATCAACAGGGATTTCACCTTCTTCAGAGGGCTCTGGAGTNGGCTCGGCCAGTGAGCCTCTCACAGAGATGGAGAAAGAAGCAGAGAAGCACAGGCCCAAGGTGAAGAGGAAGCCTGGCTCCTTTCAGCCCAAGGCCAACGTCAGGAAAAGCAAAGGCCGGCAGCGCTGAGGCACTGGTGGTCACAAACCAGAAAAAGTCACCCCTAAACCCCTTCTTCTTTGTCACCGACCCAGAGTGCTACCCTGAAAGCATAACATGAGTGGCTAGGTATCTGCTGGGTATCTTGTGCGTCGTTTTGTGCATTCNACTGCCCATACACAGGTTGCACAAGACCTGGCGGTGGTCTGCCCATGTAGCTATCACGGCCACCACTCCGCCTATCAAAGCTATTGCGTGACTCCCTGTGGTCCAGATTGCGCTGGTTGCCTCTGCCTCGGCCCCTCTTTCTTTCANCTGAGAAGCTTCGTGCTTTCACAACAGCGCTTCGTCAGGCCATACTGGGAGGCTCTGATGTGACAAGCCTGTGGAGGCCTGCTGAGAAGGCTGCAACCCTCAAGGCCAAGTTGCAGAAATGTCAGGAGCTCACAACAGAAAAGAGCTGGGCATCAGCTAGTGCTGGCACCACACAAGTATGTGCTGGCATTGTGCAAGGCTCAATTCCACACTTGCAGGTGCCNGACTCAGGGATGGCCTGTACAGCTGTACCTTGCTGCGCGCAAGAGCTGCAGCAGCATATGTCCTGATATATATGCAGCATTGTCTTGGATTGCTTTGTTGCTCAACACAATTGCCAACGTTCTTTGCNCAACTCGAAGACCTTACATGCAAAAGCGAGCTTGTACCTTCTGCCAACTTGCATGTCATATGTAAGATCTTAGATATAACGTTGTGAATGAAACACAACGACTGTGACTACGAGTCAGCAATGCAGGCCAAGGACCTTGTAGGCAGCAAGCTGACAAAAGGTGATGAAGTGCGGAACAGTTAGTACTGTCCTAAACCTTCCACTCACAATGTGACCTAGGGGATGATGCACGACCACAGCTCAGCTCATGCGAAGGTGTCCAGCTTGTCTACACATGATGCAATGCTTTAGTTATACATATGCATACAAGGTCTGCTTGCATGGCATCACCTGCCAAACAATCACAGTTGCTGGTTGAAGAACACGAGTGTGACCAGGTTGAAGAACAAAGTTGTGTCGCGCAAGTTGCTGCCCTGATTTGTTGTCGTACACGAGGGTGGAATAATAATGCTCCGGGACCATGCTACTCTATCGTTCNTGATGCAGCAAAATTGCACATATGGGTGGGATGCAGCCTGCCAGCCGACATGATCTCTGACATGTTGATGGTTTGCGAATTTGCACTATTGACAGCCAACACAGTATCACAGCATAGCAACACAACCAGCAGAAGTCATGCAGAAAGAATTGCCCCTGCACCTCCAAGCCAGTCATTTCAGTCAGAAAAGCATGCCTCTGCAACAGTGTACAATGTGTTGCATGGACTTGCAGGTGAGGACATGTTTGTCTGCTTCTGAAGTTCACGCACCTGGAATTGCTTTATCATATCATTAGTTCATGTCGGCTGTCAACTGTGTGTGGATTTGGCAATTTCACAGTGTTGAAGGGATCTGTTGCTGACAGGCTCCAAGCGCTTTGGACTCACAGTGAAACTGCTCAACAAGCCAGCCAAGCAGGGGCTGCCTACAGTCTTTGACAGACTGCAGCAGGAGCTGAATAACCCTTTGGGAAAAGCTGAATACTCACTGGAGGAGCTATTGCAACTTCGGCTGCTGTATCAGATTTGAGTAACAAGAGGATGATCACCCCAGCTGCTGATGCAGAATGAGTTTACATGAGAGTCAAATTGCCATGTACACTGACTTGACTGTAACTTCATTTGTCCAGAACTGTAGTGGTATTATGGCCAAGCCCGCTGCAATGGGTGTATACGGAGTTGACCTGTGAGTGTGTTCATTACTATCAATCTGAATCCGAAGAAGAGTCATCGGATGACGATGAGTCAGAGTTAGGAAGCGCATCCTGTACAGTCTGCTTGACTTTGGCAGCACCAGAGGAAATCTGTGACTGTGCCTGCGCCTTCTTCTTGGCTGCCTGCTTGGCCAACTTATCCTGTTCAGCCTTTCTTCTGGCCNCAGCTTCCAGCCCCTCTCTTAGCAAAAGGCCAAGGACATTGAACCCTCAGCATGACCCCTGCAGGTTGCACGAGTACAGAAGATGCTTGGCGACGAGTTCGGCACAGCATCAAACATCAAGAGTAGAGTCAACAGACAGTCAGTGCTTGGAGCTATCACATCAGCGCAGCAAAGGCTGAAGCTATACAATAAGGTGCCATTCAACAGAGCGTGTCAGCACAAAGAGCACAGTTTACACCTGCAGAACACCCCTCAACAGGATCAATTAGCATTATAGCACAAAGCAATGTAGTCGGCATATTGTTTCCACAGCAAATTCAGAAGAAGCTTCACCTGTCATCCTTGCAAGCAGTCAGACCACAAAGCTATTTGTAGGAACACAGCTATGTGCCGTACACAAACCTGCTATGCATTCAAGCTGTAGTTTGCTGCGCATCCAGCATCACATGTTCTGTCAAGCATATCAAGGAAATCAAGCCAGTGCTTAGAACATTGCCTTCCTGCAATTGCTCACCGATCTGCAGCTGGCTGGCTCATAATGAACTGCAAGCTGCACAGTCCTTGTCAAGCAGCAACTGTTTGTCTGGCACAACTGTTCCATGGGTGCGCAGGTACCGCCCAATGGTCTTGTAGTCTACACCGGAACAATTCTGACAGAAGAGGGCAAGGAGAAGAAAGTCAACATTGACTTTGAGCCTTTCAAGCCTATTAACACATCACTGTACCTCTGTGATAACAAGTTCCACACAGAAGCGTTGAATGAGCTGCTGGAGTCTGACAACAAGTGAGCTGCAATGACCGGATCTACTGTTGTTCTGAAACTGGTCTCTCTTGGCACACTTTCTGAGTAAGCCCTGCTGCTGCTGCAACTGCTACACGCCATTGCAGTTGGGCATGCTGCAGTAGCAGCACTGACTGTGTATCCGAATACAAAGCTGCAGCTAGGGTGCAGCTAGGGTGTGGCTTGACATGACAGAAGTCAGGTCACCAGTTTGATGCCGTCCAGCCTCACCTAGCACTGTGTGAGCGGTCGCAGGCTTTGTGTAATTTACATGTGCTTGCCTGCCACAGTTGTACTTACAGTGTCCATTGTACCATGCCATGTACACTTGTGTCGACTGCCGGGCTACAATGTGTCTTTACCTGCTGTAGATGACATTGGGTTTCTGCAGGTATGGTTTCATTGTCATGGATGGTAATGGATCCCTCTTCGGCACATTGTCTGGGAACAGCAGAGAGGTGCTGGGCAAGTTCAGCGTAGATTTGCCAAAGAAGCACGGCAGAGGAGGGCAGTCAGCGTTGCGTTTTGCCCGCCTGCGCATGGAAAAGCGACATAACTATGTCAGGAAGGTTGCAGAGACAGCTGTGCAGTTCTTTATCGCAGNCACCAGTGCTGGCTACACCTGAACGTGCTGCATGCTCCAAGAAGGATCGTTGCTACTCGGTCGTATGGCNCTCAGGTACAAACTCGCATGTCATGTCACAGGTCTTAGAAAAGAGGCTGTCGCATTTTGTGCTGCTTGTATGCCATATGATGTGAGCACACTCAGTGCCAAGCCCAACCTGCAACCCCAGCGTCACACCTGCATGTATGCAGCAGCAGCAGCAGCAGTNCAGGCTTCGTGGCCCCACCTCCTATTCAGAAGGGCTTACTCACTCGAGTCACGGCTGCTAAGCCCCCACTCAATAGCAACAGCCCCACAGGTATAGTGAGCAAGCACTCAGGAAGCCCTTCTGCTGCACCATTTGCTGGGCAGGCCCAAGTTTGTGTCGTGCATCAGCGGTACTGTTTTGGCCTTCGTGTCATGGAAGCGGTGAGACCGCCTGCACAGAGAGCTAGCTGGCAAACCTGTCAAAAGTGGTTGTGACAGGTGCTTCTGCTCAAAGTGCAGATAAACATTGGGACCTGCAAGGTCAGCAAGGACTTTGCTGGTGTTTCAAGCACNCAAAGAAGAGGCATGTTTAGGATAAACCTGTATTTGCATCTGTGACTATACCTTATGAGCCAGCAAGGTGAACCAGTTTGTTTGCTTGTACCTTTTACGTTCAGCGTGTTGAAGATCAGCGCAGCACATGTGGCAAGAAGCAAGCTGCAAAGCTCACCAGATGCACAAGAGCAGATGGCCACTGCATGCACAGCATGTACGGTGGGACACAGCATGCATGATAAGACACAGCATGCATGATGAGACACAGCATGCATGATGAGGCACAGCATGTGCAGTGAGGCACAGCATGTGTGGTGAGCATGCATACTTGATACGGCAAGACAACTCATGTATTGTGAAGGACTTTAGCATAGGCGCTGCAGGTTGCAGAGAAAAGTGTGACAGAGTGCAGAGGAGTCCGGCGTGACATGCAGCAGCTGTGGTCTACCTGCTGTGGTTGCACATAAACGGCAAAATCGTAAATTCGAACTTTGAGCGCTGCACCAAATCCGCCTAGACCAAACTGCCGGCTGCCAGTCGTCACCAGATCCTGGCACTCCTTGAGTGCTCCTGCGCTGCCCAGGCACAGGCGGCAGGGGAATGTGCCCTTTTTTGCAGCACGAGTGACACTAGGTTTTGCTGAACCCCACTGTGCAAGAGCTTTTCTGCGTTGCAATCAATCCAAATGCAATGTCTGAGACACTTAACACGGGTGTGGACATTGTCGATCGCTTGCAGTGACCAATGAACAGCAGATAGTGCAGCATGCCTGTCATGTACCTTGTCTCAGGGTCTGTGTCACCCTCGGTACGAAGCTGCAGCAAGCTTACGGACGCAGCTGGTGGTGTGGTCCGTTTTCTTCCTCCACCAATATGCAGCAAGCTTCGCAAACGACCTGCCGCACNCAGCTGGACAAGAACCTGACATATCAGGCATCTGCATCACCTGCTTGCGTTGGTGAAAGCAGTGCTGTGGCTCACAACAGACTCTGCCTCATCAAAGCGGTCTCCAGCAATGCTGCTGCCACGCTGACTTCCGCTGCTGNTGCTGACAAGGAAGGCCAGCAGTGTGTTGATAGTCACACTGCAGGATCGAGCAACACTAGGACTTCCTGCTACGTACTTCCACCTACACCGTAGAATTGAGCAATGTCAGCTTGAATGCATGCACATCCTGGCCAATGAGCGATCTTCAACGTCTGTAACACGCAGGTGCTTAGTGAGCTTCCCTTCGACACAGATGTCGACACGGCAATCTACTCATCAAATATCTACCATCTGCATCATGCACTGGTTCTCCTTGTATGCATGACAGCAGAGCCAGTGTGAGACCAGCTACACCCAAGCAGTTGGCATAACTATGCAGTTGCAGTGAAGCTCCTTACCTGACAGGTCCATTGGGCACCGCATCTGAGGCCAACAAACCTGAAGCTGCTGGTGACATGCCTGGTGACAAGTCAGNGATGTAAGCTTTGCATACTACCATTCTACCATACGTCAGCACAAACAGCTCTTGCATGCAAAGCTCATCTTCTTATGTTGTTGTTTGCTGCCACAATATACGTATACTGCATAAGTCGCATCACCGGCTCGCTATGCTTGAAACATGCTTACACCACTTGCAAATGCATGCTGGGGTTTGGCTACATGTGTCAGGGTACAATACATTCATAGAGGTCGATCACTTTCTACAAGCAAGTTGGCACTGTTGAGCAGAAGACAATCCCCTTCAAAAGGTTGTGCCATTTCGTGAATGGAATGTGCAACATAGCCTGCTTAAGTATATGACCTCAAGCAGTGTTACACACAGGTTGCACATAGGTCACCAAGAGCTTGCAGGTAACTGGCACACCTGGCTGCGCAGGTATGGGAGCCAGAATCTCGTGATCAGGTGCTGCAAGTTGTCCCATTCGCTCCCCACCGCCCCACAGGCCAGGGTCAGGACCAAATGAACAGCCCGCAAGTGAAGCAAGATATGACTGTTGAGATGGCGTCTGTCACAAACCGAATCGCTGCTGTGCGTGCTCATGTGCACCATGCTATCAAGCAGGAACTCAGCCCAAAAGTCAGGCAATTCCTGCAGACCAAGCACCCACTGGAGGCAGTCAGCAGCACCAGCGACTTTCTTCCAACTATCCAGTCTGTTGCTGAACTACTGAAGGTGTACCCCGTGCCCTCTGCNCAGAATGTGCGCAAGTGGGGCTGCCTGTGTCTACTGATTTTGGAGCCTGGACCTGCATCTGTCTGCTTGCAAAATGACAGGCCTACACATGGTCAGGCCATCATGAATGTGGCTGTGAATGCTGGAACCTAATCAGGCAAGACATGGAACCTCATCAGGCAAGACATGTCGTGTATTGCAGATGCAGCTCTGCTATGCTCTGTTGATGATCACGGTGGCCATGCTTGTGGCATACCACACTGCCAAGGCAGATAGGAACCCCCTCTTATGGTGGCTCCCCCTGCTGCAATTGATCCCAGTGGGTGCTCTGGCAGTCAACAAAAGCTGGTACCGTCTTACTTTATTGTCATGCCACTTGCTGCACCATGCTGCATTTGTGCTCATATGCTGTGTGTGGTGTTGCTTGTGCTGGCTATACTGCATCTGCAAACAACCATGTCCTCAGCTCTTGTGGTGGAGTGTCCATCAAGGCGCTCTCATTCTGCTAAATGTCCAAGACGACGTTTTTCTGCAGTAGCTGGTGTCACAGACTGTTTGTGTCTGCGCATCATTTTAGTTAGCCACTGCCCATCTGATGCGTATTTCTGGTTGCCATCCCCATTGGCTAGCCTAGCCATGCCACCTGGTGCAGCTCATCAGTCAAAATTACAAAAATTGTAAAATTTGAAGTTTTTCAAATGAAATTCAAAAAGAGCATAATTGAGTTTCACTTTAAAAAAGTAAAAGTTTCTGTTTAATTTTCTATCATGTCTGCATGCAGGTACTGGCGACATTGCNCAGCATATGGCTTCATCGTCCCTGCTGACTGCCAACTATGCAGCTGTAGAGCCAGTCACAATGAGAATGCAGAGCTGCTGCTGTTTACACAGTGACCAAGCAGTGCCGCTGCACTCTAATTGCACCTGAACCACCCAGAATGCAAATCTACAATTAGACAAAGATCTGCATGAATGCGAGCAAAGCACTTGCTCAGCACTTGCACATACATGATGTATGCTAGACATGGCTGCAGATGCACAACGTAGCTTCACACAAGCTCAACCTGTCCATCATGTATGTGCAGATTTCCTCTCAGTAATGGCAGATGTCCAACACATCCGTACAAGCTAGGCAGGAACGCAAAACATCTTTGCACAGATGATGCTCTTATTTTCCTTGTCTCGCTGTCCAGTGCTTGGAAGAAATATGGCTGTTAGACTACTGCATATGTAGGCAACAGTTGCGAGAGTAACCTTGAAAAGTCAGACGATGCACATTGTCTATGCAAGGTACAGCATGCTAGCCACCAGCAGTCAAGTAATGAGCATGGCACGGCATGTAAATGTACCTGATGGCAGATCACACACAAGGTCCTGAGGTTCTCAAGGTCACACAGTCCCCCTCCCTGATACACTGCCACTATGTGATCTGCAGTAGACAATTCAAACGCTCATAGCTAGCACAATACAGCTAGGTGGCATGTCACAGTGAGCGTGATTGTATGTACCTGTTTTCGCCCGCCGCATAAGCCGGTATAGGCCTCCTGCTTGTATGTCACGCTATCGGTGTAGCGTTTTCCAAAGCAGTCCAGGTGAATGTTTTCTCCTCGGCGAAGGTGCGCATGGAATCGGGACTCTTGCATCAGAGATGGCACGCCCCGTCGTCAATTATTCGCCAACGCATATAGCTTGCGTGTCAGCACGCTCAGTGTGTGCAGCAAACTGCTATAGCTGGGACGGCATGCACGACTTCATAAGTCTCGAAGTGTCGCTCTGTGCATCCGTGCAACACAGCAATTCGGTGTCACTACTGAGGGGCTGAGGGGCTCAACGCTCACTGCTCGACCGTTGCATGGCAGTTGTATGGCACAAGTACACACTAAGTGGCAGTGTAGTCGACCTTGATTCAAATAAGGGTCAACTGAAAACTCAATAAGTGACTGTGGGTAATTAAGCTACCCTTAATGAGCAATGTGCTTTTTGCCGGATGGACCAGCGCACGTCTAGTCGCATGAATGGTTGCTGCCTGTTGTTGCTGGTTGCTGAGCAACAGGAGTCGGGCTTGGGACAGTACTGCTTCGGCCAGATTGAGCAGCACAAGTGAGTGGCCAGCGTATGCAAAGGCAGCATCTGCATACTTGAAGTCTGAGGCTGCTTCACTTATTTGCGCACTGCGCCCAGCTATGACTGGAGCCTCTGGAGCTTAAGGGCTTCTTGCTCAGCAGCATGTCTGGCAGCTTTACCTTTGGCTAGCTAGGTGNGCGCAACGCCAATGGAATTTCCTCTTGCTGTTGCTGTGTAATCGTGTGGGGTGCCCTCATTCTTGTTGCTGAACTCAGCGGCAATGGCAGGTGCTTGGGTGGCTAAGCAGTTGTGTTGGCATGGCTTTTGGCCAGCACATAATGGACATTGACTACCACTTGTTCTGCAATCAATCCTTGTTGTCCATTTGTGAGGTCCGAGTGGGNTGCTATTGAATGCTGGCACTCTGAATGGCTGGCAGGGAGATGCAGCCATCATGTTGCCAATGACCGACGNAGGGTAGAGATACAGTGCTGTCAGTGTGACCTGATTGTGCTCTGTGGTACAGAACTGACTGAAGGCCTCTGCACCACCCAGAGAGTATGGCAGCATGAGCTGCATGTCCAAAAAGGGCTCCTGCTGCTGCTACTGCTCCTGCTGCNACATTGATCTGACGTGCAACAGGAGACTGGGCCCACTTGAGACTTCCTGGTGCAAATTGCGTTGCGTACATGACATATTCCTGCAATAACAGACTGCTTCAGCAATCCGCAGACATGCCTATGTGTCCCTGTGCAAGGCAACGGCAGACAGCTTCAGGTGTACCAGAAAGCTGTCTTGCTGTACTTCCACGCTGGTCAGCTGGGGACTTCAGGCAGCTGAGTGCCGGTCTTGATTTTGCAACTGGCTCTGTGTGAGCTNAGCCTCGAGCCCGTGCACAATCCCACAGCCAGTATGTTCAAACTCGCTGCAAGAGATGTGGTCGTTGCTGCCGACTTAGACCCGCACAACAAGCCTTGGATTGTGCTCGACTNTGAAAGACACATGCAAGCCTGGCACATTCAGGAAGCTGGAAGGACCTGATCATGATGTTGCCGCAAGGAGTATACTGGAAACAAAGCAAGTGGCTGAAGCTGTTCTCAGCCAGCCTTGCCTGACATAAGCTCAGCTGAGATTGCTGCACCATGTTGTGTTTGGCTTGCACATGAAAAAGGCACATGTGGGCATGTCAAAAAACAGGCATGAATGTATGCATTGCCACACGGCCCTCGTAACTGAACTGTGATGCCTCTGATACATGCCACAAACCACCTTCTGCCAGTGAGTTGATGGCAGCATCAAATGCTGGGATTGCATTCTCAGCTGCACATAGTGTGTGCTGGGTGTAAAGCTGGCAGCGAGAGCAACGTGCATGCTGTGCAGTTGGGCATTGACAGGGCTAAGGACCCACATGCACCTAAGCCCGGCAAAACGCCATTCAACTTCTTCAGCTTGGATGCCCGGTCCAAAGCCAAAGAGTCCTTCCCGGAGCTTACGCAGCCAGAAGTGACGAAAAGGGTGAGCCTTTTGCTGCCCTGCCACATCATCACCCCGTATCAGGGCTGTTTTTTATGACCCCACACCATCCTCTTTGCAGGTGTGCAGTGTCATTACAGCCGATAGCACCTGCCATGCATTGAGGTGTACTGAAAGTATGAACAGTGTGACTTTTGCTTTGCTGCGCGCTATGCTGCAGCCTTTGCTGCTGCATGCTGTGCTACGTATTTTGCTACGTCCTTTGCTGCTTGCTGTACCTCGTTTGCAGGTGCTGAGCCATAGCCACTGACATTCTGCAATGACCTAAGATGCCGTGCTGTGCAATATGCAGTGTGCATGTGCACACTGCTCAAGATGTGCTGTGTGAGGCTCTTGAATGCTNAGGGGCACAGCTAGGCAGGGCAAGGCCAGGCAGGGCCATGTCAGGCAGGGCAAAGCAAGACAGGCAACACAGACCAATACGCACAGGGCAGCTGCCATTGCATACAACGTCAACAGAGGCAATGCAAAAGTGATACTGTCATGTCAGGGAAGGACCGACCTGCATGGCAGTGTGTAGCTGCAAGGTGTACTGCTGGCGTTGAAACGCCCAGGACAACCACTGGTTGAAAGCCCTGCGCAGTGTCATATCAGTGAAGTAGCCCACAGCAAGCCTTGAACCCTTGCTGTACTCGACCCCTTCTTGCCATTGCCTCCAGCACTGCAGCATAATGCCATGTTGAAGCTCAAATACAAGCCACTTGCAGAAATGACATCCCAATGTTTGAGGTTTAGGATGCTCAAGTCAGGTTATCTGCAGTGCTGACAGATGGTCAGCATCATTGCCACCCTGCTGCAGCAGGCATGCAGGAANCGCAGACTGCGTCTGAGCATGCACGTCCGCTTCAAGACATGTTGGATGTGTTGTGCTGGTCACAGACGTCACCAACTTGCTTTGTTGAAGCGCACGTTGGGGCGTGCAATTACGGGTGTAGGCGTATGTGTATGTGGATATATAGGCAGGCTCAATCATACATCTTCTTCCTCACTTTCAGATAAGCGTGAAGCTATTGCATATCAGTCGACAAGGCCGTGCACCAACCTTTTGGCTTGATACCGGGCGATCTTGATATTCGAAAAGGTCGACTAGTGCTGCCAGGTCATGGCTGTGCAGCTGAAAATTGTTTGAACACCCCTGCTACCGGAATGCAGACTCGACTGTGCAACACGCTAACTCGGTGCCAGCGCCCTTCGCGTCTGACCAAGCTCCTTTCAAGATTGCACGATGTCAAGCCAAGCGCAAGATGTAGAAGCGCAACATATCGTGTACTAGCATACAGAGTCGATATAGATGTTAACGGTCGAAGAGAGACGTTGGAGGTTGCAGAAGACCAGACAATATTGGAAGTAGCGTTGGATCAGGGGCTAGAATTGTCTCATGATTGCAAGATGGGTGTATGCATGACTTGTCCTGCAAAGATGGTGAGTTTTGTATTGAGCAAGTTGTGAATAGTATATTTGCGCTTTGCATCCACCTGACCATGCTTGCAGGTCTCTGGCAAAATTGATCAGTCAGCAGGAATGCTTGATGAGGATGTACAGGAGAAGGGCTATGCCTTGCTTTGTGTAGCCCAGCCACAGAGTGATTGTGAAATTCGCACCATTGAAGAGGTAAGCTACAACATTGCTGCATGTATGCAGACCCCCTGTAGCAGGAAGCAGCATGACCATGGTGGGGTGACTGTATACATGCTGAACAATTGCCTAAGTGTTTACAGGAGGAGCTACTAGCAGAAGTGATGCAGTCAGGAGCTTTGAACTAGGGCTTGCAACAGTGCAAACAGAATCCCAGCTTTGTCACAAGCTCCCAAACTCAATCAGCCAATTGTCTCTGCTCTGTAGAAGAAATTCAGCAGCTGTCTGCGGCTCACATCATCTCTGAAAGTTTCCAGCCATGAAGCTACCAGCTCGTTTTTGCTCAATTCAGCATGTGCTGCACTTGACCATCAAATGTTGTCTCTCGCTTATATCGTTGTTGATGCTGCTGTCACACTGCTGCTTGCGCCCTTTGTAGCAGGCGTTAGTCACTGTGGCATGCCTGCAAAGTGATTTTGATTTGTCTGCCGGTATATGCAGGCAGCGCTATTGAGAGTGATGTAATCAGCTCAGCTCAAGCTGACACAACCCCTCACCAGCATTGCACATGCACTTGTCAGAAAGTACAACTGTGCGCCAAGACGTAAGTTGAGTATGGGCATGCATCTGAGCTGCATGCTAGGTNTTGGTCACATGCCTCACACTGGATGCCGTAATCGAAGGTTAGTAAGCCGCGAGATACGCGAGTACGCCAACACAGCCCGCCATGGCACAGCAACAGACAGGCTGTGANCAAGATCTTCTGACATCAAACAAGCAGTCAGCATATCCCCTTGACCTGCTGTCCTGTGTCAGGCTCTAAGCAACTTCGATGCTGGCGATTATGACAATGCTGAAGATTACGATCGGCAAAACTATATCTAGGTGGCATGACAGGCAGACAAACCCACCTGCTTGCTGGCTCCTCACTCGAGACAGCTGGGGACTCTGCTGGTAGCATCACATCAGGCGCATTGCCAGGAGCCTCAGGCTTACCCTCGCAGGTGCATGCGCAGGAACTTGACGCTGACCCTAGCAGATGCATTAGCAGGAGCCTGAGGCTGACCCTGGCAGGTGCGTTAGCAGGAAACCTCAGGCGTACCCTGGCAATGGTCTCAGCGTGCAGAAGCTCGCCCTGCTGCACAGCCTCNAGTTGATCCACAGGTAGATGTACCGCTGCCAGTAGCGCTTCTCTGGTGCAGGTGGTATGTTTGCAATGGCCCGCTCATACACCTGGGGTGCAGACAAAATCGTGTGATCAAATTGTTCAATCGAGTAAGCATGTGTTCATGCAATCGAAATGGTCTTGAATGATGACTCTGCTGCAATTCTCATATCAAAATGCAAGTGTTGAAACAGCAAGCTTGGCTAGTGGATATGTCAACCAACATCAACGGCACTAATGTGAAGAAACGTGCAATCAGGGGCATGTACTGTGTTGCAGGAGCACAGTAATNGCAAATGAGGGAATGAAGCACGGCATGTGTCAACTTGCATGCACTCAAGGCACCCAGTTATGTGACCTGTGCACCATACTGACACGGCTGCTTCAGTTTATCTTGTTTTGGTAGGAAACACCAAGGTAAAGCACCACACAGTGCAGGTGGCTATGCACAGTCAAGATGTCTTGCAGGATGATGCTAGTGGAGATGTGGCAACCGTTCCTCAGGCAATCGAAATGTTGTGTGCATCAGGCAGCTTGTAAGTGGCAATACACAATCAATACAACATATCATCCATCATCAAATGTCGGAAGCAGAGCAGACCTGGGACTGGTTCTGGGCCTCAAGCAGTCTCACATACTCCAACTTCCAGTAGGCTAAGTAGTCCTGGGATTGCTTGAACCGCTGGTGATCAGCAGTGGACTGCGTCCTGAAGAAGTTTGCCTGGGCCTCCCAGTACGCTGCTGCCCGCTGTGACTCACGCCAGCATCTGCGGGTGTTGTCCAGCCAGGCCTCCAGCTGGTTGGTACNCGCTGCAAAACCGCTCTGTTCTTCCTGGCCAGCATGATACACTCCTTCCAGCCTGTCAAAGCCCTGTAGCCATAAGTCAGTAGCTTGCATATGTTCTGAGCAGTGATGTAAACACAGCATGTGTTACTCATTGCTTGCTGTTCCACAAGTGGGATGAGCAGCAAATGGTATGAGCAAGCTTGCCTGCAACTACAAAAGCACACATGTGGGCTTCAATGACAACACATCTCCAGCAGCACTAGATCTCACCTGCTAGTGCTGCTCGTCTTGAATTGAGCATCAGCCCTGTTGAGCATGAGGCACATGGCGTNGGAATGAATCATACCTCGTCTACAGCAAAAACTGCCATCCACGGAGTGCCATCAGGTATCTGCCCAACCTCTTTCCAGAAGTGCAGAACATCTATTGGCTCAATGCAATGCAGACGAGGATCCATATTGTGTAGGAATGTAGAGTATGGTTCCCGGCGGGGGGTGCTGGAATACAGCATGCGCAGAGCAAGTATGCTGCCAGATTGTACACCCAACTTTTGCTCCAAAGGGTGCAGCATATGTAGCTCTGCAGCAAAAGCAGAAGCAAGNGCAGTCACTAGGACCAGTTGTCAGGATGTGCCTTCATGCATATGTGCTGTGCTGTAAGTGCGGGCAGCGATGCAGTAACAGCTGCCTCGCTGAGCCCTGGTGCCTACCTCCTGTATTGTAGCTGCCTTTGGATTGCTCAGGCTTAGCCAGCAAAGTCTGTACTTAACTTACCACAAAGTGTTAGACCCATAGAGTTTCTGACTTGTACAGCAAATCAGCTGCGTGTCAGGAGTCAGGTCAGGGATAAACCACTCAACTCCTAATGTGCTACACAATGCCCACCAACCTTGCATGACATTTCACTTGCAGCAATGAGTAGTGCTTGCCGTTTTGCTGCAGCAAGGACGCAGGCAAGCATGCTTATGAGCTCATGACAGCCTTGTACCACAGCCCAGCCNACTGTTGGCCAGTAATGCAATAGAGCTCAGCAAGCTGTTGCAGGTTTGCAGGTACGCGCAAGAGGCCTTTATGTGTAGTTGCGCAACGCACACCCATCAACACGTCTTCACAACCATTGCCATTGTAGCAACTGTAGAGGCCCGGCATCCTACAAACTGCCAACAAGGCCTAGGTGTTGTAGTTGAGCATGTTGTTCACATCACACCACTTGCGCCTTGCAGGTTTGCTTTGTTGTGCCAGCATCTTTCTTATGCACCGTTGCTCACAGCCACCTTGTACCCTGCATNATGCCAGGATGTGGCCACCGCTGCACACCTGTATGCGGAATGCGATGGGATGGAGTTCCTGCGCTCAGCGTGCAAGCTAGATATGCGCTTTGTGCCTGATGAACAGGTATATGGCAGTGCCAACATGCATTCAAAAGACATGTATATTATGTGAAATATGAAGTCATCAAGGCACTGCATGTGTGCTCAGCAGGTGCTATGCAAGTCATCCTTTGCCATAGCTTTGTCGTTCCTACCTTCACACCCCTACACACTCACTGGCTATACCTCACTTAGGAATGGGGAGCTCATGCAGGCAGAGCTCATGTAGCCATGTCATTGCCCAGCTGCCCAGCTCTGTGGAGTAGCCTGTTGTGATCGTCGTCGTCGTCGTCGTCGTCATCAANTAATGTGGATTACATTGGAAGTTGCCAGTATTCAAGTAGCTGTTGGTGCTGTTGCAGGGCGACTTGCTAGCGCTGCCTGCAAAGGTGAGCGGATGGTTCCGCAGTGCTTGTGATGGCACACAATCTGGAGTAGCGGCATNCAGCGCCTGATGGCAGCCATGGGAAAGTGGCCTAGCTTGATCAAGCTGAACGCTGCTGCTGTGTTGTCCAATGGAATCAGGTAGTGCCCCTGATCTGACATCAAATTGTGTTTTCATCTTTGCTTTTATACTCATTTATTTTCATTTCCTCACTTCGTTTTCAATGACAATCGTACAGGTTTTGCCACTGTGACATTGCTCAAAGCTCCTTCAGTTGTAGTCAGCCTTGCTCCAATTGCAAACAGCTTTGACTTGGGATGCGAGCTGCTGCTATTTTGCAAACAATGACAAACTAAGCTGGATGCCTAAATCATGAGCATGGCTCCTGCACAGTTCGGTCTCTGCAAACACAATACATGCATGCTTTGCGCTTTAGAGTTTCTGCAAGTCAAAACTACCCACTCGAAAGTTTGAGCACTGCAGCAGAGCAACATGCAACATGTTCTCCTGGGTTACAGCTTCTGTATATGGTGCAGGTGCTCGTATTGGCTTGACATTCAGACAGCTGCACCCCCCACCAGTCAGACACAGAACCTTCAGGACAACGCCGACACAGACAAACAGCAGAGGAACAATGCTCAGCGGCCCCCTCTCATACCCCTCCAGCAGCCCCCAGGGACCCCTNGGTGCGCGCATTTGACTTTCCAGTTCATTGCTCAGTCCCGACTCGCAGCGACCCTGCATTGTGTTTGAACGTGATCAAACCTGTTCTTAGCTCATTCAAGTCTGTGAATGATCGTCCTGCTGTGTCTGCTCGTGCAGCAATCGGCTTGGAGTGTGGTCATGCTTGCGGTGCAAGATAGCCTTTTGTGNCTTAAGATCAAGCTTCACTCTATAAGTGGCCAGTCACTTGACAGCTGCGCACCTGCTTGCGAATAGAAGCCATCGTCAGAAGCATGCCACAAATTTTAGCCAAGCTTCAGTTGACAGCCATGCATCTGATTTGGGAGTCAGCAAGTGGTGCAACAACAGCATGCAAAGCATGACTGTACCCTGGNAGCACAGCGCTCCTGACTGTGATGTTGGGCAGACTGCCGTCTGGCATCGGCTCAATCCAGGCTTTGAACACACCAAGCAAGCCCCCATCANCAAGATACACTGCACACTTAGTCTAGCTCTCATACTCAAATGCAGAACTTTGCCTCTCTTGAGGAGCATGCAGCGCATGAGGAGCATGCAGTGCATGACCAGAATGACAAACNACTGACCTGCAATCGATGCAGTTTGCTCTGAAACCATATGTGACAGGCGTGTAGAAACAAGTGTGACTTCCTGGTACACTGGTATGATCACAAAATGCGTCACAACACAGCGCTGGGGATTACTAATGCTTACAGGGACAGCATCAGGGAGGCTTGCAAAGTTGCACAAGAGTGTGACAGCATTCGTGCATGAAGTATTGTTCTGCCGCAGACTGAGTGCTCAGGCAGCTCAGCTCAACTTGAGGTGTCTGAGCCTGAGCAGCGTCAACTGCTGCTGTAGCTCTACAAACCATATGGCCAGAGCTGCAACAACAAATGAAGCTGCACAAGTGTAGACACTCGAGTCCAGTGAGACCCGCAGAGCCATCAAGGACATACTTCAGCAACAGAGCAATTGCCCAGTCAGGCATTCCACAGAGCAGTCAAGCTTGCATGGGTCTCTGGTGCGAGACTGTCACACAGGTTGCAGCTTTTTTGACTGGCCTAACCTGGCCTGACCTACAGCATTAGACATAGCCCATATCAGATAAGAGGCAGCCTTGACAACACTGTGGTCCCTTACATGCTCAAGACAGATGTGCAGGACAACCCATTTGTTCTCTTGCGTCACTAAAGGTAGGTGTGCAGGACAGCCCATGTGGTCAGTAGCCAAGCGTTCAAAACGTTTTGTTTTCATGTCAGGGTGTGTGTTTGATCGGCACACATGGTTCCCCTTCAAAAGCTTCAACTCATCACACCACATGGGACAGTAGGACTCATGTCATCAACACACCACAAGCATATGCATGATACTAAACGTGAACTGAATGCTATGACTGCAACTGATAATACACATATGCCATAAGACTGAAGACCTACTGATGTCACAGCAGTCAGCGCGTGACTGAAGAGCACTTCCAGTCAGTGTTGTGTGATGCTGCAGTGAGTCATGGCATCTGCAGAGAGTGGGCTCACCTTCCAGCCTCTCTTGACTAGGAGAGACTCCACTCGGCTGGCCTCCTTCTTGTACAGCACAAAGACAATCACTCTGTTCTTCCGGGACTTATGGTACTTCTGTAGAAGCTCATCTATGCGCTGATCTCTGCGCTGTGGCTCAATCACTTCGACCACCTGCATGAGAACACACTTGCTTTACTGACGTGGCATTTTGCAACATGGAAGACGGCACAGGGCGGTGCAGGGCTGGGCCTAAACCCTAGACAGCACAGGGNGGGCTGGTCGGGGCTGAAGCTCTGCTGTTGCAACTGTGCAGATCTTGACATGTTGTCATGTCTGGTCTGCATCAGCACCGCAGCAGTTTGATCTGGCTGCTGACTGGCAGGCTGTACAAGGCTGCTGTCGCCGCTAGCCTTCTGAAGCATCCTACATGCTGACCTCGATGGATGGACCAATACTTGGCTTTCAACAGCCAAGCTGGCGTTGTGAGGGCTCTGCAGCATTGGGTTGCTGCTTTGCTGCATGTCCTGCTGGACAGGCCATTGCGGTTGATAAGCCTTGTGGGACACGTCACGTGCCTCACACTGGGGCTGCTTAGGCGAGCCATCATGATTATCAGCTGGTGCAAGTCTGATGGGGTGCAAGTCACCAGATCTGGGATCACGATCTAGATATGCCTCTTCTTCCTCTTCTGGCCACAGGGCGTCATACAAAGCACGCTGGTCCCTAGCAGGAGACCAGGATGGGGACACTGTCTGTGCAGTGCGCGCTCGCTTAGTCTGATCTGAAGGTGTGTTGCCCACTGAGTGCAGCTTGGAGCAAATGACCTGAGCTGGCGAATCAAAGCTCAGGCCTCTGGCAGCTGTTGGTTTGGGTCTCATATGTGTGAGCAATGCCTTGTCTGTGATGGGCCAGGGGCAAGCAGTTAGGGAGTTGGCAACAGAAGGTGAAATATGGAGTGATTGGCACAGTAAGCCACCAGGCGGATGGCAAGCCTGGAATGACTCTTCCCGTTTGCTGCAGCGATCAGACCACAGCTTCAGCTCCTTGTCCTGCAGCATACATCTCTGCTGAACACATACTTACATAAGGTTGTACTGACTGTGATTCATGGCACAAGCTGAAGTTTCNTGCTCTCACTTTGCAGATGCACAACAGCACCCTCCCAGCTCAAGAGCATTGCTTATCTTTGTGTGCCCATGTTGTGCTAAGCTGCACACGTTGGCATGCTGCTTGTCAGCAGCGACAAGGCCAAGTAATTACTAACAATTGAGCAAAATAACTAATAAGCGTAATCGTAAGCGACAACACTCACCTTGTCGCTTATTGATGAGCATGTGAGGCACAATTCTGGGCAGCTGGTGCGCCACCACTCTGAGGGCTGCCTCAGCCCCCAGCAGGGTACCCCCCTGCCTGTTGTCATTGCTCTCTGCATCCGACGCACCTGCCTGTAGAAAGCACTCGACCTTGTAATAATGTNTGAAACAAAAGCATGCAGAAGTGTGGCATAACCATCCATGCCAACTGCATATTTCTTGAGGTCACTGTCTTGAGGTGTGCAGGGTCCAGTGTGCCCAACTGGGGGGGCTTAGCTAAACCCTAAACCCTCAAATGACTTGCAAGTCATAGCTGTCTGCACTGATGTTTGTCGTGGATGACAATTGCTGGCACATACAAACACATTGCCAGTCTGCCACATCTTCGGCAGGTCTTGTGGGGTCTGGGCACAGGCAGTCAAATTCATATACAGCTTCGTGTGGCTTGCTGTGCAGCATCAGGTCCTGTGAGTCAATCTGCAAAGCATACAGCTTTGGGTGTGTCTAGCCACAGATTGTCGCATTGCAAGAAACATGTGCTTAGGCATGTAGCAAGAGAACGACCTGAGCGTAAGAACCCTGTCAGAGTGGTAGGGCATTCTGACCTTGCCACTGGCTGCCTGCTCTTTTGTACATGCAAAGCGAGATCAAGGTTTTAGCTCTCAGCCTCACACAAGCATACCTTGCTTGAAATATGTCCGCAGCACCTGCATAGCAGACAGTTTCATTACCCATGATTGTTGTGCACCCAATGCACAATGCAAAAACACATGTACTGACATGCAACAGATGTGTTGGTGTTCTTGACTTTGAACACCTCTAGTGATCTCTGCCACGGANTGCTCGTGTAAAGACCAGGGTACGATATAGCCAAAGTTTTCAGTGGGTTGTCCGTATGACTGCACCATTTGTGCCAAACTTTACCAGGGTTGTCCTACCCTGGCACAAGTGTGTACTTGTGTAATGTCTTCTCGATACTTCTGACTGTCGATCTGCACCAACGTCCGCGGCACGGCATAGATCAACGCACGCACTGGGGGAAATCGTCGCATAAACGAGTAGCGTTAGTGCAAACGCGACTGGCAGAGATCGGCGAAAGTACCTTTGTTGACTTTCGACAGACATGCGACGGGGATCTCACTTACTTCGGCGTATTGGCCGAAGCTCAGGCTATGTGAGCGAAGCTGTGCATACGCGTGAGTTCTGTTTGGCAATTCTTGACGTGGGTGCTGTGCACTGGTGCTACTACTTTCGAATACGCCCGAAACTGTTTCGAGCGTGTGCAGAGCGCTGGTTCAGGGCATCTGCTGCTGCTGCAAGCGCACAGCNTGGGCATGTGTATACAATTCCACAGGTGGCATCACAGTCTAGCTACACGCTACTTGTTCATAAGCTGAGTCAGGCTTTGCTAAGATTGTTTAAATGGTTGAGGAGCATGCAAAGTATGTTGTCAGTAGTGCTTGGCTTGCACCAGACAACCTGTATTGTGTTGTGCTATGGGCACTCGCCTTGTACAGTCATTGGCTCATTTAACAGCAAAGCACTGGTGTCTGCAGAGTACACTGAGCGATGCATATGTGTGGATGTTGTTTCTTTGAAACGTAGTGTAAAAGTTACTAAGAGTTGACTCACCAGCGTCACTGTTTGCAGGGCGGTATCTGGCTCAATGTGCATGCGAGGCATTGATGGAGTGGTTGAGTGAATGGAACCACACATGCAGCCAGAAAATTGGAGGTGTTGCCAGGCGCAAAGCAAAACTACATACTGACTGCAAAAGCACTGATCCCATCTTCATGGGTGTCCCCCTTCTTCTCTGTCACTTCTGACAATGATCTGTCCTTGCTTGCTTTGTATTTGCTTGTATGAGCAGGCAGCTTACATACCGTGAGTTAATGCCTATACTTACTTTGCTGTTGACATACACAAGGGGTGCTGTGCGTCCCACTTCGCAGTGCTGACAGTCGGAAAGCTGTTGTACTTAAATGGCGGTTTGGTTAAATGTCTGTGTGCGCCATAGCTGTCTGTGTCCATCATAGCCATAGCCCAATTTGTCTCCATGCATGTCCAGGGGTCAACATGGTCAATCACTTTGTCCTGACTATATGAGCCTGATCTCTGTGGTTGCCTGTGCAATATGTAATCTAAACTGAGCTGTGTTGTACATGACTGTGCCGGGAAGGCCCAAGGGTGACGGTGACAATTGCAGGTATGAGCTTAATCTGCATGCCCCATGCTGTCTCAAATGTGAAACAAGCTTGTCATTACGATGGGAGCAATTGCAACAGTACACACATGTACACGTATCCTCAGATCACNACAAGCTTGGCATGCCTGGGCAATAAGGCAGCAGGCTTGTCTGTCTGCGAAAGTGTTGCTGCCAAAGTGTTAGGTCTCCCAGTGAACCTGCAAGTCCATCTGCAAGGCTTGTGGTGCAGGTAGTGCGGAGCCTGGCAGCCTCTGTGGGGATCATGCAAGCTGCACTGCCAGTACTGCAGGCTTTGCACAACCCCGTTATCAAGGATCGCCACTGGACCAAGCTGGCTGCTATCATGGGCACTCCATTAATCACTGACCCGCCTCTCACCTTGTCCCAGCTACTCGAGCTCAAGGTACATCAGGGGCTGTGACTGCTGATAAGCCCGACCCACAAATCAAAACTCATGTTCACTAACTCATCCTACTTTGAAATAGGATCGGTAAAGCTATGCATGATTATTCTTGTGGGGCATCATAGCGCATATGGATAAATGCTGTGGCAGAAGCTGTCTAGCTTTCCTGGCCAGGCTGATTGTTGGTCAACAAGTCATCACCTGTGTGACTCTTTGGTACTCCTCATTCCTCTTTCAAAAGCGAAGAACACTGATGTTGCTGGCGCATGTGCAGAGCTCAAAGCACATGCACACACTTGACAGGAGTGTATAGGCCTGTATTAGAAGTCATAATCAAGTGACTCACCAGTGTCCTTCTGCAGGTTGTGGATCAAAAGGATGCCATCTTGAGTGTCAGCTTAGAGGCCAGTCAGGAGATGGCCCTGGAAGACCTGCTGGACAAGATGTCAGCCAAGTGGAACACCTTGGAGTTTACTGTGCTGCCATTCAAAGATGTCAAGGATTCTTTCATTCTGGGCAGCACTGAGGAGGTCACAGCTACCCTAGAGGACAGCCTAGTCACCATGTCAACCATCTTGGCATCCAGGTACAAGCTTCTTCTCTCTTTTCCAGCACAGGCTATGCGTGCAAGGCGCACATTGGCTTCTGCACACAATGCCTGCCATTCCACCTCCATAAACTGTGCATTTGATGGCATGCAACGCCACGTGTTTGCATGTGCAGCCTTGGTTAGCACNCCCGATATGTGTTCCCACAGCTTGATAAGTTCGTTCTGTGATGCCTTGTTTGCTGCTGGGCAGATGATAATGCGCTTATTCTCAGTACTTGGATCCATGAGAGCTTTCGCTGCATATGTCACAATGTCCTCCTTGGTGTTTGCCAGACCTGCACGCATATGTTGCCAACTTGTAGTAAAGTGCCACAGATGCTATGACATGACACAATGCTGAAGTGTTGAATAATGCATCGGTCAAGCACGCCCAGCGCAATCTTGAATCATCACAGCTAACTCGCTACTGTATGAAACCTTTATGCTGCCTGTGATGCACATTCATGCCTGTGTATGCATATCAGTGCCTCTGCTGGTGAGATGACAGTTTTGCAACAAAGCATAGGGCCTCTGTATGCTCCTCTGCGCCAAATGCAATGTTGCATAGCACAGACAGACTACCTTTGCTGTTGCCATCGCCAAACACCAAGACAGAGTCTGGCGGGTAGGGTTTGCCCAATTCACCCAGCCCTAAAGAGCACAGAGAGGATGATGTGTCTAGCATGCCTAGACAGCATACACAGACACCATATATATACATACACAGAGACCATTGCATCAAAGCACCACCACTGTAAGGATGTCCAACAAGCTTTGTTCATTGTCATGTACAATAGACATCTTGCGTCTGTGATCTGGTCAATGCCTTCTTTGCATGCTGACTGCAACATTGACCGCTGCATTGTGCGCAATAGCACCTACAAGTAAGGCACTACAGAGTTTTACTCACCAAGATACCAAGCCTCCATGAAGCCATTAGCTGAGACAAGGGTGTAAGGCAGTTTCTCATTCTGTAGCTGCTTCTGGACTGCCCGCTTGGGCTCAAACAGCTCAGGGGTTGATGAGATCCCAGAGCTGAGGTCATAGCTGAACTCCGATGGCATGAATCGTTTGACTGTACCACATTTTACGCTGGCTGCAATAAGATGCTGCTGCTGCCTCAGGAGCTGCTCTCCTATGCCAAGATAACAATAAGTGCACACCGTAAAGAGGGCAGAGGCCATCTACATCCACATGCCTGACCTGAAACCGCGCATACGACGGCTTCTACGGGGTGAAGCTGCTCAAACACGCGTGCCACCGTCTCGGGGTTGCTGATGTCCCCATTTACAAGTGATACGCCGGCTTCCTCAAGCTGAGACAGCGTGGCAGCTTTGACAACCTTGGAGCTGCTGCGCACAAGCGCAAACACTGTGTGACCCTCTTTGATCAGCGCGAGCGTCAACGGCAAGCCGATCTCGCCTGTGCTACCGACAACCAACGTGCGCACCATACTATAGCTATCTCTCAAAAGTCAGGTGGCAAGCATAACACGGGCGGCAACACTCACGCATGCGCAGTAGATGCTGAGCAGTACTGAAGATCTCTGATACNCGCGAGTGTAGGATTGTGATGAACAGCTGGAATGCTGCAACTATCAGTGTTTTACATAGTGGCTGCTGCAACCTTACTTCCTTTGCTGGCATGCAGTGTCAAACACCACAATGACATTCGAGGATACTGCCAAGTTGTCTTCAGACTTGCTTAAGAAGCATCAGCGGTTTGTTGAGCTGCGTGCTATGATCAATAGTATGTAGCTAGAGCCAATGTATAATTGACAAGCATTTTACACTGTTAGCAGCGCTGTGACACAGTCGTAGTCTGCATGGTGTAATGTGAATCTTGGAAGAAAATCTGATGCAAGTTCAAGGACGGCTCGATGTTGATGTTTGCCAGTCTGGATCAGTCAGCAGGTTGCATCCCAGGCGACTGCAGGTTGGCCCAGCAATGTATGTCAAGTCCAGACAGTGGGCCACAGTGTAGTAGAGGCTTTATGGCTTCGAAATACAAACGCGTGAGGCATATGACCCGATGTTCTGCAAATGGCTAATGCCAGGTTTGACATTTGTGACTCACAGTGTATGCAACATGACATGCAGTCACTCATCCGCTGACCAGAACAAGTCATGCAACATGCAGACACATTATACAAAGGTGTGGTATGCTNTTTCTGTCCCATACAATGAATCCAGCAGTATGCTCTGCAATACAGCGCTTTGTGATTAGCATCCTTGTTTGTGCAGCGAAAGATTGCAGCTGAAGTCATGTATGCCAGGGCTGCAGAACGGCTGCAAACTCGGGCGCATTGACATTGTGTAGAGCTGCAGGTGCCTAACACATGCAGAGCGTTGACTTTGTGCAAGCGATGCAATTTTGTGTTTGATCAAGCTGCCCTGCAGCGTGCTGTGGTGAGCAGCAAAGCCTGGATGCATGAACCTTACCTTCCACTCATCTGCTGACAATGCATCCTCATCCCCACTGTCAGTTTCAGAGTCAGCACTCGGCAGCGCATTCAGCAAAGGTGGTGAGTGTGTACCTTGCCTTGAGCCCAACTGCAACATCGACTTGTAGCCTCTACGCTTTGCTTGAGCCAAGATCTGCAGAAACAGGCAGTTGTATCTGCATTTGACAAATATTGTCTGCATATCATTTGTGTGTGCCTGTGTTTCAATTCACGCGCTTAACGACCTGAGCAGTACCTGCAAGCCTATGAGGGTGCTATTCGGTGATCGCCAGCGTGTGCCGCCACGTTCAACAGTATAGCGCGTGCATGACCCTCCTCTGGTACGTGCTGCTCNCAACTGTACTGCTTCCTTGATGCTTTGTCAGTTGGAGCGTACTAGTGGCGGCAGTACATACATGCAATTGAGTAACAGCTAGTGGCAGCAATACATACTTGCAATTGAGTAACGGCTGGTGGCTAGCTCAGCAGCTATGAAAGCATCTGTTGCGCCGATGGCCATGCCCACATCAGCTGCCGANAAGTCCCCGGCAGTGTCACCATCTGTCCTTCTTCGTCTGTGTATTGTCAACATTGAACATTGCAGTGAAGGTGCCTAGCGCAAAAGTTATGCTCTTATGCTTCTGCTTCGGCTCCTGTGGCAGCGGTTGTAGTTGACTGTGAAAGTGGCACAACTAGTGCAGACCTGGTGATTTTAAAATTCTCTCTGATTGATGGCAGATTGCACTCACAGTAGTGGGTTTGTGATTGACCTGTTTTTGAACCTTAGCAATTTGTCATGCATTTCTAAGAACAGCTTCAGGTGGTGGTGCTTTTCAATCGTACTCTTGTGCCAGACCGGGGTTCCTGTAGGCCAGACCATGTGTATAACAAACTTATGTGTTTCAATGCAAGCCAGCACACTGAATTCATACGGCTCACACCAAGAGCTCGATGTGTGTGTGTGTGTGAAAGTTGTCCANCTCGCTGTCTTTCTGCATTGCTTGAGCTTGGCAAAACCAGATTAAATTGTTAGCAATTGACAGGTGTGACTGTAGGTGCTACAAAGCGTGCAGCCATGCTAGACGTCCTGCTTGCTGCAGCTCAACGACTCATTGGTTTATTGCAGCAGCAACTGCTAGCCAGGGACAANCAGAGGGACATAGTATTCGCAGGCAACGGGTGTCAGTGAGTGAATGACATTCTTGTCTGCATGCAATTGCAGCTATAAGTCAGGGGCATGTATGCACTACTCACGTCACTGCTCAGTTTTGATGCATTGCCTAGGACAGATCCTGACATCACACAGAATGGTCAGCAGCAGTTACATATCATCATGGCATGCCCTTGCTGGTCCTGCTCACTTGAATGTAACACAGGGAGCTGTGCCTGCAGCCAAAACCATTGTCACAGCACACTGTCCAAGGTTGCACTGTGGTGCTTTTGATGCATTCAAAGCTTGGACCTGCCCTTTCAAGCCTGCTTGACATACAACTTGCGCAGTCCTGGTGAACTCAATAGTGGCATGTGCCTAGCCAAGTGAATATATGCATACCTGGGAACCGAGGTGAGGTCACAGCCAACAGTAAGGGCCCTTTCCAAGCTGCAGGGCCAATGCAGGTGCTGCAGCAGAACAGCCCCATCCCCACTGCTAGAGGCCACACTGAAGACACGCTGCCCATCTTGTGCAAGGTGTTGCAGAATGTCATGGACAAAGAGAACAGTCACCAGATAGACTGCCAGACATCTGGCGCTGCTGCTGTTGCATTGGTGTTTGGCATGTCAATGAGCTGTCTGAAGGCTGCTGCATGTAGTTGGGCTGCTGCAGCGCATCTCCAATGTCAAGGCTGCGTACAAAGAGATNAGGTCATGGACTGCAGTGGCTATGGCCCTTCATGCTGGCCTATGAGCCTGGCAGAACCGCCATTCTGGATGACATTTGCATTGTTCATCCTCAAGATGAACTGCAGCAAGCCCTGGAGACGGCTCTCAACACCCCACCAGGCGCCCCCAGCATACGCACGTCCTCAGCCTCAAGGCTGCGGGGCTGGTCACAGGACACAGCACAACATAAGCAAGCTCAGGTATGTCTTTGCACCATACTACATGAAACGTGTTTAGGTGTTCTATCAAAGACCCCCACAGACCTGCCACAGTTTGCAAAACATAGACACTTCGTGTAGGTCGTGACAATAGCCCAGGGCAGCATAGACGCTACGTCGACCAGGTGGCACTTCCAGCCTATGCGAGCTCCTGGGCATCAGCCTTCTGAAGATGAGATCCGTGCACAGCTAAGCAGATTTGGGTACAAGCCTGAGCTGTATGGCATTGCTTGGCGCTCATCAGCACTTGTTGAGTATGTATTCCAGCCCTGGTATCAAGAACTGTTGACTATGGGTAAAATTCAGGTATGCACCCAAGCTGCCCTGCGTGCTCGTTACCATGTGCAAGCACCTCATGAAGCTATGCACTATATATGGAACATCATGCAGTGCTGTGTCTCACACCCAANAAGAATTTGTGTTCATTGAGGCACACAATCAGCCTTCACATGCATACTATTCCTGATGACTGGGACAGTATCTGACTGTGAGAAGGTCAGTGGAGGGTTGACATGCAGTGGAAAGTGTCAATAGCAATGCAGGCGACAGCTCAACCTGTTAGTCATGGCCAATCAAAAGACAACCATGCTCTTGGTGTCTGTCATTGTAGCCCCGTCACAAAGCAAAAGCATAATGTGCCGCTGACGATGCAGCAGTGGCAAGTGATGGTGCAGGAAGAGTATGGCCAAACAAGCAAGAATGCTCTCAAGCTGACCAGTAGGTGCTGCTGTTGCTTCATGGCCACAAACATATGCCAGCAGCTCATGTGCTGTGAGTGCGCTGTACCAAAACAATGGACATGATACATGCTGCACAAGCTGTACGAAAGATTGCTCTATGCTTTGCATGCAAGCTGTGTACCTCATCAGNTCCGTGTCTGTCACTGTTACTGCTTTCAGAGGTGGACCCCACTCTGGTCAGCTGCATGCAAAATGTTCGTGGCTTATGGACCGGAGCTTGCAGGAAGAAAGTTGGTGCGCAAGGCGCTGGCAACAAAGCATCCGCACAGTGCTTCTCCAGTTTGTATAATTGTCACTGCTTACAGGAGAAGAAGCTGGTGCGGACAGAGCTGCACGCAAACAGTCAGCAGGCTGCACTTCTTGTTGCTAGTTGCATGGCTGCTTGCAGCTGGACAAGCTGGTGCACAANCTGAACACTGTACAATGCTTCATCACTGCTACTGGAGGACAAGGCAGCAGTGCGAGCAGACCGCAGCAGCTCTGTAAGCGCGACATCAAGGGACTGTTGCATGCCTGATGTGCTGGAGTGCTGCGTCAGGTAGCCGTCAAGCAACCACTGCTGTGATAACACTGCCTGGAGTAAGATGGGGTTGATCTCCTACAGCGCAAATATGTGTTGTGCAAACTCTTTAATTAGTTCCATGCAGTATAGCAAACTTGAGCCTATGCTGTCTCAATGATGGGATCACACATGGTACATTATTCAGACACAGCATAGAATGCTGAGGATGGCTGAACGTCTGCCCAGGGAACCTATACGCAACGAGCAGACGGCAGCCAAATTGTTTTCATTGATTAAAAAAAGAACTTCAAGCTAAATTACTGACCCACCTGAGGTTTGCCATCATCAGGAGGGTTGCTGCCAACCCCACAGCAGTACTGCAGCAGAGGGAAGTAGNCGCCTGCTGAAACTACTGTCAGAATCTGACGTAGCTTTTGTATATTGGCCTGTGCTTCTTGAATGCCTGCAGATGCAACCAGGACCATCAGCAGAGCAAGTATCATCATGCCATTGCCTGATGATACACGCATCAAGGAGACAGGCACAGTCACAGGCTTGATGGACAGATGATGAGCTACTTGTAAAGGAAAGCTGCATGGGACAGAAGCTTGCACACGCAAGCTGCACTTGCATGGCCAGATGCTGTTGTGGTGCATGCAATGTTGCAAATGACATTTGGACTTCTTGCAGGCAGCATGTCAGGTGTGGCCTGCAGTTCAAACATTGCCTGCTGCAAGGTGAACTGTCCAATTACAGACACGTGCCACCCTAAACCAATGCTGCACAGCATGCCAGGCAACNGAGAGCAATGCAAGTAATATGCTGCAAGTTTGCTGAAGCAGTAACTTCAAGAGGCAGCACGTAACATGTCACCACATAATGCACCGCTTTGCATTTGTGGAGTCACTTGATGAGATTGTGTCATGCTGCAGGGGCACAAGGTCCGCATCTTGCCGTACTCCACTTTCAGGCTCAATTTGTCGGTCACATCTCCCTACAATGCTGACTTTGATGGAGATGAGATGAATATGCATGTGCCTCAGACAGCCGAGGCGCGAGCAGAGACCAAGGAGATCATGATGGTGCCCCGCAACATTGTCTCTGCACAGGTAGTCTTGGNCAATGAGATTGCAATGTGAGGGTATGATGCCAACAGCTTCCACATGCATGCTGTCACGGCATCCTAGCTCCAGCTGATATAGTGTAGGTCAGACGAGAGACCTTGCTGTAGACGATGCTTTACACAGAGCAAGCAAGTTGTGCTGTTGCAGCAGCTCACAATAAACTGGCTCTTGTTACTGATTGCCTCCTCGTTAACAGAACGCTGGATTGTGGCTTGCGCCCCATCACTTCACTGTCCCTCAGCACAGGTTTCGGCATGGGCATTCAATGTGGGCTTGTGACACAGGAATAGTTGTGAGCAAAGCAAGGCAGAAGCAACGACNCCAGTTGAGCAGAGTCTCAATCCAAGTATGCCCTGCACAATAGGTTTCGGCTGGCATTTCATTCAAAGCTACAACTAATGCTGTGTGATTGCAGAAAATCCACATTGCCTGGGTCAATATAGACGGCATGGTTGAGCTGCCACACTATAAGCAAATGAAGCCAGATGCTCCAGAAGGCTTTTTCTTGAAGCCAGCAGCCATTGCGGACACTTACTGGGCGCTGCACCAACAAGACCCTACAGCCTGGACACACGAACTAGATCTGCGCCCTGCAATTGAGAAATGGTAGTATCTGCTGCAGCAGGCAGTGTGCAAAGCAAGTACATGGGGGTAAAGTCTCGTATAGTGAAGCTAAGTTTAGATGCCTTGCATGGCCATAGCCATCAACGACAGAGGTGATAGCTTCCTTACATTAATGTCATGTGCACAGCCTACACCTGCTTCCTGAGTGGCTTAGTACAGTGCACAGACAGAAAAAGGAAAGTCTACGCTGCAAGGCGTTTCAACCATGCCGTGAGGCGTCCCGTCCCCCTCAAAAGAGGGAACAGCATGTACAATGTAAAACTAACAGGCTGTCGGTTGAGAGCAGGCAGTACTTCTTTTTGAGCATACACGTATGCAACCACAGCACACAAAGCATGCAGTGATTACNGTATGTCTGACCAAATGTAGTCCTGCCATGTTGAGCACGCCATGGGGCGATAGCGTATGTCGTTGCTGGGGCATATGCAAGGCAGCTGCTGTAAGTCAGCAGCAACCTCTTGTCTCACAACACCTGGCTACTGCAACTCCCATCCCAGGAATGCTAACAAACAGTGTCATGCTGTCCAAAAACTACAACCATGTGCTGTGGCATGAGAGCAGCTACACACATCATGGCAATCAAGGTGTAAGACGCACAGTAGACCAGGTGTGCTATGCTTACCTGCTTGGATCAGAGGTTGCTTGCAGAGCAGACTGAAGAGCTTTCTCAACATCGCTGGCAGCGCTATTTACAGTGATCTGCACAGCACAAGTGCGCTTGTGAGTGCATTGCTCACCATGCAGATGGTTAGATGCAAGTCTGACTACAGGAACAGGCCGCAGACTGACATCTGGGACTGGCTTTATAGCATGCAGTGCAGCACAAGCACATGTGCATTGTCATGATACAGCTTTCAACAAGTCAAAAACCCGTATTTCCTTGTGCAGCTCTGACCATACACAGAGCAATAGCACACCTACATTGTACCCTAAGTCAGAGTGGCGTGGCACAAAGCTTGACATGTACACTACCCTCAGACGCTGCACTGACAGACCCGACAAGGCCATACATGGGGGTGTAGCTCTGGTTCAGGAATAATGCATGACTTCCTGCAGTAAGCAGTTTCACCTTCAAACCTTGCATGGCCTGCCTGATATGTAAAGCTTGGTTACTGTCAGCTCTAAGCTGTTTCTGCACCCGAGTCCCCTCGCACAGCGCCGCTTTGTCCTGCTTCCGTTTCTTGCTGCTTTTCGCTGGCTGTGCTGTCATTTGATCACCAGGGCTTACCAGGCTAGATGAAGAGTATGGGGTGCACTGCTCATACAAGTCATGGTGACCCTGCCATTGTTGCCAGACACTGACAGCAAGATGGTACAGCGACACCAGCGGCTGGGCTTCAACTGGCAGCTGCAGTGCTCCAGCAGGCCCAGCATGCCTCAATTTTGAATTGGTCGCATGCTGCGCTGTGTCAGGTGCTGTTGTGTCATGCTGTGCTGTAAACTGTGCTGTGCTGTGCCATCTGTATTGTGCCAAGCTGTGCGATGTCAATAGCTGTGTCACCATGTGCTGTGCATCAACATATGTCCTGCTTGCTGCCTGATGCTGAACATTCAGCATGCGGCAGGCACCAAGGTCATCAGGAATGTCCATCAACAGCACTGTGGCATGCATAGGTGTGGAGGACAAGTACGACACTATACTTAAGTTTTATGGTTTGCCATCTCTGTCCATGAGAAACAGCCTGCATTACTACCTGAAGCAACACCCAGAGATGTTATGGATGATCTGGACCGAGTGGGATACCCACCCAACCTGTCTGGGTACCAGGTAAAGCCACAGAAGCGGAGCAGCACAAAAGCGGTTGCTAAGGAGCAGCATGTCAAGAATGTGTAGCCCCACCCTAGCTTGCAAGCACTCTAGTGTGTGCAAGCGACATGACAATGTACAAGCTCAGAGGCACAGTGTCATCACATGTGTTGCTGCAGCTGTCATAACATAGCTTAAGCAAAGCAATGGCTGCATGAACGATGTATGGTTGCATGTCATTTCACAGCTGGCATTTCTAGATGTTTTACTTGCATGCAGGATGTTCTCTGACATGCTGATAGGCTACCTGATGGACAACTGTGCTGAGGCATTGCTGGCTACAACACAGCATGGGACCCACACTCANTGGGATCCCAAACACCCAACTGCCTGCCCAAATACTGCCACACCTGCAGCAATATGACATTTACAGTATATACTGTATGCGCGGTTGTTAAGTAGCAATGCACAGCACAACCCAGAAGTGTTGTCTGCAAGTGCACCACGCTTGTGCACTCATCAAGTATGTTGTTCATAAACACTGCTTGATAGCAGTGCGGTAGTTGACTCATCATGGGTACACACACCCCCCTGTGCATTTTGTCAAGTGTATGTGCTTGCTGTCTGGCATCGCAATTGGCTTGGCATGCACGCATCTGCAAGGCCGGTGGCACGGTTGCTGCACAGGTCAAGAACAAGGAAGGGCAGTGGATCAATGCGGACCCCATCCCAGGTACCTTTGTGTGCAATATAGGCGACATGCTCAAGGTATGGGACTGTTGACATAAGCTGATAGCCTGTTGGAAAGCTTCAGTGTCCCTTACAGATGGGATGCGTTCAAACATGTCAAATACAGACTGACATTCAGTCTGAAGCATATGTAGCAGTCTCTGCAGTGTGCAGAGATGTTTTGAGCTGTGCTGCACCCTTGCAAACAGGCACCTGTAGATTATTACGTAACTTACAAGCGCAATGCATTAAATCTACTTGAAAGCAATCCCCCTCCCATTCATTGCAGACAAGTCCTGCTGCTATGATTGCATTAACTCATGTGCTGCCTGCAGTACCAGTTGCTTGGTCTGCCACAATTGACTGGCCAGCTGCAATCTGGATTGTCTCAGCAAGTAAGGTCGCACTGGTTGCATGTGACTCATGTGTGAGCTGTCTGGCCTCTGTCAGTCACATGCTGCCCCAAATCTGAGCTATATGGTATGAGGATGTCATGTGCTGACAGACCTCCAAGTCGCTTGTTGCAGTAGGTCACTTGCTCACTGGCCTTGTTGCAACCTCATGCCAAAAAGCCTGATATGTGCCTTCTTATGAAGCCTTGACTTGTGGAGTGTAATCCGCATGAGTCTCAGTCGAACTATCTGCTGATCACAGTAACATTGCGACTGGCAGCGTGAACTACCATGGTGCTGGTTGCAGGTGTGGTCTAATGGCCTGTACCAGCCAACCCCACACAGGGTCATCAATGCTGACCCCAGCCGCTCCCGGGTCTCCATCCCCTTCTTCTACGAGCCCTGCTATGAAGCACTCATACAGCCACCTGAGAACCTTGTGCACAGATCTGGCACAGAGTAAGGCCATGCAGCATGCTGCTCTACGTACCTACAGGCTGTCTGCACGCATGACATATCAAGTCAAGATGCAGTCACGCCCACGCAGCTGAGTTGAAGCCAAACAGGAGTTTGCATTGCAACAAAGCAGCCATTTATGAATCAATGCTATCGCTGCTGGTTGTTATGGAGGGTGGACCTGCTCTGGATGTGTACTGCACCTGCACAACACTGCACTGCANCTCTGAGGCATAAGCTATGTAGCCCAGACCTGTGCGGTCCTGCAGCACAGCGTGACGCCAAGTCAATGTACAACAAGAACACAGAGGTTCAGCGTCAAAACACCAAAACTTCTGATGTTGCAGCATTAGCTGCCGGATTCGTGACATAAACATCAACTGCTGCTCGTGTCTTTCTACCTGGCAAGCCGCAGCTGTCTAATAAGCCCTTACACAGCCCTACATGCTCGGCCAAAACAAGCTTCACAAGGTCATGAAACCAAGCCCCAGCAGCAGAAGTCAGTTCAGAGCTTGCAGATGGTGTGCCAACAAACTTGCAGGTAGCTAGCAATGACCTTCAAGGCAGGCATGGCAGTGAGCCTGATACCAAACATGTTCTGCGGTAGCTTCACCCAGATGCCGTGTTGTTAACACGAAATCGGTCCTACATGATGGTATGTGGTGTCTGTGGGTCCCTCATGGAAGGTGTATAAAGCAGTACATGTTGACTACATGCACATGCATGCATGGAAATGCGTGCTGCATAGGTAACCAGGTAGTATTGCATGCAGCAGAGTCTGGTCTCATCAGCAAGTATATGCCATCCTTGAGGTTGTGGCACGAGCAGACTGGTGGTCATTGAGCTTATGGTACCTTTGTTCAGCCTACAATTTGTTATGCAACAGGTTTGGCCAATAGCTAGCAGCATTCCCATAAGGACTGATGAATCTGCTTATTCAGCCAGCCATGGCAGCTGACAATGCAACAGNTGTTTCCACCTGCTCACATGTGCAGCATGCGCACAGTCATGTTTGCATTGCACAAGTTGAACATGCCCTCTGTACATCGCAATGTGGAATTTTGTGCAGGTAGTGACTCCTGTCCCTGCATGGTCATTCTGTATGCTTGCACAGTAAGGAAGCAACATGTCACAGGTGCTTGCTCTCCAGCATGCTGGCATGTTCACTAGGTCAGCTTGGCTTGAAGATAATGTGTGTGTGAGCCGATACAGCTTGGTATGGCATTAACACGGCATCAACCACAGTCTGGCTAACTGCATGGGTTATAGCGTGTAACCATCAACTGGCATTCATGACCGGGCTGTCCATTGCAGTGGTGGAGTACTCATCGACGCTACCCAGCAAGGCAACAATGCTCGCTACATCAACCACTCTTGTGACCCAAATTGCCAAGCACAGTCATGCTTGCTGGAGGGCAAAGAGCGGGTGGGCATTTTCAGCATCAAATTCATTCCTGCTGGCCAAGAGCTCACCTATGACTATCACTCCAAATCTGCTGGGGCTCCTGTTGTCAGGTCAGCAAATGAGTGCAACAAGGACTCACAACAAAGAGATCTGAAAATCGTTGCTGCAGGATGCAAGCCACGCTTTTTGGCATGCAATTACAATGTGTTGTGATTACAGTTATGCCATTTTACGACGCGTACTGCTGTCATTTGTTGTCGTGCATGATCTACAGACATGTAGTAGAGATTGCACTGATCTATATATGCATAGACACTGGAATTTCACCAAAACATTGCTGCAGGTGCCTGTGCAAGTCGCCCTTNCCACACCCCCCTGCCTCACCAGTAAACCCTGGAGGGCCTGCTCTGTCGCTGGCCGCTTCTCCGCCAACCTGCCCACAACCTGCATGCCCGGCCAGGACTCAGTTGACATGCACTGAGTTGTGACAGCAGTCAGTGCGCATGTGCGTACTACGTACTGACCCTTCAATTGTCAGCTTACCCCATGCTGTGTCTTTTGCTCCCTGTGCGGAGGTCAAAGCACCTGTCACATACCTTGTATGTATGACGCTCTGCGCAAGCATATGCTGTGTAAACACCTCTGTCTGTCGCTGCCGCAATGTCATGCTGCCGCATTTGATGCTGCTGAGCATCGCGGTGGAAAGTGCCTGTGTAGCCTAGGTGAAGACTGCAGCTGGGCAGTCCAACAAGGTCTTGGTGACATTTGAATATCTAGGCAGGTTAAATTTTCACTTCAGCACAATGCAGCAAGGCACATCAAGGGGGTGTGGCCAGTGCATGTGAATCAATGCGTACTAAACAAACTAGGTGTCTGCAGTTAAAAGTGGTGACCTGTGGGCTGTCCTGCTTGCAGGAACCAGTTGCATGCAGTGCAAAGTTGACAAGAGTGATCATCATGCAGACAAGGCAGACGCTGGCACAGCATGTGTAGCTTCACATTTGTAGCATCATACTGGGGATTCAACCAACAAATCAATGACTCAGAATAGCTTCAGCTGATGACGTTGAGTGATGTCAGTGTTTACCTCATCACAATCAGCACAAGCAGTACAAGGCCTTAGCTTGATTAAAGCATGGCTCTGACTGACCTTAGCTATGTAGCGAGGCTCATGCCGTATGTGAACAGGTTGTGTGACTTTGGGAGTATACAGCTGGCGGACCCTGTCGGTAGCTTTTGCTCTCTGTTCCAGAGCTCTCTTGAGGCGCATCATCTCTCCAGCCTCTCCATGCACCAGTATGACGTGAGGCGGATTGACAATGTCAAGAAAGTCTGAAGTCTGAGGGAAGTCTGCATGGGCTGAAAAGGATATGGCATCCACAGAGCATCTCAGAGCTAGCTGCAGCAACAAGATGGCTTATCGTTTGGTTGTCATTGCATTGTGTAGCCCAATGCAGCATCAGGGTTCCAATACATGTCTATCAACTGTGGAGCCTGATGAACATGAGCCAAGGCTGTAGCAGGGGTAGCAAGGTCACCACTCAAGGCTCCAACAGCAATATCCCCCTCTAAGCCAACATCACCTGAGAAAAAAGGAGAAGAAGCAGTAGCGCCTCCACCAGCTCTACTACGGCCAAAGCCAAAGCCAGTACCTGTGGAAGTGCAAGATGTGCACAGGCAGCTGAAGTCATACCTACCTGGGGAGCTTTGTGAAGCCTTCAGGGCAACCGGCCTCAAAGGTGACCTGTATGACTGGCAGGTATGCGCCCTACAGGGGACTCTTGTTGACTCTGTGCTGTCATGCATCATTTGCNAAAACCTGTACAGGTGGGATTTGAAGCAGGAGCCTGCAGGCAGCGCTACCCCTAATTGGCACCTTGAAGTCTCAGCGACATGTGACATTGCGGCAGAAGAAGAAATCCTGTTGTCATATGGTGAAAGAGACAATGATGACTTCTTCACACACTATGGCTTTGTGCCGCTACGCAATCCGCATGATGATGTGGTGCTGTTTCAGGATATGACCCACCTGCTGCAATGGCACCAGAGCAATATAGGGATCAAGGTGAGACTACGGCACAGCATTTGACTTTTGCCTTTGACCCTTGGCCAAGCTCGGCAAACCTCAAGGCATATAAAGTCTTACAGACGAGCCTCAAGCACCTGATATCTTGATGACACACCAGTCTCTGTGAAGTTACTGAGTAGCATTGTACGTGGCACAGCCACGTAGCACCATTTCATAGTCAAGTGCAGATGCTGACTTGAAAGCTTGCCGGCGCTGCATGAAGTAAGCGATGACAGCATGTATGGTCTTGTCAGGGACGTTGTGCTTGAGAGCACCTAAGCTGAAGCTACTGTGTCACTAGATTGTTGCTTCCAAGGGCCTCAGGGCTATCAAGCTGGACCATTTGAGCCCAAGACTATTCGCATGATTTGCCTTCTCGGCCTGTTGTTGCTGTTTGGACAGCCCTCAAATTGCCTCCTGCAACTGGTGTACAGCCTAACAGCTACCCCAGTGTTTCTTTCCTTCTGCCTCCATGCATCACTACAGCCTGTGCAATGTGCTGAGCTCACGTCTGTGGGAAGGTTCTGCATGTCGAGTCTGACAGCAGTTGGTATGATTCTTCATATGTTCTTCGAGGAAGCATGTACCTGTGCTGCCAGCGTCAGCAAGTATGCTATTGACAGGACACATCCACAGAGCAGAAACAGAAGCTATATGAGGAAGCAGCCGCCATTGGCAATGCTCAAGCTGCACAGCAAACCAGCGACCCNCAGTCTGGGCCTGTTTAGGCCGCCTGACTGATCACAAGACGGGAGCCCCAGTGACACCTGAAGTCCTGGCCATCAACACCGCACTTGTCTTTCTGGCAGGATACGAAACTACAGCCTTTGCTCTCACATGGGCTCTTTTTGAGTTGGCTGCACATCCACATTTGCAGGTGATACTTTTCCCAGTACCAGCCTTGTACACCAGAACCATTGAATATCAGCTGGGGGCCCACTCATCAGTCTTGTTGGCTGGGAACGCCTTCAGATTTGCTTCTTCCTGTTCTACTTCAAGAGCCACTGTCATGGTGTTCATGAGTTGCTGTTTTTGTGCACAAGATGATTTGGTCATTGCACCCATCCCCACAGGCGTGCACGCAAAATCCTCTTGACTGATGTACACATTGCTCACAGACAGAAGGGTCATAGGCATCTGCCATCCTGCTGCAAGTGTCTCATGCAAATCACCTATCTGTCATGCTGCATGGATTGCACACATGTGGTTCTCATGGTGCNCTTTGGTGAACTTAGTCTGAAGTACTGCCAAACATTTCGTGCCTGAGCCTACATGAAAAGTACACAGTTGGCAGTAGCAAGCTTGCTTACCAGGCCCCCATCAAGGGTACTGAAGCCAGGCATTACAGGCAGGCCTGCTGCTTGTATGGCCAACAGTTCCTGAGACCGAAGCAAGCCGCTGGCTGCTGTCTGGCCTATCGGAGGAGGCTCACAAGGAAGGGTACGAGCAGTCCCATCAAGGGATCTGACTGAGTGTATTGGCTGATCCCAAAACTGTGAGGAGATGGCATTGCGGACTTCCTGTCGACTGTTGAGTTTCTCCGGAACCAACGGCATGATCCTGCCAGGTATTGCAAACCAAGCTCTGATGCTCAACGCCCAGGTCAACAGATCACTTTGACCATTAGGGCTCTGTTCAGAGCTTTATAGGAAGCTAGGGTTTGTGTGCCTACACTGTACAAGGAAAGTGCTTCCGGGACATCGAGTGATCAGTCAAGCAAGGAACGATTACGCTCACGCAAGCAACGGGAGAGTCGTGTGTTCCGGTGTGCGTCGAAGTATATGGGTATCATGCAATAAACAGCTAGTACACCGGAGGCACAGGTCTCCGTGTGTTTGCGTGCTCAAGTGCAGTTGCCCTTTGGGAAGAAGAGTGTTCTGTTGGTTGACGTTTAAGTATGGAACGCTTCACTCACTCTTCGGCACCTGTGAAGAAGGTGCAGGCGGTGCAGTTCGGCATTCTGGATCCCGACTTCATCGTAAGTTGAACTTCCGCAATAGAGTGGTGCACAGCCATTTTTAGGATGACTTGCCTATTGGAGTGTCATTGGAACACTCACTTGCTTTATGCAACGTGCAGCGGCGATACTCTGTCGTCAAAGTTGAGGTCAGCCAAACGTATGAAAAGGGCAAACCCAAGCCGGGTGGCCTCAGCGACCTCAAAATGGGCACACTGGACCGCACTCTCAAGTGTGAGACTGATGGGGCAGGCGTTCAGGACAGCCCAGGCTACTTTGGGCACATTGAGTTGGCCAAGCCTATGTATCATATTGGCTTCATCACAACAGTTGTGAAGGTCCTCAGATGTGTCAGCTTCCACAGCTCCAAGCTCATGTGCAGTGCGGTGAGCAACATGCACTGCTGGCATGAGCTGGTTCATCTGGTTGAATGTGCAAGATGGCAGACTTACAGTGCATTACACACTTGCTACATGCCAGAACAGAGCTGGTTGCTGTACACAACACACGTGGTTTGCTTGTGGCAACACTGAGTGCAGTAGCAACATTTGGATCCTGGAAAATGATCCTATAAGTTGTTGCGTTTGCAACAGCCATGGCAGGAGTGTGTTGCGCTTGCTTTCAGGAGCATCCAAAGTATAAGCAAGCTGCTCGAGCAAGAAAGCCTGAAGCCAAGCTGCGCATTATGCTGAGTGCATGCCAAGGGATCACAAAGGATGAGCTGAGCGGAGCTCCCCAACCCAAATACAGGTTTTCCAGGATGCCCTTCTGCTGGCTTTGTGACTTGTTCTATTTGCCATATATGTCTATTGTGTGCTCAGTTTCAACCAGATGATGCATACAGGTTGGATGGCATGAAAATCATGATGGAGTTTCCAAAACCCAAGGATGAAGATGAGCAGGTCGCAGAGAGCATAACAGAGCGCAAGCAGGTATCACTGCATTAGCTTGCTGCCTGTGTTTCAGAGATGCATGTTCGGCAGGAGAACCCCCAGACATTGCCATGCTGCTGCAGGAGCTGACAGCAGAGAGGGCATATGAGATCCTGAAACGGGTCAGTGATGAGGACTGCCGTGTGATGGGGTTCAATCCTCTTTACGCTCACCCTGCCTGGATGGTGCTGACAGTCCTGCCAGTACCTCCGCCTGCTGTCAGACCCAGTGTTGCTGTTGACAGCTCTGCTAGGCAAGTTGTTTTGTCACCACTGCCTGTTGCAATGCAGCTGCTGCACTTACTGATATGGCTGGCACGAAGAGCTATCCTGTTGCTGCTGCTGCAAGCAGATTCTGTTGTTAGCAGACAGTCAGTAAGTAATGCCATCATGACATTTTGGTGCGCATGCTGGCAGTGCTGACACGATTGTTGACCAGGTTTTGGGCATATGCAGGTCTGAAGATGACCTTACTCACAAGCTTGCAGAGATTGTCAAATCAAACAGCAAGCTGAAGCGGCAAGATCAAAATGGTGCTCCTCAGCACATCATCAGGGAATTTAGTCAGCTGTTGCAGTTTCACATTACTACTTACTTTGACAACACCAAACCTGGACAGCCAGTTGCAGCTCAGGTACCATCCANCAGCAACTCCATTGTCAACGCCACTGCCCACTGCTGCAGCAACTCCGTCACCAACACCATTGCCTACTGCAGCAGCAACTATTGCTCCTACAACAAGCCCAACTGCAGCAGCAACACCTGCTGCCACACCGCTGCCTACTGCAGCAGCAAGTCCTGTTGCGACAGCAAGCCCTGCTACAGCAGCAACTCCATCACCAACACCATCACCTACTGCTGCAGCTACACCTGCTGCAACGGCAAGCCCTACCCCAGCAGCCACTCTGGTAACCCAGTCCCTGCCTTCTCCATCATCAACCCCTCTGCCAACCACTGCAGCCACACCTACAGCCACCCCGCAACCAGACACTGCTGCTACACCTGCTGCTGCAGCTCCTTCACCAACACCCCTAGCAACGGCAGCGGCAACTCCTGCACCCACAGCACAAGCCACAGCTCCNTCAACAGAACATCATGCGGCAGCTGCAGTAGAAGATCAGGCTGAAGCCGTGTCTCGAGTGCATGCATACGCATACGAGCCTACAAGATTCACGGCAGCTGCACTGGTTGCATTGCCACCTGATACAGATCAACTGTGCTCTCTGCGTGCGCTACTTAGCTGCACCGTACGCCTTGCAAGCTATACCAAGGCTATACCTCGTACAGCTTCCGCACTTGGGCATTGACCGGAATCTAAGGCAACAACGCAAGCCTTTGCATGATGAACGAGGCCTAGGTTATCGCTCGAACACAATGCTAAGGCTGGCATTCCCGGGCGCAGTGCTTTCATGCATTTGCACAAAAAAACACTACCTTGCACAAATCAAACAGGCTTGTGGTGTGTTACAAAATTTAATGCGCATCTCACTGATTCATGGAACACAAGTCATAGAGTCGGTGCGCTTGTGAATTGCATGACACCACACACCGGTAGGATGAATGCGAGATCAAGAGCCACTATAACCGTGGTGCANCAGACGCCTCCACTGCAGCAACTCCTTCTCCCACTCCTGTTTCTAGTCCAGCATCAACACCTGCTGCAACAGCAAGCCCAACTGCAGCAGCAACANCAAGTGGCAAGACACTTCCAGCTTAGTGCTGCCATGCCTGCTGTGCACTGTACGACAAACACCCTGATGCTCTGGTCAGAATGCAGAATTGCACAGCTTGCTACACAGATTTGCAGTGTCGGTGTAATGGACTGGTGCATCAGCTTTGCGCAGGTCGAGCAACGAGTATATAGTGCCTCTCGTTCCCATTTATCACTTGCCATAAGACATGCATCACCATGAGAGCGGCGCCTTTGTGTCACCCCCTGTCCATGCAGCATGCTGTCTGATAGCTCAGGCATGCAGACCTGGAATGGACCAATATAGACCTGGAAGTTTTAGAAACGGTGCATGAGATGCCTCAACTGTACCTTACCCTGTCATGCCAGCACAAAGCACAGTCGGACTATCAATTGCAGACAGCTGCATCGTCAGGTCTGCCCCTTTCTGCACAATCAAAGCAGAATTGTTTAGGCCCTCGTTATCCCAATCATTCATAGCACTCTGCAGGGTCAAAGGCCGTGAAGGCCAGCAGCAGCAAAGGCAGTCATGCTGGCAGACAAAAGGGTGGCAAGCAGAAGAAGCGCACTGTGGAGACATACCGGACTTACATCTACAAGTGAGTTTGCCTGCAACCTCATTTGCAAACCTGTTGGGCCTTGCCACTGTTGCCATGTGTTACAGGTAAAGAAGCTCAATGGTGGGTTGCTAGTGGCTGCTGCATAAGGCAAAATGACACTGACTGCTTATGAGACATTTTGGCTCTGTTTGTTCCCTTCTCTGCCATCAGTTTACTGGAATGATGTTCTGGGGCACAGCCTACCTTCCGGTATCTAGTAACATTGGTTTGACATATCAGTGTCATGACTTGTACACCCGCCACTGAAACAGGGCATTGGGTCTTGTCACCTGCCGAGGCTGCAAGGCTTATTGAGTGAGCGCAAGTTGAGCTNTTGCCTTCACCAACACCCCTGGTCACGCCAGCACCAACACCACAAGCATCTGCTGCAGCAACGCCTCCTCCTACAGCAAGCCCTACTGCAGCAGCAACACCCTCACCAACNCAGGCTTGGAAGCAGCAGTCTTCTTGGTCTTGGTTGCTGCAGAGGCAGCAGCATCGCCAGTGGCAGCAGGCTCTGCCTTGGTCTCAGTCTTGGCCTTGGTAGCCTTGGTCTTGGATGGGGTCTTTTTCTTGGTGGCACCACCCTTCTTGCCTGCTGCTTTGGGGTTGGCTGCCACACCTGACTTTTTGGCAGGGGACTTCTTGGTAGCAGGGGACTTTTTGGTTTTGGGGGCTGCCTTCTTGGCAGGGCTCTTCTTGACACCAGTTTTGGAAGCTGCAGTCTTCTTGGTTGGAGAGCTCTGCATCAAGTCAGCAAACATGCTGAGAATGCAGCAGTGAGCACATGCATTAGGTGGCTACTGACATGTCAAGATGCTGTGACTGAGTATGCGTGCACTCAAGTGAACTAAGATGCTACTCATATTCACAAAGCACAATCACTACAGCACATGCAGTGTTTGACATATGTCAGCAGACAACAGCAGATTGGTCAGCAGTAACATAGAGAAGCAGCACTGACCTTCTTGCCCTTGGCTTGACCACCCTTCTTGCCCATTGCCTTGGGGTTTGCTGCCACACCAGACTTCTTNAATGTGTCTGAAGCCAACAGGCATGGGGAAGAGTACCATGCAGCTGGACATGACCCTGCCTGGATGCTGCTGTATGCCATCAAGGTAAGGTGTCCACATAACCTGTGTAACATCCCAATTTAATCAATTTGAATTAAATTAAAACATTAAGTATCAAGTAATGTTGGTAATCAACATCATTGAACTTTAATGATATGTTCGCGTAGCTCGAGCAAGTCGGCTTGGCTCAGCACTCCTTCACAGCGCATGCTGTGTGTCATCTGTCAACTTGCAACAAGTCACCCATCTGTATGGAATCTGCATCCCATGCGCATGTACAAACAGCACTATTGACAACCCCATCAACAAAAGGAGCAAGACCTACAGCCTGCAAAGTTAGCTGGTCTTTGCTTGGACAGCCAAAGCCGGAATGATGAAAAAGCAGAAGTGCAATTGTGTTGCAACTTCAGGTTGTATGGCATTCGACCTGCTGCTGGCTGTGCAGGTGTTGCATGACAAGGCAGTGAGTGTGGAGGACTTTGTGGGGCATGGCCTGCTCTCACTGTGCCTCAGAGCATTGGCTGCACCAGATGAGGGCTTCAGGTAAGGGCATCACTGTTCACCCTTCTGCTGGCTGCATGCGTTCCTGTCTGTTTGCAATGGTGAAACACCAAGGTTTGAAGCTCTTGCCTCCTTCCGTGTCTCCATTCTGTACGGGGGNCTCTCCCTTCTTGCGGCGTGTGTTGCTTGGTCGAGCAGCGACTGTCTTACTGCCAGGATGTGTTTCATGATCACCAGTGAGGGAAGCGCCTGCAGCACTGCCAATTTGCAGTACTGCAAACAGGTATACACACACATTGCACAGCTACTTGACATGCCTGACTCGTCTTGGGGTGGTGGAGACAGAGCATGCTTGGCCATACCCTGCAAGAGGCAGTACACCGTGAAGCATGTGCAGGGCNTGAAGCTGTGGGTGCTGCAGCATCGCTTGCCACCGCAGCTATTGGACCATTTGTGGTAGCAGCATCAGCAGATATGGTTGCAGCTGCTGCCAATGCTGCATCTGACGCNAAAGGCCACCAAGTGGGACGCCTATCCTTCCATCGACTGTACACATTCTGGTAGAGTTTGCTGCCTACAGCATGCATGGCCAGTGTACATCACCTTGGTGCCGTGCAACACAAGCAAAGCACATACAAACAGCATGCATCGCGATGCATATCTCTTGTGTGACAAGGTATGCTTCCAGCATTCTGATGTGTGTACCTGGTACATCTGTTTCATAACCCTCATCCACATTGACCTCGCGTATGACCAGTTCACGCACAAATGCACGAGCTTTCTTGATGTTCAATGACGGCAATTCCTCCAGTTGATCCCTGGCTCTGCACGGAGACAGTGCTGTAGACATCTGGGGGTTGTGTGCAGACAAGTTGGTGATCTGCTCAAGTTCTGCTTCCTCTTGATGTGGCAAATGTCAAGGTTCATACTACTGAGATGACAGATGTTGCAATACGCATGCTGCAACATGCTGTGTGTCATATGTATTGTGCACTCTGTCCAAATGACAGCTTGCTTTCATATATTGTTGCTGATCACGCATGACCACATTTGACAGTCAGCAATGCATACATTCAACAGAGAATACTCACGCTTCCAGTCTGGACGTACTTGCCACAGCCTGATAGGCACCACCCAGCAGCTCGGGTCTGAGGCACTTGTCATCAAGGAAGTGCTTAGTGATGCAGCGATCACCTACCACCTTGACACGCAGCTGTTTGGGTTTGCCGCAACGTTGACGGAGATTTGCAGCCACAATGACTGCACAGCCCATGTTNGGGGATGGCCTCTTTCTCCTCCATGTCATTGATCAGCTGCAATGCTGCGCCTTGTATGCGCCTTATGTCACATCCCGGCACATCCAAGCGTGGGTCCCCACCTTGCATTGCTTTCCTCAAGAGGGTCATCCGCTCATCTCTGGACAGCAGGCTCNGCCTCGTGTCGGCAGGGTCGCTGGTCATGCAATTAGGCCAAAATAAACCCATGACATAGGTGCTGATTCCATGTCGAGACTGTGCCCAGGAAGGTCTTGCTGTTGCAAGCCCCTTGATTGTCACATCATGATTGCATGCTGCCTGACATCAACGCTCTGCAGTATTCCAGTGTGTGTGTAGAGTCATTGTTACTGTAGCGTCAGGCTTGACCTGTCCTGGGCATCTAAAGCATACTGATGACAGTGCTAGTGTCAAGACTCCATGTCAAGTCCAGCGCATGCTTAACTACACCTCCTCAACGGTGGAGTGTGTGTTTGCATTGACAAGCAAGACAACAATGGCAGCCTTGCACCAGCCGATCGTATGCAGGTGTTGTTGTTTACCTAACCGCATTGCCTACTGGGTAGTGCACCATGTTAGCATGCTGTGTGCGGCCGTATATGGCTCATGTCACCCATGCTACATGCATGCGGCCCTTGGGGGTTTTCTGACTCAGTTGACCACTTGTGCAGGCCTATGAAGAACACCCTCTCAGGAAACGAAGGCAGAGGGTTCATGAAGGTTCTGGTAGATGCCAAGACAGACACTGTCGTCGGCATACACATGATTGGTCCTGATTGTGCTGAGATCATGCAGGTCAGTTCAAAACTTGCAGCTAGCTTGTACTAGCTAGCAGTAGTAGACTGCTGAGTACTCACAATAAACAGCACATGTTGATTGTGTCTGTCTTGTGAACAGCATGTTGCCTCAACCGGCTATGGTGCTGGTCTTGTAGCACACACTGCTACAGACAAGCATGTTGNAACAGTGCAGTATTGCCATTTTACTGTGCAATATTGCCGTGCCGTGTTGCCGTGCCATGTTGTGAAACCTACTTGCGCTGGCCTGGTGTCATGGCCTTGACTTTGTCAGGCATCAAATCAAGTAAACCCCTGTTCACCCCATCACTCCCTACCACATCCTCCCGCCAGTGTGCCTTGGCTTTTCGCAACTTGGCAGCATCAATAGGTGGCAGCTGTGGCATTGCTTGCAGGCCANTCAGTTGGTCAGTCGATTGGGCAATCCAAGGTTGTGCATGTGCAGGTTGACTGTGCAAGGCGAGACGCTGCTGGCAAAGTGGAGTGAGGAGCAAAGCATAGCTGCTGCTCAGTCCATGCAGGCAGCCAGGGGGGCCCTGCTGGAAGTGCAGGCACAGGCCCAAAAGCAGAAGCAGAACCTCACTGCACAGAGGTATCCACTGAACTTTACTTGATCCACCAGACAGCCGCATCGGCTGTGTCATGTGTGAAGTTCACACGCTCTGCGCAAGGTTCAATGTGAACGCGAACATGAATGTGAGGGAATCAAATCTGGACATAAGTGTGGGGTGAGGACGCAGTGAATGCTGTGCGTTACCGTGACTGGAGACTGCCTGCCTCGAATGAATGCAAAGAGGAATTTAGAGACAGCCCTGACTAGTCTGGCAAGGTGTTCCTTGGCACAAAGATGTGCGCGCATGCTGATGCATGGGGTGGACTCAGCATGGAATGTAAGGACCATACTTCTGCTGCTCAAGCGGTTCACCATCCTGTCATCCTTGTACAAAGCAAAGCACATTAGTCTGCAAGCCTTGTGTCTGTTCATCCATATGGCAGCAACATAGACCAGCCCTACGAATCCGNCATCATCATGCATCCAGCAACTGCACATTATACCGCACACAGCGACGTTGTCTGAGCCAGTGACATACACTGCATCCGCGAGGATACAGTTGTACAGACTTCAGATTTTCCATCAATATGTCGTCTATCAAAAGGCTCGCACACTTTGATGTCGCAAGCAACCGTATGCTGTGGGCTACGNTTTAATATGGCTGCGGCAGCGCCCTTGGGATCACCCTGTGCAAAACAGCATGCTCATGAACAAAACATTCACACTCATGGCATGTGCCTTCTGCTGTGAGCAGTAATGCTCAGAGGCAACCATGTGTAATGCTACGTGCATTCACACTACAAGGTTCCCAACAAATGACAATGTTGTTAGCCATGCAATATGACAGCGCATGCTGGCAAAATGTACCATGCAGGTGGCATTGCAATGCCCACAAGCAGTCAGANGTGATAAGTTGATGTGCTGTTTCAAACCAGCCCAGTGTTGAGACGACCTACAACAGCACAAGGTCTGTGACATCAATTGCCAGATAGAGCTCAGTGGAAACAGAATCAGGCAGTGCAGAAGTGTGCTGTATGTTTGTGNGCTGAACATGTGTTTTGCTCAACCAGAGGAGCTGATCAGTTGCATCTGCCCAACTCGCAGCCCTGGAGCGGGCTGCATTGTAGCATAAGGATTGCATGGACATGACATGACATGACATGACATGANTGATCACGTGGTTTTGTGCAGATTTCAAGCTAGAATGATTTCCTGCACTTAGATAGCAATGTTCAAGTTGGGCAAGACTTGGACATCAACAGAACGCTTGAACAACAGTTTGCAGCATGTGGCAATGTCCTTAACGTGACCCTCGTCATTGATGCTTTGCATGCAGTCCTTCAAGGCAGGGGGTACTCGTGACACTCGTCAAGCCCATCATACAATTTGGCAATGTGCGCCATAAACACATGGTGGTCCAGCCTTTGAGATTGGACTACAAGGCGTTGTTCTGATTGATGAAGGTCCCACCTCCAACTTGTCCTTGCAGGAGTCACAATTTGCATTTTGTATGCCGTCACTGCATCTTCGCTTTCTGCCTCGGATCAACATAGTGTCTTATGCTGTGCAGGCAGTGGCAGCAGTGGTNAAACTGCAGTGCAGGACATCTGCAACAGCTGTAAGGTGAGTGCAACATTCAGCTGTATTCTGCATACGGTTTGTTTGCAGTGACACAATGTCCTGATCGTGTCCTGCGTCATGCAGCAGAGTGCACTCAAGGCTCAGACTGCAGCACCAGCATCTGTCTCCCTTATTGCTGCCAGCATTTCCACTTGCCAGCCAGCACAGTTTGCAAAGACGCTCAACAGGTCATAGCAGTCTGGCTTCGACCAGATGCACAACTAGAAGGCTTGGAAGCATGGCAGACACTGCAGTCAAATGTGACACTGAATCAGAGCAAGCCTTGAGGCCATTGCCTACAAATGGACATGTCAATGGCAATGCATCAGAGCTTGGGAATGCCGTGCCAAAGGCAGCCTCTAGAAAACGCAGCAGAGATGCAGATGCTGACAGCAATCAGCAACCAGCTCCAGTTGGCGCAGTAGCGCAGGCACAACTTTTGCAACCCGGCAGTGCATCAGTTGCATCGCAGCCATCTACACAGCAGCCACTCAGCAGCAATGTCGAAGACACGGTTCAGGAAGCAGCAGATCTGCTGAGGTCAGACTCTGGTCTTGCTCGCACAGGCTCCATGCAGAAAGCAGCTGAAATGCTGCAGCAGGCAGGGGCTGATGACAACTCCAAGCAGCCTCGCAGCAAGCGTGCTAAGCCTGCTTCAGCACAGGCTGCTGCTTCAGCAGATCAGCAGGCACTGGCTGAGCAGACTCAAGACAAGCTTGACGGTCACAGCAAGAAGTCCAAGCGAGCAAAAGTAGCACAGGCTGTTGCCGCAGCCAAGGTGATGGTCGAGCAGGAACACACAGCGCAGGATCCCGCAATTGCCAACGCACCTTTGACTGAGGACCACCCTGTACATCGTGTCAGCAAGAAGGCGGCTCCNCTGCATTCGTCACTACAACAGGACTCTGAGCAGTCACAGCAGAAGCTGTCACACCCACAAGAGTTGCAATCGCCAGGGCAGATGCAACAGCATTGGCAGCAGCGACAGGCACCGCTTGTGACACAGCAGCAACAGCCATCACAAGCAACACAACAACAGTCCCTGTTGTTGCAGCAGCAGTTGTCAAGTCTTCAAGTGCAGGCTTCGCCGCATGAGCAGTCAGGCAAGTACTTTGAAACTGATGGCTGATTGGAACATGCAGTTGGATTGGTATATGCAATTCAATGGCAAGCTTGTTATGCTTTGTGCCTAGTATATTCACTGTATATGAGACGTGCAGGGTCAGTTGCATGCTGCTGCAGTCAGAGTTGCNTCGTCTCGGCATTTTGCGAAGCGTTTTTAAACCTGCGGCTCCGAAACACAACCCCTGCTTGTTGTCGTGCACCTTCTCTGCTGTTGGGAGGGAGACCGCTTCTGGGCCTCGTCTGGCCCAGACGGTCTTGATCTGTAACTTGCCAAGCTTGCACTACTGTTTGCTAGCAAAGAATGTACTAGCTCGGCAAGCTGCCACTCTGCGCACTTGACGGACACCCACAGCAAGGCACGGCAGCGCACTCTCAGCTCTCGATGTCACAAGCAGATCAGCAGCNTCACATGTGGATGCCAATTTGTGTGTGTAATCTGATAATTGGGATGGCATCAGTTGCCGGCACTGCTAGACAGCCTTGGCAGNGCCTTTTCTTTGTCCATACTTTGGGCTTTGAGAGCATTCAGCCGCTCAGCACGCAGCTTAGCGCGTGCTGTTGCGTCTGAGTCACCAGTTTGTTGTGGCAACAGGAATGTTGTTGAAGACATCAGGTCAGAGTATTTGAGGATGCATTCTCCATTGCTTGTCATCAGAACAGGCAGTGTTGCACCTTTTTCCGCTGCTTCACGCCTCTGCTCTTTCACTGTGACTTCCCTCCTTCTGTTGGGCTGCAACTGGATTGCAGCTGCTTCAGGATTGAGGCCCGAGANTCCTAGCACGGTGAATCTTTGTCTGGTTGTCAAGGTTGCTCCTGTAGGCATGGCTGCCACTGGGCACCAATGGCCTGGTGTGCCTTCTTGCTGTCACTCCTGAGGTACTCAGTGTTGATTAATCTGTGCTCAACTGCTCATTCTGTGTGGGCATTACGTGCAATGCACTGCAGTATGTTGCAATTGTGAGATCACACTGCTGNACCACCTGCATTATGCCTGCAACCCAACGTCAGTGCGAGTACGCAGTAGCAGCTTGGAATAAGGATGCTGCTCAAGCGCAGGTGCATCCCCAGGGCATTATAGCCAGAATGGCATGTGCTTGCAGCAAACATTGCTGATGCAGGCAAGTCTGCAGGCACAACACAGCAAGGGTGCAGCATTGCAACGCGCAGGTGCCTTTAGTCACCTGGAGGGATCATGCAGGAGCTGGTCCACCAGCTNCACCTTACCTTTATATCAGGATCTCTCATCTCAGCGTGCAGTTGCTGCTACAATCCGGGTTGCTGTGGCAAACGGCACATTCTTGAAAACCCTGGCAGGTAGTCTTGTCAAGCTGGATGCCTCACAGCTTTCCAGACAGGTAATCATTCGTTTTGTGCAGTATTTCATACCCCATGCCTGCACTTCCTGCATGCACCCACGGTCTGCTACCACTGCTGCATAGATCCGTGTGACTTTTATTGCAGGAATGCTTTATCTTGCTGTGCTGGNGATTGGCTTTCAATGCAGAAAAGCATTCACAGATTGCGCAACATCCAGTGAAAGCCTATGCTTGCAGCTGAACCAGTTCATCTCCAGTGACAAGCTGTTGGACAGACACCTACATGCTGTCAGGGACACCCATGCTCACGCAAGACAGATAGCAGTCGCATGTTAGTACTGTTGCCTTGCTGTGGGTAGCAGTCTTGTCTCCGGTTACAGTCATTGCCACAACTGACAATCGGTAGCAATAGACACCTTATCTAGTACTGTCAGTGCCAAACTGATTCTGTGACTGACGATGTTGTCACCGTCGTGGCTCACGTCACTGTTGTGTTCCCCCATGCTATGTGATCAACAGCAGACTTGTGACATCATGGCTTTCACAGCCAAACTGCATAAAGCAGCACGAATGGAACTGTAAGCAATCCCATGGCTGTATGTCAGGCTTCCCACAACTGCAATATGTGTACATACTTGCATAGGCTGTCATCGCCAAGACACAAGACAAGCTGTGAGGCGCATACCTACCAGATGCACATCTCGCAAGAAGTTCTGAGGTCGCTGCCCCGTGTCCACAAAATGCTGACAGTAGTCATTAGCTTCTCCTCTGGAAGGAGCCTTGGGTCCTGTATCCCGTTCTCTTTCTCGGATGCCAGGCCCAGTGCCACTCTTAGGGCCCTTGCCAGGCATGTAGTAGCCCCGTTCTGGTTGCATTCGGTTGCCCCGATTGCGGCCATACATGCCCCCGCCCTCCTGAACTGCAGTGAACACTGCAATCAGTGCTGTTATTAATGTATTTGTTGTGACACTTGCGATTGCCACAGGACAACTAACAGTGGCTAGCAAATCAGCAAGAACAATTGGTATTCTTGCTTGCTGAGTCTCATTGTGCTTGTTGCGTCTTACATTTGCAACTCTGAACACCATCAACCTTGAGCTGCTGTTGGGAGCTACTTGCCATTGTCCTCTGCTGATTGTCAAGATGAGTTTCAATACCGTCATTCACTGATTTGCATAAGAGACAACGTCAGTCAATTCTGTGTTGGTGCACCTCATAGCACTGCCACGCAGCTATAGAGCTGGATGTACCTGGTGGCATGTCAAAGCCCATGTTGAGATCTGGGCCAGGCCCCATCATTTGCATCATGCCAGGATCCATCATTCCCATACCCATGCCAGGGCCAGGAGGACCTGCGAGTGGTGCATATGCAACTCAGAAGCACTGTATGTCATGACNATATCATGTGCAAAACTTCTGAACTTACATATCCTGGTCACGTGCAGAAAGGCAAGGGGACAGTAGGGGGGCTGATCGTCATCTCACAAAATGTTGATGACAGACTTCAATCAACATATCATGACAAGTTTGACCTTCTCATACCCTTTAAATGTGGGCTGATGCTTGTTGAACATTGCAGCTACCTGATCATAGTATTCTGTATGCATTCTGGTCACTTCATCCTCACTCACCTGCAGCACGTGCACATCANTAGGTTGCCAGGTGCTGCTTGCCCAAAAAGCGGCGCCAGCAGCAATCTGCCAGCAAACATGCTTTGACGCATGCAATGCCTTCAGATTGTGTTGCTATCAAACAGCACACCCTTGCTGTTCTGTGCAGAGGCGGGTTGGAAAGGCAGGAAGCGGATATGACAGAGGCGGCATGATTTTAACAGGCGGGAAGCAGTGTGGTGGTCTAAACTGGGCTTGTTGCCTTCATATAACATGTTAAAGGGAAGGTTTGAGCAGCGGTCTGCAGACATGTGCTGCGCAAGCATGCAATGATATGTTGTGACGTTTGTGTGCAAGCGATACAGAGCTGCACTTGCGTGGCAGCTGTGAGCAAGTCTCCAGGCGGTCCTTAATCCAACAAACAAGCAAATGCCATCAAAGCGCTCGCATAACATGTTTGTCACTAAGTAGTGCGTACATGTTTGTCATGAGTGCTGTGTCAAAGTTGGGCTGCATGTGTGTGNTGCTCTGCATTGTGCAGGACTCCATTAACGCAAGCTACAAGGCAACAACCGCATCTGAAGCATACGCTGTGACTGACAAGATGCTACAAAGCCTGAGTAAGCTTCAAGTACATACTCTTGCATGCTGAGTCGCAAGTTCATGGCATAATGCGGAAGATAAACTTGGCAGGCAGTTGCTGATGACAGTGACAACAAATGTGCCTGCATTATTACACACAGCAACCCGCGAGACATGCAGAAAACATGGTCGTGCACACCCCCTTTGCACCTGTAATCATGCAGCAGCGTGCAGCATGGCACACTGCAAGAACAATTCGACNTTGTTTTGGCAATCGATATGGTAAATTTTGCACTTGCAGAAACAACATCAACATAACGGTTTATTAGGTGTGAAACACAGCACGTCTATCATCTGTATTGCTTCAACCTCAAACATATCCATAAGTGCAGTAGCGAGCGTGAAACAAGGCACTCCTTCAACCTGAGTTGCTTCAGTCTTTGATACATGGCTAAACCTGTCAATGTACATGGGGTGCATCCTATCATAATGTACACAGGGAGCAGGCCTGTGCTGTGTGCAAGCCTGCACAGCACTGCAGGCAATGCTGATTGCAAGACAACTTTGCAGCATACACGAGAGGGTAGCAATGCTGCTGGGCCAGTTGTCATGTCAGCTGATTGCGATGCTTGCATGTCGAAGTTTTGCCAGTGTCTGCCACTGCTTGCTCACAGCTGCACCTGCAACTCCACTGCACTTGTTGCCTTGATGAGATGCTGCGAGTTTGTGAGACCACTCGTAAAGCAAGGGCCAAGGGGGGCTTCTGACACCAGTGTTTTGCTGCCAGAAGCTGGCAGTCTGCTGATGNTCTGCCAGAGTACCGCATGGCATCTCAGATACATTAGAGCCTTTGCAAGTGCGCAGTCATCTGCTGCACACCGCAAGCGGTTACCTGCCAGTTTGAGCAAGATCAGCTACAGAAGCCATGTCCCGTCTGATGTCTGCATCTCCATTTAGCCACCTCTGCTTCACAGGGCTGTGCACTGCTCCACTGTCACTGGGGCTGTTGCTGTAGNATCGTGCAGCAGCGAGGTCAAGACCGGCCCCTGTCTGTTTGACAGTCGATCTTGTTGTACCTATGTCAATAAGCTTTGTCCAGAGAAAGGCTTGAGATACATAAGGTGCAGAGGCTGCCATCCAAGCATGTCTGGCNTATCAGCGACCTGGAGACCGCAGCGATACTGGCTCTGGGCAAGGCGGAATGAACGAGGGCCACAGTGACCCCAACACAGGTATTCTACCCATCTTACTGTCTGCATTGTCTGCATTGTCAAGCAGTCTGGNACCTTGGCCAGCACCTTGATCACGTTCATCACGCTCACTGTCAGCTTCTTGGTCACGAACAGCTCATCTGTGAGGTACTGCTGCAAAGGGACCACCACCCGCTCCTGAAGCAGGGGCCCTGGGTACTCTGCCCACCATTTCACCAAGCACTGCAGCACAGGCAGCAGTAATACGCACGNCAAGTCCCATACTGGATCTCAATTGCAACTCAAAGCTGGAAGCGTGGACCTTCAAGCTGACTACTCACATGTCGTATTCACCATGCACATGCAAACATGGTCTACATACAGCTTGCTGTTTGCCACAAACACAAGTGCCACAGCTCAACAATTTGCACACAACCGCTGTCATGCTTAACAGACCAAGGATATCACGAACCTGGTTGGCATCTGCAACTTTGATCATGGACACAGCCACCTCCAGCTGCTGATTGGGGTCAGACTTTTGCCTGCTGCCTAGGGCTTNAACTGTTTGTGACATCGTCCACTGCATGCGCTGTGCTTCTAGAACCAAAACCTGATTTTGCAATCACAAAGCCCAGGGCTATTGGTAGCAGGACTCCCACCAGGATGTGCACAGGTCCTTTACGCTTGCGTTTTGTCAGTGCATTCCTACGCCAAACTGCATACCTGCACGTAAGAGCATGATGTAACATGCTTTGTAGTGTCTCATCCAAGCTGGCAGAGTTTCACTGCTTGCAGCATGATCACCTTGTCAACCTGTGATCAGGCACACTGCAGTGTCATGTCACAATCACTGACAAAAGCCTCTCAGCAGAGCTTGTTGGCTTGCAGCCTTCATCGCAAGCAGAAATGTATGCACAAAGTGGAATACACCAGAGACTGGTGACAACAACTGAGATGCAGCACACCATGACCTTGTGTCCTCAGCAACTATGCACTACAGCTGGGACTACGCTTAGCCTGTTCACAGCTGAGGCATGCACTGACCTTGCACGCTTGGCTACAGTGAGCTCATCGCAAGCTTCTTTGAGCAGCAGGAGGCGCAGGTGCAACAGGNTGCAATCAGGTGAAGCAATCAGATCCCTCCATCTGACCCAGCTATGGCAATTTCTACCATCTGTTTTCTCTGAAAGATATTTGGTCAGCATGATTGCCATTTCAACACACCAGACATAGGCAGCCTGTAAGCCCTCGACCTTAGACTTGTGAAAATTACAAGCACTTATGCTGCCAATCACAGCCGTAGGCCATGCATGCCCAAGCCCCCTATNCTAGCACAGCACCAAGCACGGCGCCTTCCATGGATCTCAACTTGGCACCCATCACAGCCCCAATCAGTACCCTGTTAGCATCTGCCTTTCCGCCCCCAGTTGCCGTCACTGTAGGGGCGGACGTCAATGTAGGGGCAGAACCCCCTCCCCCGCTTTCTTCACCACTTCCTGCAGTCACAACGCCACCAGCTGCTGTGCCCACCAATACACCAGCTGTTGCAGAAGTGACAGCACCTTCAATGACTGCACCCTCAAATGGCGCTTCAAACGTGACAGACCCCGCATCACCCAATGTTACNTGATAAACCAGATTCTGAAATGCTTTGATTGCAGGCTAATGCGCAAAGGGACAAGTGGGCAAATGAGTTTGCACAGCAGCCAGATCAGTGGGCAAACGAGTTTGATCGCACACAAACTGGCGCCACAGCAACGGCCAGTGGGCAAGGACAAGCTGATGCAAAGAGTCAGCAGGAGACCAAAGCCCTAGCAGACTTTTTGGGGAAAGACGCCAACCCTAAGATGAAAAACAGCAAGTTTCTACAGTTCATCAGCAAGATGAGCCGAGGGGAGATCATTCTAGAGGACAACCAGGTACCCCAAGCCTGGCTGTGTTGCTCAATGTGGCTTCNTGCTGCTTCAACTTTCTTGCAAATACAGTAAGTGCAGCTGTTTGCGCAGCTGCTGAGCATGCAGTGATGTTGTATTTCAGCTCGAGTACAGCCAAAGTGAACCTATGTTGCATGTGCAAGCCTTGTTGAGGGCACATTGTCATGCAATCATGAGGCACCGGATACAGTTGCTGCAACCCTTTGTCATGAAACAAGTGATATCATATCTACCACAAAACATTGAACAGAAGCTGAAATGAGGCCATGGTGTTCGGATTTGTGCAGCAATCCAAGCAGTCTTTGTTGTGTACAACATCATGTTTCANATAATAGACAACGTGTCCGCTAATTCAAAGCAGGTCGTGCTTGCCGACACCTCGACGTCACATCGGGCAAGGCAGTGATATCTGATCACTACTCGTCAGCATTTCTGCACGTAAAGATTTTGCCTCAACGAAATCTGTGCCCTGTGCAATGCATCGCTTCGATGAACAGCGCAAGCTTTCAATGCCTAAGCTTCCAATGCCTGTGCTGATCAGTGTTGCGAATGCGTGCATGCATGTTTGCAGCATCTGGCACAGANCGCAGCGGTGTTTCAACAACGCTGGTCAAACTTTGAGGGAGACCTTGCGGCGGTGTCCATGCGAAAGAGTGCATGCCATTTCCGAGTATTGCATGCAGACAGGGTACAGTTGACCACTTCTTGCGCGTTACACCGCACGTCCGACCCGTAGTTGTCCAGCGCAGCATGTACAGCAGCTTGGACTTAGCACACACACCAGCTAGCCGTGCTTCGTCCTTGCACACGCATACCATGTGGAGGTGTGTATGCTCAGCAGGTCGCTTGATAGCGCAACCAGCTTTGAGAACTTCCCAACGCAGCATGAAACTTGCAACATATGCACAAGCAGCTGCTGCTGTCAGCCNGCATGAATTGCTCATGTGGGTTGGGGTCTGTCTTAGCTCTGTGCATCAAGGTCAGCGTTCATCACAAGTCTGCAATGTAGCTGTCAACAGCCCATCCCTTGAGATTTTGAGTGATGCCCTGAACTGCGTGGATCCTTGGCAATCTGCACACAAGTGTCTGCAGAAGTGTCTATTTATTTTCTGGATTCTGTAGCACCTCATGCAAGCAGTGACAACAGTTTCGANTTTGGCCTCCTCCCTCTCCTTGCTTCTGGCATCCTTCTCAGCCTGCCGGAAGGCTTCCTTTTCTGCCCTCTCTTCTGCCTGTCCAGGTGCATGCGCAACTTTCATACATCATCACCCAGCAAAGGCTGACATTGTATGAGGNTCCCATCTAAGGCTGCAGCCACTGATTAACACGAGCTGCTGGCAGTGTCACAAAGGTGTGCAAGTACTTACAACTATAACATGTGTGATGCCCCCTTGTTCAAGTGTATTCAGGGGAAAGCTGATCAGTGCCTGGTTGCCCAAAGGCAGGAGGGCTTTGGGTGTGCCAGCTGAATTCAATGGATGCAAGGTCTTGCCGGCGCCTCCTGCCAGTAATACAGCATACGACAAGCGCATGTGACACCCAAACTACGTGAATGCTCGGTCAAACCACTTTGCTGTAAGTTCTGGCTATGTGAGTGTATAAGCTCGCAACACTGTCCCAACCCTGACACCAAAGGTAATACAATTGTGACAGTATGCTACGGTGCCTGGCAATGCACGTCACGGGGATCGAGCGCGTCTCACCACAGTAGCATATGTCTTGTAGGGTGAACCTTTCCTNATGCACAGCACCTGCTGGTGGTCAACAAATGAAGTCACCAGCGCTCAAGCTGTATGCCCACGTCTCACTGCACAGTAGGACGGTTTGAACGGCAAACANCAAGGACCCCCTCAGTACAGACCCCTGCTTACTCAGCTGGTTTCTGACTCGAGGGCTAGCAGCGACCATAGGTGGCATGTGCCAGCAGCTCATTGGACTCAGACCCATACCCAACATCCACCTGTCTCACAGCACCCACCTCATGCGCTCGCTGCACAAAGTGTGCATGCTTTGAACCAAGCAGACCCTCTACATGAGCTTGCCTGGGAGCAAGATCCTGTTGAGGAACAGCTGCAGCCTGGTGGGAGTCAGCTAGGGCCTGTTGCCACCCCATCTGCCCCTGCCTTGCATGAAGAGTTAGAAGTCGTCATTTCTGACAGTCAGCCTTCACCTCCAGAAATGCCTACTATGGCACAACCCAGAAAGATGCCGCAGGCACGGGGCACATCACCAGCTTGGCCTGATGCATTGCAGCTGCGTAACCAAACTCTGGCAAGCACAGCTGCTCCAACAAGCAGCAGTGCCAGTGGCGAATTACGTTCTGCTGCAGGCGAGCATCACAAGACAAGCTTGCTTGACCCAGTTGCTGATGTTCAGCAGCAACATCTTGTAGCCAACCGGCTGCCAGACATGTCTCACAACACGCAACAAGCAATAGCAGCAGCTGCGCAGGTCTTAGGCATGACGTCAGCATTGGTGCCGACAGACACAGACACACCAGCAGCAGCAGCANATGCTTGGAAGCCTACCACACAACAAAGCTTGCTGCATCAAAGCCACTTTGTACCCACTAGGGGTGGTGACTTTGCGCTATGCCTTTGTGGCTTCTGAGTGCAGCACTGTCAGGAACAGTGCTTGCAAATGTAAGAACAAGTTGTAGCAAGGTAAGAAACACCACCCCGGGTCATAAAGTGTGCAAAACAGGCACAAGATGACCAGCAACAGGCTGTTAGCAAGCTCACCTTAGAGGCAGGCAAGGACATGAGAGCTCCTGCAAGTTCAGCTTCTAGCTTGCCAAAAACAGGAGCGCCTAGCCCTTTGGGGCAATGCCTCACGATGCAAGTCACCTCCCCACCACAGGAGTCCCCGGTCTTCCTGATGTCATCAATGACTGCACACATGTATACGGCATGTTGTTACTGCTGTAACAAGCTCANTTATGTATGGCATCAGCTGCTGCGATACAACGGGTTTTCAGAATACTGACTTCAAATCAAAGTACATATCATTCTGGATTCGTACGTCCAAGGGTAAATATCTTTACTCAACAAGTCGCTACATCTANCCAAATGCTTTCACTGCTTTGAGGCAGGGCGCAAAGCGGAGGAAAAGCTCAGCACCTTGTGGTGCTCGACCTGCTGACAGTCAGGTGCATTCCCCTGTACCTGATGTACTTGTTACCAGGGCTGAATCGAGATTGCATGTGGCATCATGTGCAGTGTTCCTCGTTTGTGCCATGCCCACTGTNTTTCACCACTGATGTGACCAAAAGCGTCCATACATGTGAGGCCAGACTGACAGCATTCTGACAGGCAGAGGCTGCACCACAGCTGCTGCTGCTTGGATGCTGCTGTGCTTGCGCTGCTGCCAGGGTTGTTGCTGTTTGAGTAACTGAGTGATTTCCCTGTCGGAATGCTCAGGCGTAAGAATGGGAGGAGCAGCCCTGAGAGCCGGGCAGAGGCGGCACTGTCNCCGAAGGCAGCAACCATGGCCAATCTGGCGGTGGCACAGATCAGGCTCATGCAGAGGACAGCAAGCACGAGCTGACTATACATGATAAAAAAGATCTGGCCAATGCCGAGGCGGCCGGATACCACACTGAGCAGGCGGTGAAGGAGAAAGTCGAGGTCAGCAAAGTTGAGATTGAGGGTGTGTATATGCTTGGCGCTGAGAGAGCAACAGAGCGAGCAGAGCGGCCAGAGAGGCAGGCAGTCAGAGAAAACATCATGCGAGGTGTGCAGATCAGCATGCGTCCTGTTGCGACGTGAGTGCTTGACAACCTAAAGTATCATGCTGTCTGAAGCGTGTCTTAGCTTGCACCCAATTTGCCCGGTAAGTTGTGTTTGTCTGATACCCTGTGTAAAGCTCACCGGTCAAACCATAGGTGACAACTGCATGGTCAGACTGTAACGAGACTATGTGTACGCCATGCAGCCCTCCTTTTGCGTTGTGCACATATGCACAGCACCATTGTCAAGATGTTTGCTGACATGAGGCTGCTCTCAGCACATTACACAGAAAACCTGTGAAAGCTGAAAAAAATTTGAGCATGTGCAGCATCTAGCAAGACTCTTGCTGCAAGATACAAATCTGCCACATGGCATTGTTCTGCAATCTGCTAATGNCATGATAAGTCAAGCCAAATTCACAAAATTAACATGGAGTGTGGGGTCGATTGCTGGGAAGCAACCAAACCCAGAAGTGCGTATGACAACCAATGAAGCGCAGCGCAGCACAGCACAGCGCAGCNGTATGGCATGTACGGGACGATACAGTCGGCTTTTCACAGGCCTCTCGGGATGTGCTGTTGGGATCAGTGTCAGGGTGTGGTTGTCAACCTGTTTCAGAACAGTCGCTGTCGTCAGCAGAATCTATGCCAAAGTCTTAGGGTAAGGCGCTTAGAATTCCCGATCCATAGAATATTCAAGCCTGCAACACGATCCAAATCAGATTGTTGCAACCAGNTACCTGAGCCAATGCTGGCATTGCCACCAGCTGGAAGCAGCTGTACATCTGCGGCCTTGACTGTTAAGGNGGTCAGACAAGATTGTGCCGAACAGCAGGTTGATCGTGGTCTCCATGAAGACACTTTCAATTAGCTTCTTGAGCGCACGCGCGCCTTCATATATGAAAGCGTTGCAACTGCATCTGCATCTGCTGCCACGCTACTGTCAAGTGTACACTCTGTGAGCATAGGCCCACACTGACTTACATATGACTAATTGCATGCANCTCAAGACGTCCATGTTTCAACCATTGACTGCAGTCTGAAGATGTCTCGGTTTCAAACAAATTCCTCAGGCCTACTCATTTTGCCCTGCAGTCATGGCCCAATCATCGATTGCGATGTCATCTCGCTGTGTGACTACATTGAGAAAGTTGACAAGGAGGTCACAACAGAGGAGCTTAATGTGTTGAAAGCAAACTTACTTGTCTGTTTCAACAACAAGAAGAAACACCAGTTTTCCGTGCAACTTCTAGGGGGGCCTGAGCACAGATCTAAAAAAAAGCTTGGAGATGAGTGGCTGAAACGAAAGGAGGTAATTTGTTACCGTGCATTTTTGACATAACATCTGATGTGGCATGCAGTGCTGCTCAGCATGAGACTCATGATTCTGCTGCTGGCACTTTGTGAGTCTATGCAATGCAAATCATCACCAAGGTGTTGCTGCTGTTGCCAGTTGATGCAACCCATTATTCTGTGCCGTAGCTATTCTACGGAGTTATTCTGTGAAAGCAACCCTCCTGATATCTTGGTGCTGATGATAGGCANGTGGAGGAGGTCAGAGTTGAACCTGGTACCAACCTCACTTTGTTGGCCAAACATGACACCTACTCGATCAGTTTTGCATGGCAGGCCCCTCAGGATGCCAGCCTTCATCAGAGCACACATGTAGACTTGCACACAAGCTGTGCCTGCAGCCCTCAGGCTGAGGACAGGATGGAGGACATTCGTGTCAACTCTGAGACTAGTGAGGCTGTAGTACCCCTTCAGGTACTTCAGCAACAACACCACTGCAAGCTGCTGCATGCTGTGCAATAGTGTCAANATGCAGCTCATGTGTCACACCCACTGTCATGGCAGGCTCCCTGCACGTTTACTGATTTAGTATGCACTGTTGCCAAATGAGCATTGAAAGAACATCAATGAGTCAAGCTGCCATTAAGTTGTATCTGTGCTACTGTAACCTTATATAACTTCAATTTGCGGTGTGACGCCAACACATGAAGGCTCACAATGTTGGGTTCAGACAACACACCTCAAACATACAGAAGCCTCTCATGCGAGAATAAAGCATGTGGCATATGGCATGTTGCAGACAGGTGCATGGCAAACATGAAGGTCACCTGAGNGATACTAGCTTTGGTACTGCTGGCACTACTGGGGGTTACGCCCCTGCTGGGGCTCCTGCAAGTGCCAACCTTACGGCGAGTGGTGCGCCCTCCACCGCAGGAAGTGCAGCAAGCGTGGGCTTGGGCAGCAGTACAAACAGCAGCCTCAGTCCTGGTCCTGGCTCGAACAGCTCTCTGCCTGGCTCGAATAGCTCTTCCCCTGGCTCAAACAGCCCTTTGTTAGGCTCCAACAGCCCCAGTCCAGTGCTCAGCCCTAATAGCCCTGGCCTCACCATGGTACCAAGCAGCCCAAGCTCAACCTTGAACTCCAGCAGCCCTGCACCAACAAGCAGTGCAGTGTCACAAGGTGCAGCATCGGGCCAGAACAGTACAGGGACTACAACCTCACCAGTGTTTGCACCTGCCAGCAATGGCATTGCAGCTGCAAGCACTGAGGGCACGTTTGCGGCACCTGGCACTGCCCAAAACAGTAACAGCGGCTCTGTTGCTGGCCTTGTTGCCATGCCAGGGTCTGTAGGAGCATCTTCCAGCCCCATTGCAGCAGATGCGAATGCAGCGAACTCAACTACATCCAGCTCCCCTGCACCCAGCTCTCCTGCAGCAAACTCTGCAGCAAACACTGCAGACAATTCCAATGTACAACAGCCTGCTGACAGCTTGCACAGCCCAGCAACAGCAAACAGGACTGCAGGTGGGTTGCTGTTAGCCCCAGCTGCTACAGGCAACAGCAGCGGGCAGCAGCAACAGCCTCATTGAGCTCAACATCTCCATCTGTGCAGCCCCCGGCACCTGTGTCCATACCCTTCATCACCTTCTGCAGCATCAATCAACAGCAGCTCAAGTCAGGCGTCAACAGTACAAATTTTCTTTCAGCCAGCAGTAACAGCAGCATGCTAGCTCCAAATGCGACGGCCGTTGGCACTCACAGCGCAGCAAGCAACTGCAGCATACCTTTTGGTGGCTTTGGAGTTGGCTGAGGAAACATGGGGTTGAACCCATACAGCAACAGCAGCAGCACTNTGCTGGGTGTGATGAGGCATCATAGTTTGTGACACTGGGCTGGGTAGGTTCAGTCTGCTGGCTTACGTTGCTATGCTGGAAAGACACCTGTGGCACAGGGCTGTTCTGAAGAGGCATGCTCTGTCTCAGCCCAGGGCTATTCTGAGGGGCTATGTCCTGTATGAGCTCATCATACTGTGGCATGCTCAGTATGCTTGCCTGACGCCCTGTATGCCAGCCTGAAGTCAGAAGTTGCAGCAGTGCATTGCACATCTGGTAAGCAACTTGCAGAGCTTATGCACACTGTGCATTGCAGGCAAAAGGCTTCAGATCAGAGTTGAAGCCTGACGCATTGGTGTCTGTAAGCATCGGTGCATGTGATACTTTGACCGCTGGCTGAGGGGCATGCACCAGCAAGATGGTCCGCAAGTGCAGCATGATATTCTGCGATGTGCATTTGAGCCATGCAAGCTGTCCAGCAGCCACCAGTAAGCATTCTCTGATGTGGGTAGCATGTTTGCTGACGCCTCTAGAGCTCACACAAAAAGCATTTGCCAGTGGTGCAGTGGCAATCTTGACCTGCAGAACAGTCTCAGCCCTTGTACATGCAGTATCCACTATGGACTGGCCCTTGCAGCAATGATGAACCCAATGCACTCACCATGACTACATGTGTCCCACAATTTGTTTGCAGGCAATGTCATGTCAGCAGCAACTTAGGTAAGGCGCACATGCTATGTGACCATGGATGTATAAACAAACGTAGCGCTTGAGGGTTTATTCACTACATATCACTACACGCACCTTGCATGCCTCTGCTGTAAGCTGCAGGGCAGCTGCCATCAGACTAGGATGCCGCACCATGCATTGCGTGAGGTCGATCCACTCCATCAGCTGAACGTACTGCTCTGCAATGAGTCTCTGCAGAAACACACGCACAGCCTTGCAGGCGCTGCCTGCTCTGAAAATTGCATATATGCTCATCAGCCTGAGCATGCAAAGCCTGAGCCATCCTGACAATCACCTTGTGAGTCACGGACACCTTCACACCTTGTAAGCTGGACAGGTGCCGCATTGCAAACAGAGCAAAGTCAACAGGAGGAGCCTTGCATCTCCCCTCTGTGTCCATCACAGGCTNCAGCGTGTTGCAAGTTGCTGGGGTGTGCTTGTCCAGCTCCTTCTTGAACACATGAGTGTTCTAGGATTCCAGCCTAGTCATTGCCAGCTGAAGTCTGCTCTGAAACTCTGCAGTCGTTGCATGTAGGCATCACAAATTGAACACTGCTGGTCCAGGATTCCCAAAGATGTGCATATACATCGACGCAGGCCACAATGCTCACCTGGCACCCACTGCTGGCGGCAGATGCGTAGTGACCCTGGTCATGGCGCCACTTACTCTAGGTACAAACGCAGGCTTGGCAGCCATGACAGCCCCAAGGGCAGTTCCACCCAGTGCCCCCAAGCCCAACGACAGAACAACACTCAGTGCTGGTTGCAACATGTGGCTCAAGTTGAAGCCTGCAGGAGCTTTTACCATGGCCTGCAGTCAGCAAACTACTAAGATCTACCTGGGTTGACAGCTGTGTGGAAAGCTTGACTCAAGGTAGTATCAGCATTCACAGACCCAAATAGGCAATCAAAGTCATGCAAGCAGTTTAATGTTTGGCCATTGGACTTCAAACCTGCAGGCAAGATGGTAGTGACGGTCACAGGTTTGGTGCTAAAGTCGTGGCCATGTATGATCACATCAGCACCTGACCGGCAAGATCCATTTACCTGTTGTACTTGTTGTGCTGAGGGCACGAGTTCCATGTAGCTGGGTCAGAGTAAAACGTGTGTGAGCAATGTATTCCGCAGTTAGCAGAAGCATCAAGATTGTAATGTGGTGGTTGATTACTGTCAGACATGCAAACATCAGCAAGACTGCTGCATAATCCTGTGGTGATATGTCCAGGCTTGCAGAGATGATCACTGTAGACCTGCCAGACACACAGGTGCCAGAAATTTGGTTGCCAGTTACACCAGTACCTGCCACATGTGTGTTATAGTACAGCTGATTGGGGCAGGCATGCATGTGTTTGGCACCTACTGTCNGACGCACTTGTGGGGATGCTGAGCACCTGCATGTACTTCACTTTTGAACAAGACCAGCATCACATGGGGGAATCTAAGAGCTAGCTTGGACAGCTGGCTCTCTCAACATCGGTGAAACACTGACCGGGCTTGCATGTGGATGTTTGCTCTGTGCAGGAACAGACTCTACAAACCATTTGTGGCTGCACTTAGTGACAAGCACTGCATTGCTGATTATCGTGATGCGTGAGAAACATCAGCATTGGCCTCTCATTTATGGGGCGCACTACCCATCCTCTTCCTTGCCCAGACTTTTCAGCATGCCTCAATGCTTGATGCGCATGGCATGACACCAGCAACTGCAGAGTGATGTCACTCCCCAGCTAATTCTTCAGTGCAACACTTGTTTTACAGAAGGTAATGAACACTAAGTACAGTGCAAACATACAGGCTCAGCATGTTGGTGCTGCAATTATTGAGCAGGTTGTGACAGAGNGCCTGTCTGACCATAAGCAAAGATGGTGCAGTTGAAACCCTCCAACACTTCTGACACAATGGGTGCTATGGCACCATTATAAAGCCTCTCTTGGCTCGATTCTGGGCCAAAGACCTGCATGCAGGCTTTGAGTTACAGACTTTTCACAAAGCTAGTCTTTCAGCACGTACAAACTGTGCACGCTGAATATCAAGTCAGTCAGACAGTGCAACAGATACGGGTTACCTTGTCGTAGTGGAAGGCACGGCCCATGTGTTTGCCAGCTACACTCTGCATGAGGATCACTTCCTTGTTGGACTCGACAACCTGTACAATCTGAGGAGCACGAGTTGCAAGCTCTTGCTTGCTGCAAGGCCTGCGACACCACAGTTATGACTCAGCGCGCTCATACATCGTTGGTGACGACTAATGTCACAGCTGCAACTTGCCACAATCCGCAAGCACACGGCATGACTTACCTGCATCGCAAAATGACCTGCACGTTGACCGCATCCTTGAACCCGCCTTGAGCTCTGTCAGCCATCTCGCACGGCTACACGCGTCCGTGTATGTTTGGGAACGCGTCAGTGTGCGTCAGACAATCAGTGCCTATGTCAGTCACAAATGAACATGGCCATGCTTGCCGTGTGCGCAACAGCTGCGATCAGTCTCGATGCCCTATTCAAACTTTGGTCGCTGTTCTTGCAGGTTCAGAATTCAATGTTACGCCGTAAAACATCAACGCTGTGCGTTCGCCTCCGTTTGATCAGCACAGCATTGCATAATTGCTCCNTGCGGCAAGTCAACAAGACGGGATAACAATGTTATTGTTTGATATGAACATGTATGGATACTGACCGTATATGTTTACATGCATAGCTGACAATGCACACAGACAGCTAACCTAGTCTCGATGCACCTGCACATGATCATGTGCATACGGCGATACAATATCAGACTGGTGACAATTAATTGCAATATTGCAAGACTGGTCATTCAGCAGACAAACGTTGCCAAACTTGACTGTGTCTTCCACCATAACTCTGTGCATTCCTGTTGCTCTGTACTTATGCACGTACAATTTGCAGCCGTGAGTCGACCATAGCCCGGAATTGCTCGCATGTCTGCACAGGCTGGATCACGGGTGCACCACGATCTAATCTGAATTCGTCGGGGTGCGTGGACTTTGACGGAGTGCGGGGAATGGTAGTCAAAGAGGCACACCAAGCAAGGCCCGCTTGAACGCGCGCTCAGAACTGAGCTTCTTGTGGTCCACAGCGCAGGCAGCTCTTGCATCAAGCTGCTGGCTAGCCAGATAACTCAAGTTTCTTGCATATATGCATTACGGTAAACGGGCTAGCATGTCCTGACCTATCAGGCAACGTGACCGCCTAGCGCGCGGAACCGCTCTGCCGTTCGCTTAGGGTTGCAACTTTTCGTCGTTCGAGATCTGCAGCAGTTGTCTGCCACCTGGCCCGAATTGGCAACGAACTCGGGATACCTTAGCCCAATATTCGCTTACGTTCCGATATTATCGCAGTCACCCTGCGACAAATGGCAAAACCACAGTCTATGCTGTCACAAAGCAGTTTTATGAGTCAGATTGCCGACCGACACGGCAACACCAAGGCATCCCTGGAAGCAGGCGCTGCGCAGTCTACAGCAAGCATCCTCAACGCAACAAGGTTTACCCATGGCTACACCTTGACATGCAATGCAGTATAGCTGCTGTGCCTTGGCCCTTACAAAATGCTTGTATGCCACAGGGGCCTGGACCAGTTGCTGCAAACCGCACATCAGCAGCGTGTCCGGCAGCTTCGCAAAATCCACCAGCTGCGGCGTCACAGTGAGGCCAANCTGAGATGGGACGCAAAGTCACAGTCAACTCAAGCTCAACCTTCTCTACGTGGCAATACCAGGTCGCCTATGTCGCAGGTCATCAGTGGCAACATTTGTTAATTACTATGGGCCAACCAACAGCAGCACCACAAAGCTTACATGAGGTAAAAGCGCTGAAACCAGCCGTTGATGAGCAAGCTGCCCAAGACATCTTCATTGTTCAGGGCGGCTGGGTGAAGGCCTTCCAACTGCTGCCTGCAGCCCTGTAGCAACTCATCTGCCTCTGCAATGGCGGTCTGTTGCCCTGGTGTAGCCTGCATCAGTAGTCGAGCCGTAAAGTCCGCAACGGCCTGTGCACTTCTGGCATGACGTACTTCCAGCATGCTGCTGCTGTGGTCTNGTTGTTGCAGTGTTGCCTATGTCACTCAGCTCGTGTGTGAGTCTGCGCTGCTCAGCTAAGCCTTGGCCTGGACTTCTCAGTACACGCCTCCTGAGAGCCAATATAGCGCTCTGCATGCACAGCTCTGTTCAAACTTCTAGCAAGTCTTGCACACAACATGTTTGCTTCCATTTGATCCCTTGCTCAAGAACAGGTATCACTTGCCGCATGCTACTGGCGGCGAGGTGAGGTGAGGTACAAATGATGGTGTGAATGAGGCGTGCAAGGTGGGCTGTTCAAGATGAGGAGAGGCATGTGGAGTTGAGGCAGATCGATGCGAGCTGAAATGAGGTACGGTGAGGTAAAATGAATTGTGGGGGCCAGGGGGTNTTTCATGGCCTGCACACAAGGCTGCTGCAAAGCCTGTGTTGGAGTCCAGCGCTCTCTGACATTGTAGTCCAGCAGATGGCACACCAGGTCTGCAAAGTCGGTGCTGCCAGACCCTGTGATGAGCTTATAACGCATCTCATCCTGCCATGCTTTGTTCCCCTGTAACAGGCAAGAGCATATGAGACAAGCTCTTCGTCATTTGCTATGCAGAAGTCAAACTGCAGTTTCGCTATAGATGTGTGTTGATTTAGCTTCGTGTGGATAGCTGCATGCAGGAAGCGTGCTGCATCACCAATGGTTGCAGTGCTTTGACTCTTGAAACACCATGCAAAACAGCTCACGCAAGACCCTGAGTGCTGTACACAACTTGGTTAACCATGCACGGAATTTACCTGCCAAAGTGTGAAACAAGCGTGAGCCCTCCTCAAGTACTGGATGCTTTTGTCTGCGGTGGGGGACAACTTCCTGGGATCGGCTTGAGGCCCCACAACAAGGTTGCTCTTGCCCACAGCCATGCTAAACAGCATAGCCCCTATCGCCCATGCATCAGCCTTGACAGCATTGTACAGGNCCAAAGTTGGACCACACATGGGGTGATGTTACTGCCACTGGATATGCTGCATCTGTCGCAGGGTTGTCTACCTGTGACATAGTGCAGCACAGCTTTTTTGTTGAAGCTGGGTGACTGTAATATGATGCATGCAAGACTGTGTACATGCGTGCTTTACACCAAAGTCTGTGTATGCGCACAGGGCTATCATGATCCTTGAGACTATGCCTCTGACTTCACCTAGTCATTGGCCTGATAGCCCTGCCTTCAAGTCGTGAATGGCAGTCCACAGCACAAGCATTGTTTGTGTAGCGAGGTGTTTGGAGGCAACATCATGCACACATGCNAGTTTTTGTGTCAGCTGATATACCATAAAATCAAGAGCACAGACATGAGCATCACAGACTTCACCACAGACAACAAAGAAACGCGGGTCCTCGCTACAGCATTGGACATGTATACACCAAGCGACACACTGGCTAGCATACTTACAGAAAGTGCAAAACATTCCCTTGCCAAGGTCATTATTGGGTATTGTCCAAATTACACTCATGACCCTTCCGTCCACTTTGACTCTGACTCAGATGAGGTTAGTGAGTGACTCACTGTTTTTGCTGCAACTACGCTCACTCCCATCCAGCAACAGCCGGTTGGTTTCCAAATGCCTTGGCAGTATGGTAGTATAATGAGCATTGGTTGGTCATTTCTATTGCATCACCTGCAGAGTACAGAGGCAAATTTGTAAACTGAAGCATCACACCTGACAGACAAGGTTGTTGCCAAAGTACGTGGTTGCATGTCTCGTTGTTGATTCATCCAAGCAACATGATTTGTGTGCTTTCCGAGATAACATGTGTTTTGTGTGCAGACGTCACAGCTGTGCGTGGACAACATGATAGGGCTGGTAGCATTCCACTTCTCCATGGTATAATGTGAGCTAAGTGAGGTAATGGTGGCAAAAGCATTGCAGATTTGGCAACTAGCAAAAGCCAGTATGTTCAAAGGTTCATACCAACTCAGTGGACATCATCCTAGCTAGCTGTGCCAGCGGACCATTGCTCTTGTGCTCCCTTTGGTGCTAGCTTATGGTGAGAAACAGATACAAGCAGATCTCAGTGGTTTTGTCATGATGCAGGTGAGGCCACAGCAACCTGCAATGTCGAGTGGATTCACCTTGCAATTGGGAAGGACACCATGTCAAGACCCCGTCAAGAACAAGATTGTACTGCTAGATGCACAACAGCTTTTGGAACTCAAGGCATTTGTGTAGAAAGTCCGGGCATAGAAGGCAAGAAAACAATCATAGACGGGCTGACATACAGGAAAGGCTGTGCAAAAAAACACCTGGCAAGCAAGTGGAATGTGTTTATTGCATGAGTAAGCCTTTCATAGACATCAAGGGTTGTGCTAAGACTAAACAATGACAAGGCACATGATGTGTCACACAAAGCACATAATGACCAGAGATGTTGTGAAGTACACGTATGTGTGTTAAGAAGCCCTTGGGGTTTATCAGCACCTTCTGACGGTCACCTATGGTTTACTCTACTTGAAACCTTGAACTAGAGTAGTTTCAAGTATAGTGTTGGTTGGTCAAAACCATTGTATCACCTGCATCGTACGGAGGCAAGTTTTAAAGTTGAAGCATCACACTGTAAGCTTTACTGGTAATAACTTGATAATGCTCAACAAATGTTGACATGGCGCGAATNACCACAGACAGGTCCCGCTACAAGCGACCTGAGGCCGTGAGTGCAAGCGAGCCATGTCCTTGCAAGGAGTGGCAACAACAGGTTGCACGCTAGCCGCCCTGCTGCAGAAGGTGGCAACTTGCCCGGAAGGCTTTGGTTTTCTAATTGGTAACAGCCCTGACAGCACCAAGAGGTGGTATTCTACACTTTCTAAGGCCTGGGATCACTGGCAGGCACAGCTAGCAGCAAAANACACTGATGGGCACCGGTTTCATCGACTGCACATCAAGACTCAGGCAAGCATACACACAAAAAGATTATGGTTAAGGTGCAAATGTGCTCATGTCCAATGCAGATCATGGGAACAAGTTGCTGTAGCAGCTGTGTAGAAGGTGGAAGTGCGCGTGTGCTGACATTGCTGCGGTCGTGTTGGTCTGTTTGCAAACTCAGGCTCAGTGTCTTTGTTAGGGCAGAATGAGCAAAGAGCAACGGGTGAAGCTCGCCTTGAAACACTCCATGGTAGTCTCCTGAGCCNTGCTAAGGCTGTGCAGCTGGGCCTCACTCCAGGCTCCAGTAACCCCCTAGGTCAGCTTTTTTTTTTNGCTGCTAGCACGCAGGTCATTGCGCCTTGCTTGCTCTGTTGCATCCACAAGCCCAGACAGCAAGTCATCCTGATGACAGCGTTCACTACCTGGGACCCTGTTCACAGGTGCAGCACACTGTCAGTTGCAATGGCCCAATTACAGTTTTGCTGTTGGCTTTCACACGCTTAAATGGCAGCAAAAACCTGCAAATTGAGGCAAACACGGGATGAGCTGTGCCCTGCAGCTCGCTCTGCAGCCCTGCAGCTCATATCATCACGTGATGTGCACAATTGTAAAGCTGAAGCAGCGCTAGCCAAACCTTGAAAATGTGGCTCAAGCCATGAGCACTGGCAGGACCACGTTCTGATTAACCTGTAACAGGACTTGTCGACGTTGCCCTGCTCAGCATCAGGACGCAGCGTTTCAGCGTAAAATTGCTGTTCTGCCTGGGAAAGCGTGATGGAAACTTACACATGTGAGCAGTAGTTGGCAGCGCACGCAATGCGTCTGTAGCGGTATGTGAAACTCCGAAGAACACACAGCGCAGCGTCACCTTATATTCGAAGGAGTTGCCTGTGGTAGTCTTCCTATCCAGACGGCTGGCCGGCCAGGAGCAGCAGATAAGCGCACAGCAGGACTCGCAGTTGCAGATGCTATAAAAGTATACCTGAAAGGGCAGCACCCAGGTGCAGTGTGTGGGACCTGCCTCAGGGGCTCAGCAGCACAATACCACTCAGCTGGAAATCCATTTGGGAACTCAGTTCTGAGCTTCAACTTCCTCCTTTCTAAATTCCAAGAAAAGGCGGTATTATGGGATTATAGCACGCCCTACTGCCTTAAGTACTACAGGGCTCTTGCAGTCAAGGGCCCTTGTACCAGGGCTGGTACAGGCTGCATTAGGTGATTATAAGGGCCATGTGCCATGGGTTCTAAAAAACATCTTTACATGAATTGCCTGTTATGGCAAGGCTGAGTCAGACACCCAGACCCTATGATTGTGACAAACCCTTACATAAATCAAGGGAAACCCTATATGCAGGGGTCACTTAGGCAAATATATACTCCAGATTGGAGCATTTCTGGATGATGATCGGCTTTTAGCAGATATGCGGCGGAGATGTCTGGGAGTATATTTGAGGACCTATGTGCAACAAAGTCATTAGCTACAAGCTGCAGAACACAGTGCTGTACACAACACAATAAATTAGGTGTATACCAGAAACAGTGCAGGGCAATTTACAGCTTTCAAAACAGGCTGAGCTAAGACTAGCAGCACTCCATAGCTTCAGAGGGAGGCTACACTCATAGTGCTGCTTGCATGTCAGACAGTTTTTGTGAGGGCTGAGCCAAGTATGAGTGGTCAAGTTGATGCACCGCCAGCATCGGCTGGTGTGCCGCCCAGCAGGGGGTGGTCAAGCACCCCGTACCGCTGGTCACTGCAGAATGATGCATTTAACAGCCTCCCTAGCTGGCCACCAGGCACAATGGTGCGGTTCATTGTGTAGGTTTCTGCATCAGGAGTCANCCCAGAGCCAAACCGATGCTGAAGCTGGTAGTTCAGATGGCAAACAAGTATGGCATTGTAGCAATCATGGTACGCTACATGAAAGCAGCAGCAGCATAACTCAAGGAGTCAAAGGCAAAAGACCAAAAGCACTGCTATATGGCCAACACAGGAGCAGAGCTGCACTGCTGTCTTAGTTCAGAGCATCAACCACCACACGCCTGGACTTGATTGGTGCCCACTTCCATCGCTTGTAGTAGCAGGCCACCAGAAACACCAGACTGAGCACAGATATCCATTTGACACCCATCAGTTTGCGGTCATCATGCTCAGGCTCAGCTGCCCACATGAGGAAGGTTGTCACATCCTGTAAGCAAGTACGCTGAGCTGCTGCATGTGTGTGTAAATATCTGAAGAATGGAGGATGACAATGCTTACATTATCTGATGCTCCATTCTTGCATTTCACTCCATTATTGCATTTCACCTGGCATGCATGAAGTCACTCAGTAACACACCTTGGCCTGCTGAGCCTCTGTCGCCTCTGTGCCATCATCGTACTCGGTCCCACCGTCTGCAAGCATCTTTGGCATAGCAATGGCGCCGCCTGGGAAGTATGGGTTGTAGTACAGTCCCTCACGCACCTGCATTTAAGCCTTGTCATTGCTGCAACCCAGAGGAGCAGCTCTCCAGCAACAGAAATGGCTCAGAACGCACATGCAGTGAGAAAGTGCATACCATACCACGTGTTGCAGACCGGCATCAGTGCCTGTGGCTATTGCTGCAATACAGTTAAGACATGAGCAAATTGAGCAGCTTACATGGACACCAGCAGGTGGCTCTCTGTATCCCAGAAGCAAAGCAAACACATAGTTGTAGCCATTGTGTCGGGCCTTGGTTATCAGGCTCAAGTCTGGAGGGTAAGCACCACCGTTGGCATATCGAGCTGCCTCCTCATTTCGGTAAGGTCTAGGCAAAGGGTCTGCCAGCCTGCCTGGTCTTTCAAAGTCCTCACCCTCCTCATTGGGGCCGTCTGTGACCTCAATCTCAGCAGCCAATTCCTTGGCCTCATCCTCAGTGTAGCAGACCCCGACAAGATTACGGAAGTGGATCTGTTGTACACTGTGGCATGCTGCACATACTTGCTGGTAGACTTGATGCCCTCTTCTGATAGCGCTGTGATCGTATGAGCTAAAATATCCCTCGTGGCTCCAAGGATAGTCAGGTGCATGCAGACCATGTTCTGACTCCTCCTCAGCAAGTGCATATGCGCCAAACCCGGCAGCTGTTGCTGCTCCCAAGGCTGCTAAACCTCGGCGCCCCAACCAAGTTTCGCTGCTGACTTGTTGCTGAGCATCGGTTCTGATTGCAGAGGCACTAGTGTGCACTGCCTGAGCATCGCCTACGATCGCCGGCACCACCTGTCGCACATCAAACAGCTCAACGACCGTGCCGACACTCGGCGATCGACTTATCGAATACGTGTCGTGTACACAATAGTCGGCAGGGTGTTGCCTATACCTGGCAGACTGGAGTAACATTGCTGCCTGCAGCGCTTTGCTTCAGAGCTCGGCCTAAGACAGCGAGAGACTTCTGACGCAGCATGATCAGCCGGCTGCAGAGCCAAGGGCGTTATGCGTGATTGGCAATTCAGTACTGTTCAGTTGGTCTAAACTGCAGTTGCAGAACCGCCTGTCGGTTGTTCTTCTTCTCACATGCATGCGTGGACCTTCAGGTTCAAGGGTTCACAGCGTAAGCTGTAGAGGCAATGATCACGGTGAATCTTATGCAACTCGATCAGCTGTAATCACCTGTGCACACCAGTCCGCGAGCTTGTGACAACAAAGATCAAGCGAGCAGCGAGGTTCTGTGCAGCAGCTGCCGGTTGCTTGGTGGCACACATAAGCATCTGCGATGCTAACGCGTAGCTCACGCGGGGCTATCAAGCGACTGCAGGCAGTACTAGCAACAGAGCAGGAAGCGCAGCGGTATGTGCACTACAGAGGCCGCCTGATAGGGTTGGCCATGGCTCAAGTTGGAGTTGGTATGCAGGCTTGTAAGACCATTCAGTGCTGCTCCTGCTGCTGCCCTGCTGCTGGTGCTGCCCTGTGTTGCCTGTACAGTTGCTGAGCGCTGCTGCTGCTTGGGCAGAAGAATATATGCTTATAGCTGCGCGCCTCCACTGTTGCCAACCAAAATCAAGCAGCAATCGGCAGTGAAGTTATGAGCATGTAATTGTGACTGTGTGCAGCATTAGGACTAGGACAGCTTGCATATGTGCTCAAGCGCTTAGGTTGTGCTGTCGATACATGAAGTCTGTCACTGCCAGATGTGCTACAGAATGCAACCTCAGAAGCGTGCTCATGTCACACCTGACCCCATGCAATGCCACTCTGTGTCAGCTTCCTTNATTTACTTTAGATGTGCAGGTTCAGATTATGGTTGTTCATGCATGCAGGTATCTGATGGCAGGCCATCCTACTTGGTAGTCAATGCAGATGAGTCAGAGCCAGGAACTTGCAAAGACAAGGAGATCATGAGGCATGACCCTCACAAGCTTGTTGAGGGGTGCCTCATTGCAGGCACAGGCATGCGGGCCAGGGCAGCATACATCTTCATCAGGTGCNCAGGAAGCATCTGAGCTCACTTACATTGGAGGTTGCAGACATGGGAGTGTCAGCAGGAGTTCTGGCCCCAAAATTTGCCTTCTGTTTGGCTGCCCCTCTTCTAGTAGCAGTGCCAGGTGTTTTGGTTGGAGCTGCAACCAGCAAGTGCAGCAGTCAGACATGCAAATACACCCGCGACTCAGGTTCTTCACAGTACTGATTGTACATTGACAGCAACATCTGACTGCAATCGTGGGTTTCCAGATGCTTTTGAACTGTGTGCACAATCACAGCTCTTGCAAGTCATGCATGAGGACATGCAGCGGGTACCTGCTGAGCCTGCTGCAAATTCACCATAGACATTTGAAGGAGGTTCAGCCTGTCTGGGCACACCAGAGCCAGCAAACAGGGGCTGGGGAGATGAGGTGGCAGCATGACTGGTTGCAAAATGGAAGCTGAAAGAGCTTGTTGCAGCGGCTGCTGCTGCCGTAGCCACACNTCAGCTTGTGCTCAAAAGCTGGTGACAATGCAGACCGCAACACAGGTGGCAGAGCAACGCTGCAGCAATGCAGGAGCATTCTTACCACATAACAAGTTGCATTGCTGCACTAACGGTGATGCTTCAGCATTCCTTGCATGAGCAAATTGGGCTGCTTGACAAGAAGGTGTTGATGAGTCATGGTTTCAATAGTTGACAGTGAAAGGCAAACAACAGCTAGCATGAGCTGAGGCAGCTGGGCAGCTCATGCACCCAACTTCAATAATGCATGGTGTCAACATGCAGCGTACATGTTCCTTATGACTGGTCAACCTACTGCTTCACGGCTCTGCCAAAACAGGGCAGCATTACTTACTTGCCAGTGGCATTGGAGCATGCTTGGACATATGGGGTCAGAACCCCATCTAAAGCATCTGTAGCACTTGCACCCCTGCATACAGTCATCTGGGTGTTCCCTTGCTGATCACGTAAAGCTGGAACGCAGCAAGCCCAAAGCGTTTCAGCCTGACTGCACACGCTGCTGACTCTCTGCTCAGCTGGTACTGTGCCAAATGCAAAGTGACATGCTTGACTGGCGTGTTTTCTGCTGCTGGTATCTGGCTGAACCTTGCAAAGACATTGACACAAGCACCAGCGACAATCACAGCACAAGCCCATACAATGTACCTATCGCACATTACATCGGTGGGCTGAGGAACAGGTACAGGGCAGGCCAAGTAGGAAGAGCCCTGTGTGACTCCCAGCACAGCCTGCCCTATCAGCTTGATGGTGGGGTATGATGGAGCGGGCGTGGCTGCCACTGTAAGGCTCTGTATGCAGAGCCCATTGCTGGTGCTGCAGTAGAGGCTGCTGTCTNCAATGGACAACGTTGTTATCATTGGTATCGTTATCAAGCAAGCTGTATTTGATGGGCCTGACTGTCACGGAGCTCGATAGCAATGTTGTGAAATGATCATTTGGATGTTGCAGGTGGGGATGGCGTAGTACATACCTGGGATCTGCGAACGCAGCGCTGCATCAACAGACACATTGATGAAGGCTGCCTCAACAGCACTGCCCTTGCCTGCTCACTTGACGGNGACGAGTCGTGTCGAGTGGCCGTGGTCTGAAGCCCGTCCTGGTCGCCATAGCGTCAAAAACGGTGCAGTATCGAGGCTTGTAGGCCTTTCAAAGTTTGGTTGTGATCGTGTTTGACACTATGTCCCGGACTCTAGCGGGGTCAGAACTTCGGCGCTTGCTGCATGGACCATGTAAGTTGNGCTACACTCAACAGTATCATATAACTTGTGAAAGTTCACTTCTGTGGTATGACATACACTTGCATGTAGCCCTGCAGGCAGGACTTCCAGTTGATTGATACTGCACAAGTGCTTGCAGGCAAGCTATATGACCCNCCTGACCAACATGGCATGTCCATGTCCAGATAGGGTAGCCTGATTCTGGAAGATGAAAGTCTGCTGTGCGCTGTCCTTCAGCTTGCACACATGCCAGGCAAAGTGCCACCGGCATTTGAATTTATGTGCTCCCTAAAGTGTGCATGCAGCAAATTCATCCTGTAGTCTCACAGCCAGCGCTTGTTCCACGTGCTGTATGCCTTCCACCAGCAAAACCTGTTCACATAAGCTCCTTTCATGTTGCTCAGGCATCGTCCTGTGTGTAGCTGGGTAGCTGTCTGCACAAGTACCTCATGGCCTTTGCTGATGCGGAGGAGTTGGAGTGNTGTGCATCAAGTGTTGACTTGTCTTCAGTGGCACACAACAGTCGCAAGCTGTGAGTGTCGCAATGCCATGCCAGCAGATGTTGATGGCAAGCCAAGGTGTTACATGGTCATGTGTTATGCGTGTCACATAGGTCAGCTTGATAAAGCTGAGCAGGCGTACGAAGTGATGCAGCTCTTGCATTTGGGATAAGTTTNGCAGGCCACATCAGTTCTAAAGTAACATACAACCTGCTACATGATGGCATGCCTGCATGGCACATGCAAGAGTGAGCACAGCATGGCTGAAGCCAAGTTGAACAAGTCAAGCTGGCACATGACAGAAATAACACCAAGAGCAGGCCTGCAGTGCACTGGGCAACAGCCACTATCATAGTGGGCTAACACATGATGGATTTAGTGACGTACATGCAGATGGCACATGGCATGCAAGCTACANGCTGGGAGCAAGGGTGCCCCGATGGTGTAAGCCGACGCTGTCTGTTGTCTGGGGACGATCTTGAATGGTTGCACATACGTGCCCTTCATAACTTCAGTGTCTTAGATACACTACGTAGAAAGTCGCACTTGAGTCTGTCTGCATACATGCGCTCAATTACGTTGTGACCAAGCCACAGTGTGGCTTTGTACTACAATCACTACGCTTGTTGCGTACTTTGGCACCTCAATGTCCTTGTTGGTGGAGAACATGGTGGCCTGCCGCGCAGCAGGGCGCAACAGGCCTGTACACAGTTGGCCTTGCGCCACAGCGTTTGCTCTGTGACGTCTCACCTGCATTACCACAATGTTACTTACAGGTTTTACACAATACTTGCTGCAGTGNGCACTACGTGGGAGAGTTGCTGTGTTAGACAAAATCACGTCTCAGGCTAAGTCAGGTCTTTATACAGTATGGCTACAACATTGTACAAGTGAGCAGAACCCAAATTGTAATGACAGACTGAATGTTCTATTGTGTCAGCAGCAGCAGTGCAAAAGTTAAGCAGATATACAGCAGCCTATGATACAGCAAACACAGCTACTGAGGCAAATCCGCGCTGCGTACGTCCTGACATTACCAGACACAGCTGTATAGCGGGGCCCATCTTGACAAGTGTGCCACCTGCTGATCTCAGATTCAGACACACAGGGCAGCTTGCCTGTTAGATTGTTAATGTCCAGAAAGCGGCCAACCCAGTTGCGGCTGGCCCGGGTGTTAGGGACTGTCTTCAGCAGCTCTANCTGTCAATGTGCACGTCATGTAGTGTTCACAATTGCACACCATGCCTTCTGTTGTTTTGCATACCGAGTCTGCAGTGTGAGTGTTATGTCTGCTGTCATAGTCTGTGACTGCTGCAACAACTTGCTTGGTCATGTCAAGCACAAGCTCAAGGTCATGCCAGAGCGTCTCACTGCAAAGCTTCACATGAAATTGCAAAATTGCTGCAGGGCAACTCGTACAGAGGCTTCAGCAGTGCTGGCAGCCATGGCTAAGGTTGTTGGAAAAGNTTACCCCAAGCCACAGACTGCCTAGCGGCCTTGTGTGCTCTTGGACACTCAGCATGACTTCACTGGACAGACCTTCAGAGAAAATCAGCAGCAACACAGCGAGCAAGTAGCAGATGCTGCTATTCAGCTGAAGAAGTTGCAGGACAGCCTGGAACCTTCTGGCACAGCNCAAGAGTCTTCTGTCTACACTGATGGCATGTCATGCCGTTCACCTTGTCATACACCCGCTTCCCAGTTGCATCTGTCCCATCAACANATGTGTCCCCATCTGGACTTGACCACATTGACTTCACAGCTGCTATCACAACCCACAGTAACACTGACTATGATGACATCATGAATGAGCATGCGAAGCACGCTGCATAGTCACTGAAGAGCCAGCAGATGCAATGCACGGACGCTGCTTCANTGGGTGAGGAAGGTCTAGCTGCATATGCCATGGACACAATCCCAGAAGACTTGCTTGACCAACCTTCAGTCCTTGACACAAGCAGAAGCGGACATTCTGCAAAGCAGTTTGACCTGACGCTGGCAGCTGCTAATTGTGCAGTAGTGGAAACGCTGCAAGGCCTGGGAAAGCTTGTGAGCAGCCGCCATCTCCCCAGGATACAGGACTGGCTCAAGACCTTTGTCAAGGTCTGTGTGTGATCCCGCATCAGCTTGTCTGGCAAGCTGAATCCATCTCACCTGGTAGACTACCAGACCAAGTACCCTGCTGTTGCTGTGTGAGACTTGCAATGTCACAGCTGCTGTTGTACCAGACATGCAAGGTCTAGACATGTAATCCCGCCTGCAATTTGGCCATGCAGCTGAAGCGTCAGGTCTGTTGTATACACTTGAAACCACTCTTGTGGCGCCATGCTAGTTGAAAGCTATGCATGACACATGAGTGACCAGTTGGCTATGTCAGTGCATATTTGTCGCCAGCACAGGCATCAAACGCTGTTGACGCTNTGGACCTGCATGCACGTCAGCTAGGGATGGCAGGGTACGGAACCCATAACAGGCTGCTAGGGTGTGTGTCCATGTTCAGCAATGCACCTGATTGCAGGGAACAATATGTGCTGACTGTGCTCCGAGTGCAGCTACATGTGAAAGAGGGTGTAATACGTGACAGGCGAGTCACGTTCAAAGACTGAAGTGTGCATCTGCTTTTCCATAGTATGCACACCTCAATTATTATGGATGCATACAGTGCGTCGCAGGTTGTATGCTGTGTCAGGTGNGCTGTTCAATTTGACGATAATGGGCACAACTTCATTTGCCAGGGTGCCATCGAAAACATGGCTGCCTGATCCTTGACTTGCTGGCGCTGACCCCACAACAATGACTTTCTGCAAATGCACAGTGCAGCCTCCTATCTGAACTGCGTCTACAGGCAGGTGGCTGACAAAGCCCAGATCTGTCAAGCTAGCCTGCAGGACACGTGANTCCCCAAATCCCTCTACACGCCAAATGCCAATTGAGCGCACATATAAATCAGATGTGCTAGGCTGTGACTGTGCCGAACACGTCCTTGTTTCGGTCGACATGCACTGATCCGCCCACACCTAACGAACCGCAGTCACATCCAATCCGATGTGTACCAGCAAACAAACAGGAAGCAATCCCTGCAGTGTTGTGCGCAAGCGCGCGCAAGCTCAGAGTCATCAGCTGTGTGTGTGCTCACCTGCTGCTGCTTGCTGCTCTGTTGAACAAGCTTGGCACTGAGAGGTATGAATCTTCTTCAGTTGCATTGCGTTGTAGAGTAGAGTCACCACAATCCAAGCCTATGCTGCTGTGCAGGCAGTACCGCAGCAACTCAACATTATGGCCTTCAGTGGCGCGAATCCGTTTGGGGCTGCAGCTCGACCTGCTTTTGGTCAGGCTTCCCAGCCAGCAAATCCCTTTGGGCAGACTGCTTCAGCCCCCACAAATTCTCAAGCAGGCAGGATCACATTTGGAGCAGCANAGTCTAGAGTCAGTCTAGTGACATTGCTTGAATTTGTTTGCAAACAAGGTTTTGCAAACTTACAAAGTACTGGTAGTTGCTGGACAGCTGGCTCCCTAAAAGTATGACTGCATTTGATTCTAGTCATTGACAAGCTAAAGGTGTGATCATATTTATTATTGTGATCAAAGTCAACACTGTGAATATTGCAATTGATGTCATTTATGTGACAGGTGTTATTGCTGGTTTTCTTTAACTTCTACATCAAGCGGCTTTGCTTTTGACCATGTCAGCTGTTTTTGGATTGCAGCTGTGTCCGACTCGGTGCCTTACGCAAACGTCACAGCATGGTGATCCATCGACTAAATGCANAGGCACTTTGAGCGAACTCTCTTGGTAAAAGGGGCCGCACACGCACAAATGCATGTATACGCGACACCATAGATGCCAAGAGCGGGCCACTATGCGTCAACTGGTGTGGGTGAAATGTTGTGCTCCCTCTAATGCCTGACCATACGCACTCGGTGTGTTAACTCAGTCAGATTTGTGCTGAGGCCACGCGCTGCGTACAATTTAACACGCTGCCTGGCCAATCTGCTGATTTGGTGCANGTTGTGCAAGGCTTCAAGGGATGAGGTTGGACATAGTTAGGCCAGCTAAGGAAGTCATCTGTGAAGGCTATTTGCAGACCGTGATGGAATCATTAAACTCCAAAACTGAGAACTGGACTCAACAGCATGTACCATAGTCTGCTGTCCATTGCAACTGAGCTGTCTCATCTCTACTGATGAGAACCTCACTTGCAGCATCACTGCTAGGATAGTGTAAGGTCACCTGTGAAGGCCATTTGTAGATGGTCATGGTCATGGGACGGGGCAAGGGTGAGGAAGGAANCTTATGTTTCGGTCCTGCAACAGCGCGCACGTTGAGCAAAGCCCCGCAAGCGGCCTCTCTGGCTGATCAAGCTGACTTACTCACCGACACAGAAACAGCTTCAGAGGCACTTTGNGCTGGCGGCAGTCTGGCTGGACAGGCGAGAGGCTGTGTCAAAGAATGCATCTGAGGAGGTAGCTGACTGTATCCTAGAGACTGGCTGGCTGCTGGGTGTGTGGAAACCGGAAGCAGAACTGTCTTCCTGTTGGAGCGTCGCTGCTTTGGCGCTCACAGGGGAGCCTGCTCGCAGCAGAACAATCACGTGGAGGCTGGTCTGTCTTGAGCAACATCAATGANGACACAAATGTCTTGCAAGAGCAAAAATGCATGGCTGTGACAACAGCTGCAGATTATCAGGTTGTTCCGGAAAATATGCAGTTTGCTTAGAGAGATCTTAGAAGGATCTTGGACTTAGTGTTATGTTTCTGTCATTGCAACAGTGTGAGATTGATGATGATGGCTGCCTGTACCTTCCAGCCGATGCATCCGCTATCCAGCATGCTCTACACAATATGGACCTAGATGAAGCTCGGCTGCAGACGCAGCGCTCTGGCTTACAAGCACAGCAAGTCAGGTACATGATTTGCTTCTGGCTGTTACAAGATGCAGAAGTGTGACCACATGTGCACAGTGATATGGTCTTCAGCACATGTGCCTGCACATCAAACATGCAAAGCTTCAGCTGCCTGCACTTCATGAAATGTCAGCGCTGAGACATTGCTAAAACCCCTCAAGAAGCTCGCATACATTGCACACAGATCTAGGCATTGTTGTGCGCATCTCCTGAGGACAACATCTGAAAAGAAATGTGACTGCACAAGTTAGCCAGATTTTGTCTGGACTTAATGGTGTAATAAATTCACCTTGAATGTAGTAATGTTCTTGCCCTTTGATCCACCATGGCATGACACTGCTGCAGATATGTATCTGTGCTAGCAGTGCCATGCTCCTGCGTTCAGCAGCACTGTACACCCTAAACCCTGATGTACAGGGATCTGACATTGACATTGCGAGAGATGCTGAATGTCGAAGATGTGTGGTGCTGGACCACTTCACAAGCAATGGGTGCACGTTTTGTTGCATGGGCGCAGAAGGTGTTGGACCTCAGGTATACCAAGGCATACTGCAGTGTCACCATATGCATTGCAAGCTTGTGTCCTGGCCTGTACATAGACATGTTCCTGCCAAAAGATCCCTGCAGCAACCCTTCTGACTTTGCATACGAGCACCTGCACCTAGCCCCTCTGTTTCCCTGCATGATTGGTACACAGCACCCAGTGCAAACTCAGGAAATGTCAAACATAATAGCATAGCATCAGCATCAGGTGCCGTGCTACACCTACTTTGCTTGCGGCAATCCTGTATCATGAGCATTCCTCTGCACTAAGCACAAATTGCGATGGCATGAGAATGACAACTTAAGCTGATACATACCACGCTCCAACACTGCTGACCGCTGTCATGGCCATTGTAGCATTGCAAACCTGCACACCCTCTGCTACTTGCACTCAACCTGCTGCTTGCACACAAGCTGCCCTGTCCAATGAAGCTGCACTGTCTTTCTGGATACCAATGGTGTCAAGCCGAAAGACAGCCGCTTGTGCAGACAGCACAGTCCCTGCGAGCATGCATATCAGCAAAACAAAAACGCAGCAAGAATCCACAGCTGATCTGTTGCAAACTGTTGTATCCTGCAGGGAGCAGTATGCCAGGCAGAGTCAAGAAAGCATGCACAAGTTCCGGATCATGGTACATTCTGACCCTTCAATGCCAATGCTGGAGTTTGTGGAAAGCTTTGGAGCTTTGCAGGTGTGCTCAAGTTTGTCTATGTTCATGCTTCTGAAAGGTGTCAGGCACATTGTGCCCTGTGAAGACAATGCTAGATGGTAGACCATAACAAAGCCAATGTGCTTGATAGAACTGATNAACTGCAAGTGCTGTGTAACAAACACGTTCAAGTCTGCGGCCCCTATACGGGAACATCAAACCAGGAGTGCCGAGTTCCTGTCCCAACTCGGAGGCAGCACTCGTGGACCTTTAGTAGTGAAGGCACATGGCTGCGGCAGTGTAGGCCTGCTGTACTCGAGATGTCAGAAGATATTGATAGGTCAATTTTGCGAAAGTACGACGTGGTGTCAAAACTTGGCAAGGGGGTGAGCATAACAGTGAATGATTCTGTGCATGTAGCGATAGACCTGATCTCGACTCGTGCGTCTTGCAGGCCTATGGAATAGTATGGAAAGCAATAGACAAGAAGACGCGGCAAACAATTGCCTTGAAGAAGATCTTTGATGCCTTCCAGAATTCTACAGATGCTCAGGTGCATCTGCTGACTCAAGCCTATCGCCACCTGCAGTACTGCTGACCAAGCAAGCTAACATTTGCATGCCATGCCTGCAGAGAACATTTCGTGAAGTGATGTTTTTGCANTAAGAAGTTGCACACCTGCTTTGTTTTCCGCTGTGAGTCCGAGGACAAAAATTTTGTTGGCGGACAAATCCAATTTTGCCGCGTCAGGCATACTGTTAGGTCAGGATCAAGCAGGATTTGCTCAACTCCGTGCANAACCGAGTGCAACTTTACATTGTACTGGATATGTATTGATGTCAGGTGCCAAACTCAGCAGGCTGTACTTTCTACTGGTTTGAAAAGTACGGACAGAATACACAACACTATATTGTGTGCCTTGCTTGCCAGACACCTCCTTGTTGTCGCACCTGTTGACACAATGACACCTATTGCAGAGCATGCCTCAAGTCAATGTGTGCACTCCTCATGGGCAATACCTTTTGTTGCGTCTTGATGATGTGCTTGCCACCTGTGCTGCCGTGTTGTGTTTGCTGACAGTCTTCTTTGCCTTAGGCTTGCAGGCCACGAGGTGCAATGATGGTGGAGGTGTCCTACTTCTATCGTGCAAGGCAGCTTGCGCTGCCTCNCTTATGAGCTGTCAAGCGATGGTTTTGGCAGCGTGCGTTTGCAGCATCTTTCATTTCATGTACAAGTCAGCCCTGCAATGCCAGCAACATTCATGCCCACAACGCACATCACATACATGACCAAATTTTGACAGTGCATGGCAACAAGCATCACAAGCTGGATAATCATTGCAGGAGCTGAATGCAAGGGCAACACACCTGCTGTACAGAGACAAGAGGCGGCAGCTGCATCTGTACAACATTGCCAAGCAGGAGCGCACCACCCTGCTGCCCTACTGCAGCTATGTGCAGTGGGTGCCTGGCNTCTCTAAGGCTTTCAACAAAAGTATCTCTGCCTTCGCTGCTGGTCAGTAGCAGGGTTGCATGACGGTGAACATCCTGTATCACTGGCCAAGCACCAATTTGAATGATGTTGCATGCACCTACGGCATGCTGTACGCCTTCTGCAAATTCGCAAACATGAGTATTGATGCTGCTGCAGCACTTCTGGCTGAGCGGACGCNTTTGCTGCTTCAGGCTCCAGTTTCGGCAACATTCTGCCAAATCCGAGTAGTCATGGTGTATTGGCACCAAAAAAGAAGAAAAGTCCCAAGTCTCGATCATCCAGAGCAGCCAGTTCACAAACCAATGCACAGAGTCATGATCACATCAAGAGCAAACCAGGCTTTGTTAAAGATGCAAAGGCAATGCTACTTTGTCGAGTCTCCCTTGGAAGGTTAGCTTTAGGAGGACCATCCCTAAGATTGCCACCCAAAGGTTTTGATGCTGTCACAATTGCTGGCGGGGAGGTTTTTCCTCAAGCTTTGGTTGCAGCCATTTTTGCAGTGTTTGACAACTCACAGGGGTACCCTGAGTATATTGTACACTTCTATCCACAGTAGCGCATGCGCCAATTGCAGACGATGCGCCACCAGACTGCAGGCTATCTCCAGCTACAAGTTGTATGTTCCTGGCGGCATAATATTATGCAGTGTCATATGNTTGCAGGCATGCCAGACTTGCCTCCACAATGGCTGAACCTGTGTCAAACCATGACTTTTGTCACAGGGCAGCGGCTCAGCATAGCAGAGAGGGAGACAGAATGAAGTCATACGGTTGTGTCTGTTTTGCAGGCAATCAACAGGCATTTCATAGGGGACCGTATGTAGATTTATTGGTGGTAGGCAATGCAAGCCATGCACAGGTGGGAAGGCCACAGACTTACAACATCTACAGCAGCAGGTTTGCGTTGCATGAGTTGTCAGCAGACATCCTGTCTGCCTTGAGGTTTGTGAAGCAGAGCGTCAGAGCATTGCTGTGGTTGTTTGCACACCTGCTAGGGCAGGTGCCCTCTGGTGAGCACCAGGCCATAGGCCAAGACATAGCAGGGCCTCCCCAAGCCCCACTACCACAACTGCAAGCCTGGTCCTGTCACAGTCTAGACCAGCTGTTGCAGCCATGCCAGGCTTTGCTGTAACCTGCTGCTGGGGAACCCAGCAGTCTCGAAGAATGAGCAAAGGGGGGTGCCCTGCTGTTCTCAAATGCAAGCCCAGTCCCCAACACAGCGCCCACACCGCATGAGTAGTTGTAGAGTTCATCTGGCTGGCTACAAGAAGCGACCTGCTACCCGCATGATGCAAGTCAGGTATTGCATGACACATGACTTGAGTGCAGAAGCATGTTGGCAGGCTGTGTGATTGCAAATGGGGGGTACCAGGGGGGAGTAAGACCCTGGTGGGCCCCCTACCCCAAGGTCATGCTTGTCAAGCTTGGCTATTAAAAGATGCCATACTTCAAGGCACTGTGCTGCAGAGCGCTCAACTGCCTTCTTGGTCGAGCTTGCAAGCTTACGCAATCGAGACATGTTGCTGGCATGTTGATGCAAGACTGCTNTGGGACTTGGTGAGGCAGCAGGGGACCTGAAAACCAGACTCACTTGCAGCCATGTTCCGACAGACTGACTGGACATGCACTGGACACTGAATAGCTCACTCAGTGTAGAGCAAAGCTGACAGCTGCCTACTTGATGGCCTCTTGCTTGTTTAGCAACCTTACACCGGCTGCAACTGGTATGCAACAAGCTGCAGCGATGGAGTGAGTGAGCACGCATGAGGAGCACAGTCAGCAGTGGCCAAGGCTTGTGACTGCATGCAACAGGTAGCATGGTTGCAAGGGTTTTCTTACATTAGCGGAGAGAATGTGCCATCCGCTGAGCACTGTAGAGGGCTCAAAGGAGGCCGGTGGTCCTGTCTCACTGCAGAGCGGTCTGGTGTGCTGCTGCCTGAGTTGACCTCAGCAAATGTCAGCACCTCTTTGACAACATCCTGCAAGCCATTTCTCCAGCATCGCAGAGCATGCCAGCTTGGATGGAAGCAGCACACCAGGATATACCTTCGTAAACACCAGGAACTCCAGCCGGTCTTTTGCACAAGCAATGAGCTCTCTTCTTAAGCTATCTAGCTGACTGAGTGCCACAGTCTGCGGCAATCAATGTGTCAGCAGGAAAGGCTCATCATCAAGCCATGAGGCAGTGTCCACGCAAGNTAGAACTGATGCGCTTGTCATCAGGCATACACCATGGTATGCTACAGAGTTCTAGCGCCAACATTCAGATAGCGTGTATACAGTCATCACCAAAGTGTATACAGACGTCATGAAGTTTNGAGTCAACAGGTGCTCATGGCCAACATCTGCGCCTTGCGGAGTGTGCTGTCCGCGTTTGTATCTAATGAAACGAAGACTTGTCTTCTGACACTGAAAGATATACACACGCCTTGAAGCAACACTGCCTGCATGAAGTTGACATACCACCCTGCCAAAGCTGGCTTGGGCTCCAGCAGTGCACCATCTGATTCACCTCATCTGAAGGTTGTACACTCTGTTCCCAGGTTCAGCAGTCCGTGTTACACATTGCTGATGAAACTGCCTGCTAATCGAGCAGATGTGCGTAACGAGCATGCTCAACAGCACTGGCGTTGTTATTCACCAAGTCCAGCACCAGCTTTGTGGGCTGCGCCTCACAAGCCCCAGCTCCTGCACTCATCGCTGTTGGTTTTGTATGGGTTTTACACACTGCATTGACAACATATTCATGCAACTGCAGGGGTAGCAGTTGCAAGTGTAGGCTAGTTCAGGCAATGTCAGGGCAGGGCTCCATGTAGGGCTGTGCCACCCCTGTAAAGCTAGTTCTGGCATGCGCCAGTTTCACGTGCAGCAATACAGGCAACACAGAAATGTCATCAACTTCTGTGTTGCTGCAGACGCAAGTGAAGGCCATTCTGAGCAGCAGTGGCTTCGTCAATTCCACAGAGGGCTGTGACAGTCCAGTGGGGCTAGTGCTGGAAAGCACCAGCTTCTATGCAGAGCAGGGGGGCCAGGTGGCCGACACTGGCAGCCTGGCTTCCACCTCAGGCCGCACCTTCGATGTGCAAGATACTCAGGTAAAACTCCGTGCTTTGTAGCAATGCGTGTCTGTCAGGATAGATCTTGTGTGCTTCCCAGCAGTGCAAGTCTGTCTGGGCATACCTTGNTACAACCCCCTGTGTGATCACAGCAGAGACCGCACCAGCCAGCCCTGCTTGCCTGCACCTTATGGAGTCTTTGGTCTGGTGTGTGGTGTAGATCGATGTCTTGAAAATGGGATGGTGCAAGATTGGGGAGAAGGACGGTGCAAAGGCCATTGCCGATCTCATTCTCTTCAACACCAGCCTCACCACACTGGACTTGCGAGGGAACAGTCTTGGCAATGCTGGTAAGTCAGGGGCCTGTGACACAATACTGTGCACAGTAGCAGTGTTGGGGATGGTTATAAGTGAAAACCCGATGATACTGCAAAGTGCAAAGTTGTCATTGTGGACAGACATAGAGTTGCTTGAGTGTATAAAACATTCATACACACATGCAAGCATGCTTGCATGCTCACCATGAAGGGCCTTGGTACGTGCTTGTGCATTTACAAAGGGTGACTACACCTTACGCTGATATCAGCCCTTACACTGAGACACACTGCTGCAAGCACGCAATGTTGCCGTGCTTGTGCTGTGATCACACATGCCTCGTTAAACTGATGTTTTGGACCGCCATGCATGATCAACACATCGTCTGCAAGCCTCTAATCTTGACTGAAGCAGCGAACTGAATATATACTTAAACTGTGATGAAGGCGCTGCCCACATCTCTCAGGGGCTCAGAGAGCACACCAACGAGAAGCTGGCAGACCTTGACCTTGGGTACAACGAGATCAAGGATGAGGGAGCATGTGCAGTGGCTCAGGTATATTTTTCAGCCCAGAAATCTGACATGCATTGTGTCAACAAGAACACAAGCATACATTCACACTCTGCAGCCGAAATGGTGCTGTGAGTAGCTCCACGCTTGAGTGTGCGGCCAAGATTGGTACACAACCACTTGCTTGTCAGCTGTTTGCTTGTGGTGCGGGCATTGCNTCTGGTGCTCAATCTGGAATGCTATGTGCGCTCTGGCTCAGCACCAGCATTGAATGTTGTGCAGAAGAGCTTGCATTGCACTCAATGTTTGCATGGCCTATTGGTCAGTTGAACGGCAAAGTGCCTGGCATTTTGTTGCATCTGCTGGCCTCAACATGAGACCAAGCTTTGGCTGAGCACAGCGCCTTGTATTGTTTGCACATTTGCTGATGCACACAATGTTCTGCACAAACAGTGGTTGATGCATAGCCTTGCTCTGCTGTTGAGCTGCCAGCACAGCAGGCAAACACTGGCTCGCCAACAAATGCTGCACTTGATGCCTGCTCTTATCATGCATCCTAAACTCACCACCTGACTGCACACTGAAGTTCAGTTGGCAATGGGGATGCACACACGTAGCCAATGCANTTGGAGATCATGTCAAGACTGAAGTACACCATCGCATAGACATCCGCAACCTGCTTGATGTCCACTCAGGTCTCAGACTGCTGTCTGAGCACCAGAACTGATTCCGCTTGTACCCTTGCACAGCCCTGGGGATGGGAGAGGCTGTCCTGGGATCTAGAGTCTTGTCCGTCCAGCCAATTGATCAGTTCAGCCAGAATTGAAATAAGATGACATTCAGTATCTGCAGATTGATCTGATGAGAAATTGCACTATGGGATGTGAAGCCAGCATGATGAGCCTCGCGGGGCGCAGAACAAGGGCGCTCTGACACAGCTGATGCGAAACAACATCATTTGCCATTCAGACATTCTTGCTCCTTGGATGTGTCAGCACTTGAACTGATCAGATATCAGCAGCACTTGCCCCGATGCTGCAAGGCGTCGATCCTTGTGCCACCCAGTTGCCATTGTTCCTTGTGCACAAATGAGTATCTGCAAAATAAAAGTGCTATATAACTTTCTCAGAAGACCAGTGCAGTCAATGGCAACTGTCTGTTGGTGCACCTGGGGACAGCGTGATGCTACAAGCGTCAGCCCCTAATCAATATGTTTTTCCTTTGTTCATGCTGTGCTGTTCTCCTACTCTTGTAGTATGGTATGTCAGGTGTGCTTGTCAGTGCGTGTCAAAAGCTTGCAGTGATGTCTCACAAGAGCAGGCCGTGACAAGCTTGTGCAATGTAGGCTGTCTTTGACATAAGGCAGGTGTATCTGCACAAGGAAGAGTCAGCATGGCTGGATGCCAGGTCCCTCATCNTAGCAGTCTATTTGTTCAGTCCCATGACCAAGATATACAGGAGAAGGGGAGGAGCAGTTCCCTCCCAGGTTCAAGTCCTCTTCAGCCTTGGGCCACTGGTAATGGGTTGGAAGGCTCTTATGGGAGCACGCAGAATGTGGATGGCGTACAGAGCACTTGGGCCCAAAAATGCTGTGCAGGTGCCAAGAAAGATTTTGCGAATATGTTGAATCCACACCTGTGCTTGTCCTTGTCTGCCACCCTCAGGACAGTCTCCGTGACCAGCACACCGTGGTCGTACTCTCGCAGAAATATAACGTTCGCATGATTGCTATCTTCTGATGATGGCTTGTGCACCTGCAGATTGTGGTCATGTGAGGTGCAATGATGGTCACCACATGGTGATCAGACACACAGACACATTGGCAGGGANGATAGAGTGCTGAGTGATCTGGCTGGTGAGCGTGATCAGCTGCAGGCTGATCGAAGCAGACTCTTGCAGGTATGCTTTTGCTATACCTGCTGGGGCAGGGCCTGAGAAGACACTCTGCCCCTGCTGTCAATGGCCTCACGGCANCCCAGATATTGATGGAAGATTTTCCTGCCACAGAGATTCAGTACGCAGATGTTGTGCAATCTGCTGACTGCGATGGGCAGTTCAGGATTGCTGCTGCTGTTGTGCATACAGTCACAGAACAGGCCTGCGCTGCTCATACAACCCAGACACCGACCAGCGCTGCACTGCAGCATGAGGTGCCCATGCTCAGCATACTAGCTAAGCCAATACAGCAGGCACCAGCAAAAGCAACTGGCACATCCCCTGCACAGGAAACAAGTGCTGACAAGGCACAACAGCGAGCAGCAGCAGGAACAGCAGCAGCAGAGGCAGCAGCAACAGCAGGGAACAAGGCAGCATGCCCAGCAGAAGCAGGAGTGGCTTCACCCACACAGCACCTTCAGCTGTTATTGACCTGCCAAGACATCTCACCAAATGGCAAGCGGACACTGCACAGCCCGGCAAGCAATGCTGATGTTACTGCAAGTGACAAACGCAGTGGTGAAGAAGACAGCCCTGGGCAGTTGCAGCTGGGCCTGGACACACAGCTGCCGCNGGATGGTCCTGCTGGAACTGCCACAACTCCTGCAGGCCTGTCTCAGTACTAGTCTTGTCACCAATCTTCTTGAAGATGTTGGCCAGGCGAGCCTTGACCTCCTGCAGACACATGCTGCTTGAAGTCCCAGCACCAAGGACACTGGAATGGACAGGCTATGCACAAGCAGGAAATGCTATGTACATCACAGCCTGACAGCATTGATGCAGATCAGATTTTAGCAAGGGGTGGTAGCAATTTCTGCAGCTCAACTGTCAACAGGTCATAATGTCATTTAGCAAGCACTGTAAGCATCTCATGGCATGGCATACTTCTGAGGTCAGCCGTACAAGAGTTCCCATCTTGTCAGTACCCAGCATGCACACACTCATACTGACCTGAGTTCCTGGCGAGGTCAAACTGCCAGCAGAGCTTGCTGGAGAAGTCTTTGCCGGTGTGCTACTGCTGGTGCTTGGCTCGTCAGCTGCCTGTACAGGCAGACCAGCTTGCAGCACCCGTCTGCCATCCATCTGTGGCAGCTGTGTTGCAGCAGCAGCAGCAACAGCNTGGTCCCCAATGACCTGTCTTTGGGGGCTGACACTCAGCAAGGGTGAGCTTGGGCATGGCTGCTGAAGCCAATATGTGCATGATCATGATGCCTGGTTACCTNTCATGGAGCCTGCTGCGCCAGGCTGTCCTCGCTGTGTTGACTGGACATGCCTGTGCATGCTGGTTGCCTTTTACAGCAGCCATGTGCTCCAGGCGCTCCAGCTCCAGTGAACGTTGCTCAAGAGGTAAGATGTCACATGCCATGTCATGTAGGCACCAAGCCCAGCACATCTTGATGGCTGCATCCACATNCACTCATGAGAGCTGTTGAATCTGGGCAACTCCATGGTCAAGACGGGGTCTGGGAACGGCTGAATGAAGCGCGACGTAGCGTTGATGAAAGAGATGACAAGGTGCTGCACTTAAGTGCTTACAGCAATTACTTTGGACCCGCCATTCTATGCATTAATCACAATCTGGTCTGTGATAGCTTGTACAGCATATTGTGTTGCATCCTGACTGCTCATGTCATCAGTGTCGTAATTTCAGGCATGAGGGTGATAGGTAAGTCGGGAAAAACACGAAGTGAAGCTGGCGTTTGCTTTCACATGAAGCTGGTTGTGCCTCTGTCATGTTCTGCTCCTCCTGCATTTTTCCAGCAGCTGGTTTGTTGACAGGCTACACTAGAATTGATACCATTGATGTGGGATTGAGAGCAATAAACTCAGCCCATACTGTTTGCGTGACTTATTCGTTCAATACCTATGATGCAGGGCTGGACTCCCTTGATGCGTGCTGCTGCTNTGGCAGCGGCTTTTAATCTGCATAATGCTTACTGCCTTTTGTCTGTTGAGTGAACATGCTTAGGCAGTTGCACATGAGCGACACCCATCAGTGCTGTTGATGCCAGACCATAGCTGCATCTGACATGAGTGCCACATAGAGAGTGCATGCTGGTCTGACTTCAACGCTCAATCTATTCAACAAGATGCAAGTGCAGGCATGCGCTGCAATAGAGACGCTTGGTTTTGTCTGATTTGCAGGTCACTGGAGGGCGCGTCATTGATGCTGATCTCATGCCTGATACATTGCATCCTAACCGTTTTGGTTTCAAAATGCTGCTAGAACAATGCCTGGAGCCTGCTTTGTACCAAGGCAGAAAGGGACAAGTGTCAGTACAGGAACATGTGGGGTTGGAAACATGCCACCTCCTGCATGCCATAGCGCTGCTCACTTGAGCAAGTACACATTTGTCAGGTATGAATGGCGTCGCCCAAGTTTGACGATGCCAATCACAGTACACATGACTCTTCCACAGCACTTTGATGATTGTGCTTGCATACATCATGTTGAATTCTTGAACGCATTGCATACGGCTACTGCAAGCAGAGAAGGATGCTGTGTAGCAATGCATAAACTTCATGCTGTTGGAAGCATTACATTTGGCTGATGCCAGCAGTGCCTTGGAACGCCCACTTTCTGGTAACACCTAAAGTCTGCTATGAACTACATGACCATGCACAGCACTGACTCTACCCACCACAACAATGAAGTCTACATGTGCGCTCCATGTCGGCATTGTGATCACACTCCTCAGCACTTGAAATGGCACAGTATAACGTACTGGATGAGTNTGTCGCCCGGGCGCATTTGTGTCCGCTAGGCACTTGCCCGTACAGCAAAGAGTCCTCATAACCCTGCGTCTCCATCCAGCATTGCCCGCTGTACACGCAACGCCCTCGACGTTGCTGCAGCCTGCTGGACGTAGGCAATCCAAGAAGCTCCGGTGCAAGCCAGTTTCGTTATCGTATTCTGGAAACAATGGATTTGGTCCAGTAGGTGAGAAAGGACGCTTTTCAAAGAGTGCAACTTGCAGGACTGAACGGCAACGTCTATGCAGGCGGTGATGCGCAAATCAAGGTCATCGGGGTAGGTGGTGGAGGAGGCAACGCCATCAACAGAATGATTGCCAGTGGGTTGACGGTCAGACCTCATTGGACGTTTCTATGTCGCTTGAAACAAGCCTTGCTAGCTTTTGCACTCACCCTTGTTGCTACTCACGCAGNATCACGTTGCCAGCCGCCCCAGTTGCAGCGGCAACCAGAAGGTCAATTGACAGCATTGTACTAACAGGCGCTGTAGGCTGCATGAGCTTTATGACACTGCCATTCCTGAACAGTTGAGCTTGTGCAGTGATACCCACTTGCTGGCCAAAGACTGTTCTAGACCAAGTACTCATGGAAGCTGCTGCACAGGTTTTGACGTGGTTGAGCCTTGCTTGTGTTCAGGCAGCAAACTCCCTGGTTTTCAAAGCCTGAGCGCGCGTATTGTTCTTTGTCACAAAGACCTTTTCAAACTGGTCTATGGTGGAGCTCATGTTCACCTACTGAGAGCCACCAGTGCAGTGCTTCACTGGCAAGACATGTGGCAACATAAGCCATTGGCATGGTGCATGTGATCACTGTATTGTATAGAAAATCACTGTTGGTGGTTTGGCAAACTCACTGCAGCATTCTAGGGTCTGTTTGCACCATGACCTGGAGAACTTGCGCAGAGCACCAGCAACAGTTAACAGCTGTTTGCTGACCAGTAGTGGTTGTTCCCTTTTTGTCTTCAAGGTCAGCTACTGTGTTGCAGCAGATGGCTGCTCTGTTGATTCAGATCTTCAGATCACCAGCTGCTCTCACATCTTGAGAGCTGCCCATCACGGTGGTTTTGTGCCTACCCATCCCAACCTAACCTTTGTACATAACCTAACCCGACAAAAGGGCTGCTTGTGCCAACAAGCATATGTGCTTGAGTCCTTGTTGGCCCTTTGCATGTCAAAAGACCATGTATATTTGTGCAATGTGTACTGAACCCAATCTGGAAGGCTGCCCCTGTTGTGCAATCAATCAAGACACCACTCCCCCTGTTGTTCCCCCTGCATTGTCCCACCTACATTCATGGGCCCTGTAACAGCATTACCTGGCTGATGTACAGACTGCATGCAGGTTGCACAGCTGAATGTGCCCTACATTCTCATGCATATGAGAGGCACGCCTGAAACCATGCAGCAGCTCACGCAGTATGAAGACACATGCCAGGAAGTAGGTCAAGAACTGCAACAGCAAGCACAGAAAGCTATCAATGCTGGCATACAGCCATGGCGTATCATACTTGATCCAGGTAGAAAGAGGGTGGAGTGTTTTGTACATCACTTGTGCCCATGTCAACTGCCCTCTACTTCATGGACGCCCCATGCACAATGCCTTATAATGCAATGCAGACGTGCACCTGGCTGTGTTGCACGTACTTGTGACAATCACNACTCCGTCTTCCTATTTCATGCTCATAGCAGTAATCAGGAGCAGCCTCACAAAATGTTGTGGTGACCACACATGGCATTCCGCAGTATGACCATGGGGGCAGACCTGCAGCAAGCCTTGACCTGAAGCGCTGGAAGTAGCTGCTGAGCTGGGCTTCTGCGGCATTGAGCTGTTGAAGGGACACTTGGGCAGAATGAGCGCTGTTCACGGCGTCCACCAGGTTGTGTGCCTCGTCCACAACTATGATGCTGCCATTCAGGTGCAACTGCAGACTCTCCCTGCTGTCCTGCAACAGGCTTGCACAACATTCGTGAGATGCATTCCTGAGCTGCTGCAAAGCGTGGCCAGCAATGCAGGCACTTATGGGTTGAGGCATTGTGTGCAGCTGGATGGGTCCGATGTGTGGCCAGATTGCTGTAGATATTGTCAGGGCATCCAATTTGTCATGCTCGACGTAAGATCCAGCAACTGTTGCCTTGATAGCCTGCACAGTTCAAAAGCATGCTGATACCAACACAGCCACATGCTGGCTGCAGCNGCTTTGCAGTGTTTCCTCAACGAGTTTTGGGATCTGGAGCTGCACAATATCAGTACCACCAATTCTTTGCTGGAGGCCACCTTGGAGCAGCTGCGTGTCAGGCAATGTGCCAATCTGGTTGAAAACACGCATGTATGCTATCTCAGAGCTGATCAAGCACAAACTGTGCGTGAGCTGGTGTTGCCATTGTTGATGAAGCTAGGTACCCCAGAAGACATCATGATACTCAATGTTGGTTTGCACTATTCCCCAACTTATGAGCAAGAGCTTCAAGCAATTGCTGCGTTCCATGACAAGCACAACACCAAGATGCCCACTCTGATCTGGATGGACACGCCACCACAGCATTTTGAAACACCCCTTGGTGAATACCCCAAAGACCATTGGGGCCCCCCTTATAAGTGCTGGTATATTGGCAAGACAGCTGACAAAAACCCTCTTAGGTTGTCCAGCGATCATCAGTTGACCACCATTGATCCAGAATACCAACTAGCAGCAGATGGAGGCTGGCGTAACATCTTGTCTAGGGCTATTATGCAGGACCACTTTGTGCCAGTCTTGCAAATATGGAATGAAACAACAGACCTCTGGAATTATCACAGAGATAATGGCGCAGGCTGGGAGTGCACACATTATTGTTTTCCATCTGCGCCGCAAGTTTGGGTCCACCATTTGTTTGTCATGTTGGAGGCAAGGCCAAAATCCAATAGTGTTGCATAACTACAGCATAGTTGTGACTCATGGGTTGTGTCAGCCGCTGGTGATACGCAAATGCAGAGTGAGTTATAGTCTGTCATACACGAAACTCGAAAACGTCTTGCTTGTGGCAATTGCAAGCCTCAAACTTTGTTCAAACTTTGTGGTGCAAGCCTTGTATAGAAGTGCAAGCCTTGTGTAGATTATTGCTCAGCAAACGTTTGATCCTGGTGATGGCATTAATGAATATTCAAACGTCATATTTGTGTTTCCCTTTATACGTTCGTGTCGATCACTCTGAGAAGTTGGCTTGTACAGAAGAGGTCTTTGTACAGGATATTCATGTTTATTCGTAGTGCAGTGACAGACGTTACAGCACTGGGTCAACCATCGAACAACTCAGCATGGTTCCCTCGAGGTGCGGCCTACGTGACACACATGGGGAGCACGGGTGTTGCGCATTCACGATAGAGGCACTTGTGAACAGCCCTCCGCTCTTGGTCGACTGTGCCAAGACTGTTATGTGCCCCACATTTGCAAGGCATTTAGTCATTTAGACACCTGCTGCATATCCTTGTCATCCGGTCAACATTCGCAACAAATAGCGTGCAGCGATACACTTTCCGTAACGGGCCACTACGTCGCCTATGGAAGCGTTGTGTGCGTACACCATGCGTTCGGCGTGTCATGTAAGCTGTCTGAGTCCCAGCAGCGCGAGCACGAGCAAGTACAGCCCTATATTCCCTCACCGTGCACCACAGAGACAGCACAGTTATGGCGCAGGCAAATCTCGACAGACGTGCTGGTCGCAGCAGCCTCAGACTTCGCACAGCCATGCTCCAGCTGCTGACAAGGCGAGCACTCTGCAGCAAAACCTCGAAAGTGACCAAGTGACCACAATTCAGCCAGCAGTCTGTCACAAACTTCAGCGNAGACTGAACGGCTGTGGTATATGCATCCCTGGGCATGCCTTGCACTGTGCTACATCATGTTGCAGCTGTTGTGTGCTCAAGCAAGTCATTGCTTTCCACCTGCCCTCTGATGCAAGCCAGCCCTGTGTAGTATGAACTGGGCAGGTGAGAACATGGGTCCATTTAGTTGTCGAGTCTGACCACTCCTTGTGCAGCGCGGTCTACTGTGCACGGTCTGTGCGCTTGCACTACTTAGTAGGCTGTCGTCTACAGGGGACTGTCATACTGATGTGGCCATGCAGGAAATCCGTTACATAGTGCAATCTAGTGCGCAAGCAGACCTCGCATCTGAGATGAGACCAGATAACTATACATGGCAGAAGAGTGTAACAGGCAGTTCTGATTACTGGGACCACACATTGGTTGTTAGCCTACTGAGAAGCACCAAACAGACCATGCTCATTACTGATGTACCTGCTGTAGTGGGCCTCTTAGGCAGCCTGGGTGGAGCTTATAGCCTCATGGTTCTGTGCTTCACTGCGTTTTTTGTTGTCAGAATACCCAGTGTGGTAACAGAATTCAGATTTCCTGGCTGGGATCTCGCCAAGTCATGTGTGGACTGGTCCAAACGAAAATTGCAGCACTATGGGAAAGTGAACACTTCAGGCCAGCAGGCAGCCTCTGCAACAGCTCACACAATGCAACTCAGCAGTCCAGCTGTCCCATAAGTCCTGTTGCCAAAAGCATCATTGACCATCGCTCAATCCCTTGATACAGCAATGTTGCAAATGATTGACCAGGACACGGGAAGAACAGGTTTCGTTTGTTACTGGTTGTCTGTAATTAGGCAGCTTGTACATTGTTCCTCATTCTGCGGCATTGAGTAAGCCTGACAACAGCTTCTGTCACCATTTCGCTACACAGCATGTACGTGGGCTTGCGGACGGCCAGCGCATCTATCTTGAATCTTGAGTCCTGTTGTCCTCACAGATCGCTTGCAATGTTAGTTTTCCTATCAAATATATAGTACAACATATGTAAAGCTAGTAGGGGAGCAGATTTGGGTACCTACAATGTTTGTGACATTTTGGATGCACAGAGGTAGCCTAACGCTTTTAACATGCGCAGGTACCTGTAGTCCAGCTCTCAAGTTGCAGAGCAACCACGCACCTCAACACAACGAATTGTCGCATGCAATGTTCAGTACCAGCCAGTCNTTGTTGCTGCAGACATGCGCTTTTGCATTGAGAACTATGGTGTGAACTTTGCACAGTCATTCTCTGATCTGCTTGCACAGGTTTGCATGCATGCAGGCATGCATGTTGACAGCGGCAGCATCAGTATATATGTACTAGTATGTGTCCATTTGAACTGCATTCAAATGAAACTGAAAATCCGGGATTGCCTTGATGTTGTGCTGGCCTTGTGAGCTATGAAATGCATGGCATGCATTACAAAACAATGACGTGAGTTGATATGCTGCTCGCTTTTAGCACACAAACACCTGACAAATACACACAGTCCAGGCAGACTGGGCCCAACAAGGCCAAGTACAATCAACATTCACAATGTATTTGAGTCATGCAGTTGCCCCACACATCAATATCTATGATTCCCCTCTAGCAGCAGCATCAGCTACGAAGCCATACTTCACCTCACCTTCACCTGGCAGTGGTGCCTCCAATCTGCTTAGCTTGTCCAGCAACAGCAAGATTGATGTNAGTGCAGTGCAGGTACACATGACTTTGCTGTGCCCGATGCTCGTCTGATGTGGAGCACTCTTGCTGTGAACGTCTGGCTCAGATCGCTTGAGGTACTGCTCAATAGCACCTCGTTTCACAATAGACATGCCTTACACACGCACAACCCCTCCGTATGCATGTAGACATGTTTAACTGCATACGGAAGGGTTGACAGACTGACAGGGCATTCAAGCATCAGATGTTGTGCAATGCAAAGTCTTGTACCTGCACGTCCTTTAATTTTCAAGCAAGTTGCAGGCTTTCAGACTCCCCGTCAGTTCCTTTCCTTCCCTACTGGGTTTAAGACATGCGCAAACACCGTCATACGTACAGCAAAAGTNGCAAAATGAGTTGTCATGCTCTAACACAGATGCTGCAGGAACAATGCCATTTCCTGTGTAATGATCTTTGTTGGCTCAGCAAGGTTGCAATTGTCAACCCCAGTACTGTAACATGACATATATGGTTCATTTTGCACAACAGTGAGTGCTCAAGGTGCTGTGTGGAATGGGCTGCAGGGTGACGCTGCAGTGGCCAAAAGTGCATTTCCAGCAGGTCAGGAGACAAACAGCCCAAGTCAGTCTGCTGCAAGACTGGCTAGAGGAATTGATGCCCTCCATGTACTGCACTCTTACNGACTTTGGCCTGCGAAAGTATGTCAGCATGAGCGCTCTGGCAATTCGGAATATTGCTGCTGGACCCAACAGGTACACATTTCTTCAGTCGGATGCATGTCAGTATGCCAGTCAATAGCAGCGCACTGGACAGTCCTGTAAGGGGGGCCTTGTGGCCCATTCACCATCACTGCCAAGCTCTGTTTGCAATGCAGGAAGAGTTCTAGGCATATGGCACTTGAATGGAGAGCATTAACCGTCAACAGTGTCAAAGCCAAAACAAAGCTACACGCTTGTACCCTCCAGCACAGGATTATGTGGACTACAATCTGCTCCTGTGAGCCACACCTCAAACCAGCATGTTGCCATGTTAATGCATGCACAGCGCAGATGCCTTTGTACCACAGCTTGATACCATCAGAAAAAGGCTGAGCAAGTGTTTGTCAACCCAAACACGAGTTGTGAAGAATGTCAATGATGGTTGAGCATGCCACTCAGACATTGCAGGCACACATGCACATGCAAGCCTAGCTGCAGNCCGCACTGGCAGACAATACGACTTTGGAGAGCTGTAAGGAACTGTGTTTCCTTTGGCTGATCTACTGACCATGAGGAGCACCATGGCTCAATTTGGACAGCGTTGCCGTACGTGCACTGTCAGCCATGTAAACTGCAGGTTTTGCATTGCCATTTGCCTCACTCTCTGAACCTAGGGAGACAAGCACATGGCATGCTCCTCTGTTGGCATGATTTCTACAGCACCTGGAAAGCTGTGAAGTCTTGTACTGAAACGGCCTGAGTTGCACACGACATTCAGATCGTGCAAGTACATGCAGCCTCCTCTGAGTAGGCAGAGAAGGCACGACAAAGTAGCCAAGCTAGCCCACCAATCTGACAACATGCGCCCACCAGTAGCTTTCTGAGCAGCAATTGTACCTTGCGCTTCTTGGGGTTTGCTGGAGGGCTGCTAGGGTATTGCTGCTGAGCAGAGCTGGCGCGATCAGGGTCTGCATAGCCAGCACCAGGCATATCCCGCTTATGCAACCAAGCTACCTCGCCCTTGCGCACCATTGGACCCAGATCCAGGTTCTCTGCCTCACCTACAGAGAGCAGCAGGAAGGTGTGCGAATGCAGTCATGCTAGCAGGCTGTCCGCTGATCAACTTCATCAGCTTGTGTCCACATAGCATTTAGTTGGCAGGCATTGACTTGATGCATAGAATGGGAGAGCAAGTGCTAGGATGTCCAACCAGCTGCGTAATGATGCATAACCTGTCGCTGATGTATGCACTGGGTATCACCACATGCAGAGTGCTGACAAACAATTGTGGATTGTGCTGCACCACATGCCTCTTCTGGCCTATTCACCACATGCCTATCCTCTAAAAGGCAAATCACCTACTGACAGGCAGATACTCAGCAAGGACGTCACCGTATGTTGCCACATCACCGACTACAAGTCATGAAGTCTATCTGGCCTGGAACAGCTTGTCATGAAATCAGGCAGTTCAGCAAGGCAAATTACCTGTCTCATATAACAGCTGAGCTTGGTGAGCTTTGGGGTCAACATCTATGACCTGAGCAGGCCACCACTTGCCATCATCTGGCCAGTACAGCTGCAGCCACTTGTCTTGCATGGCAGGCTGGATATCCTTCATGCGCAGCAGCATCTGGCGGGGCGGGGCGTCTTCCCATGCTTCATCNCAATGGTCATTCTATTGCTAAGGTGTTTATGATCAATTTGCATATTCGCAAAATCAAATTCCCTTGTTGTGCTTTGCACTGGACTGGACTGTCAGAAGCCTGTCTGCAAAATGACTGTGACCATGTGTTGCAGCCATACATGTTTGTTGACAACTAGGAGTGATCAAAACGTCTTTGTGTGATCAAGCCTAGAAATTGACCAGCCTTGTAAGTGCCTAAACAGGTACTTTAGGTCTGAAAAGCATGCAATGATATTGGTGGCATCATGATCGTGATTTCTAGGCTGAGCCAATAGGAGGTGGGCAGATGATGGGATCTGGTCGCATGTGGCTTGCTCCAGCTGCGTTGGAAGACCTTCGAGCAGTCAGGATGACCATGACGGCACAGGGCCTCCCAACTGAAGCCATTGTACAGCGATATATTCCTCAGGTCAGACAACCTGGCTGTACATGCAAGGTTGCACTCNGTATTCACTTGTATCACAAATCCTAGTCTCAAACTCCGTGTCTGGGACCCAGGAACAGGCAAGCTTGTCAGAATGAGGATGAAAATTTGCACAGATCACAGCCCTGCATACATTGTTGGAGTTACGCACTGCTGCTGTCCCCAAGCAACCTGGTCCTTGCCTGCTTTTTGGAATGGTTGCAGGCTACTTATCATGAAACTGTTCCATGCATCACAATGATACAGAATGCTCCATGCAGATCTTCCAAGGTGACTTGATGCATGTGCTCACAGCTTATGTTCAGAGGCTGCCATCATGTCTGATCCGGCTTAACGCTGAGGCTGTGGGTGCTGGAGTTAATGTCATGAGGGCTGTGCTGGGGGCCTGGTCTGTGCTGTGCTGTGCCGTGCTGTGCTGTGTTGGCGTTGCTGATATGCCAATGCATCACATTATGTTGTTACACTACTACAATATTGGTTATTTAGCCATCAGATTTCAATAGCATGATTGCAGTTTGGACAATGCCCTGCTAACCACACCAGAGTGCAGCTACTTTTGGTCACTGCGTGATGGCTGCATGCAAGGTTGCAGTAGTGGGTGGCTTGCTGATATTGGGCTCAAATTCAGACAGGCATTACACAGAACCAGGCTGCTGGGTTTGGTCCCCAGCAGCAAGCACAGACAAAAACCCATCACACACCATGAGTGTCCCGCAAGGGTGAATGCGCACCATGATACATGACTGGTCCACAAGAAGAGCTCAACAGAGCCTGACAGGATGAAGACAGCAACACACTCAATTGCCATGGTGCCCAGGTTACAAAGTCAACCAAAGCCAGGTCAAGACAAGCTTGGAACCCCAAGTTCTCCTGACACAGCACTTCATGCAGGCCAGCACTAAACGCCAGGGCTTCCAGCAGTTGAGCCAGACCGGCCATGCCCATTCAATGACGGTTGCACAATGCAGCTTGTACCGTCTGCCATGTTCACCGTCCTCACTGCCATGCCCAGAGTTCCTTGATGCAGCTAGCTCACCTGTAGTTGAGCTGCTCAGCCTTGCGCTCAGCCTTGAGCTGCTTGTCAGCAGCCAGGTCGCGAGCGTCCTTCTGCATGGCTGCATCCATCAGCTGCTTGTCAGCCTCCCGCTCTGCTGCAGCTAGCCCATCCAGCTCAGCCTGCTTCCTCCTGCACCATTCCAGACAGCCCTCTCAAACAGGCAACAACCTCAGGAGTGCTCTCTATCTCTGCTCTGCTGTATCTAGTGCATCCACTCGAGCCTGCTTTCTGCTGTACTGTGCCAGACAAGCTAGTGCATCCGTTTGACATGCAATGTCATGTCTGCAGTGTTGTTTGTGCTGGCACAAAATACCACGATAGAACACACTTGCATACAGGTAAGCAGCAACGNGCTGCTCTCTTGTAATCTGTTGTTTGCTGAGCCTGTTGTTTGCTAGCAGTGAAGACTAAATAAATTTACCAATTTGCAAAGCTAATAAAGAGCAGCCTTGCATTGTGTCAGCGTGCACGTGCAGCAAAACAACACGTAATGACAGCAGCAACAACAGTACACAGAAACAACAGCATTATGGAGCAGATCAATCATAAAAGCATAAGCCAGCAACAGTGTTCAGCAATAGCATTTGCAGCATTTGAAATGTGTATTTGATGCTAGCAAAGTTTTGCTGCTCCTGGACGACTATATCAGTTGTGACCTGAACCCCTTTGTCCTGCAACAGGTTTATGATCTGAATGAGTATAGGCCAGGTCCAGTGCTGCAGCGCATCTATGCAAATTTGGCCACGTCATCTCAGCAGGGGGACAAAGTAGCAGACATTGTACATAGGTCAGCTCTCACAGTGCCTCACCAAAATATGGGACACAGTACTGCCCTTGTGACATGAGCTGTCATCACAAGCTGTTTGCAAGCACAAAACCTTTGGAATTATAGGTCTTCGTCTACAATCTGTATGCTTGCTGCATGGCATTGTCTTTCGTCATCATTAATGCAAGCAATGCTCAATTGTAACCAGAACAGGGTGTCCTGCACTGGCACACGAGCAGCCTGCAAACGATTGCTCACAGGGCTTCAGACAGTCGCACAACTGTACTCCTCTTTGCAAACCATAACATGCATATACTTCATCTATACTGCACTGCATCATCCCTGGAAGTGATGCCTTTTGCGCAGCAGCTTCAGTCTTGTGCTGTGCAGGCGCTTGCGCATTCTGGCAGCAGGTGGGGACGGCACAGTGGCATGGATCCTGACCACCATTAGGGAACTGCAGCTGCAACCACCCCCAGCAGTAGCAGTCATNCATAGCTGCTGTTTGCCAGCACTGATCCTGATGTGACAGGGACTCATGCCTGCTGTGCAGGTTGTGCATGGCAGCATTGCTCAGACTGATCTGCTGCAAGGAATGTATGGCAGCTTCCAGCGCCATGGCATCAGCACCTGATGAACATGATTGGCCACATGTTGGCAATATTTGTTTAGCGACTGAGATGCACTGTATACAACTCAGATATCCCAGGCTCAGGTCTCATTCTTTGCCCACTAGTAGATTGGCGGTCCTGTTTGTCACGTTTCCATGTACGGATATTGTAAATCTGTGGAACATCGCATGTGGAACACCACAGCTAGCCAAAACCTATCATCATCTTGTTGTTCATGTGACAGCTGAGATCGACTTCCTCACCTAGTGCACCGTCTTGTGTATGTGGCGCTTTGGCCTAAAAAGCCCCAACAAGCTTTGGCATGTACTTACTGAACGCTGTCTATCACAGGACAATACAGTAGTAAAGAGTTGGCCAGGGTTGCATTTGTTGATCATTGAATACCCCCCAGTTGAGGGGGGTTTTGTCCCAGCCAACTGTTCCAGCTAGGTGCGTCAAGATGCAGCCAGCCGCTTTCGTGTAAGCCCACGAGAAACTATACTCAGTTAGGAATTTCGATTGTACTAGCGTACTCTGCACAAAACTCCTCTAGGTCTCCTACAGGACGAGAGTTGGCCAGAAAAGGGCTTTAAACTCATTTACCAGCTGAAAAATTGGTGAAGCGCTTATGCATATAGCTGCTTGTTGAAGCATACACTGCTCTGCATAAGCCATGTACACAGTGTGTAACAAGGTAGCTCTCATGATGCTATAGCCCACATTCATGTATCAAGCCCCACAGGACATGCTGTGTGGCGGGGAGCAGCGCAGCATTGTGCCACATACAACATCGACTTCCATGTGGGCACTATGCTGCCAAACCGTCAAGATTGCAGCTGTTTCCCACTGTGCCGGAGGCATAAAGCCAGTGTACACTCAGCCGACGCAGTTGGGCACTGTACGATCTGCCTTTTGTTGACAGGAGTGGACAGGCAAGGCCTGATCCTTGTCAGTCGTGTCAATTCTCGCAACACAGGCATCATGTCCTTGCACGTGACCNATTTGATATGTGAACTACGAGTTACACCTGTTTCTGTGCCAGAGGCTTAGTTGCAGCTTCACTGTTGTATGTGTGAAGCAAAGCTGAATCATGTCCAACATAGAGTCACTGAGACATGCAGTTTGTGTGCCGGACACTGTACGTGTTGTCCCAATCGCTCTTACCTTCACTTGCTCATGGGGCAAGTATTCCTGCAGGGGCACCAGGAGGGGCAGGGAGGGGTACTGCCTGGCGACCACTGATGCTCACCAGTCATTCAAGCACTGCAGTCATTGCAATCGCATCAGTGCAACTTACAGTGATACGCCAGTACCATGGGGAGCATATCACATGATTTGTGATGCCTTGCATCTTTTGCTGGGCATGGTATACCTTGAAGCTGTATGGTTTGCAAGAGGAGATGTATGCCATGTGTAGCTTTGCTGATGCCACAGATTTCTGAGTAGACATGGCTTGCAATGAGTGTATGTCCACTGGCTTGTATGAAAGTGCTTGATGTGGTTCGGATATACAGCGGTTGTCAGGGTACTGTGTTGCCTTGATGCTCTGAATGTGCAGCATTGGCCTCATGGCTGTCTTGCTGCACTTGCAAACTTACCAATACCCTGGCTTAGCGATTGCATGTAAGCTGGTTCCACGATTAGCTTGACAGGTGTGCCGAGAAGTAACAGAGTCTGCTCATGCTGCATTACTGGGGCATTGGGTGATGAATTGCACTAGGTGTCCAAGCGCCCAGCTTTGGCAATTGTGCGTGTGGAGTATGCTGTTTTGTTCTCATCAAATGCCACAACCATACGTAGGTTTTTTGTCCAGCAGGATGACATTGNGGAAGCCTCGCTGTCAGTCAGCCTAAAGCTGCAACAAGCAGAAGATCAGATAGCCGTGCTGTGAGACAAACAGCCTTGCAGTAGGAGTCATGTGTGTGATGCCACAGAAAGATCTGTCTTGCTTTGGTGAGCTGGACATATGTAGTTGACGTGGCAAGTTGTCCGTTTCGTGACTCACTGTCAGTTGATAGATGACAAAATGCAACTAGACGAATTGCAGGACCTTTGCATATGCTGGAGCATGGCATAGTTCAGCTGACTACACTTGAGTCCACACCAAAATTGAAGTGAGGCTTGCATCCAGTTCCGAGGTTGCAATGCATGCGCCTGCTTCAGGCACACATTGCATGTTGCTGGCTGTCAGCATGCCCTTTGCATGTNGCGATGCGGTGTGAAGCACCCTGTTTGTCCAAGCAGCGAAGCGTCACATTGGTATGGCTAGGTCTGTGTCCGGGCGATATTTATAATTTTCGTGACAAACGGTGACGGTTGAGGTGGTAAACGGTAAATCTGGCAGGTACNGCGTCTGCTGCTGTGCCTGCCATGAGCAATGCAAGTTGTGCACTGCCTCACTAGGTGCCCTAGACATTCAGTCTCAGTAGTTGACTACAGACAGCTGTCCCCTCTGTTGAGGTGGCTGATGCGAGTATGGACAATAGTTTGCTGCACATTAGGTGTGGATTGTCGCATAACTTGGAAGATGAGGACGTGGTGCAAATTGTGAAGAAGAAGGTTGTGGAAGCAGCTGATGGGCGGGGCAGATTCAAATCGAAGAGTGATGCGCCGCTGCGAATATCAGACCGAGAAAAGAAGGCAGCCCTCAAGAGCTGAGAAGCCGCTTGCTACACATCTCAGTTGCAGCTCAGCAACCTGCTGGACGCAAAGCAGCGGCAACTCAAGCCAAAGCAGCAGGATGTACTTGCCTGAGCACCCTGTGCTGCACTCCAACACAGACATGGGCATGATCCCCGTCGAGGGCTGGTACTGGCTGTTTTTGACAGAGCATAATGAGTACCTCAGCATTTCCACATGTACAAGATTCTGGTTCAGCGGCGTCACTCCCCTTCCAAGGCTACCGTTCAGGCACTACACGATTGAGCTGTCAATTGGCGCAGCATGTTGCGCCTGTGCAGCTTTGNTGAGCTCATGAAACTGACCTCAAACTCTTTCTCACTTGGATATACTGTGTGTTTGCACTTTCGCTAGAGGAATGTTGGACAAAGCATATACTGCTGTGTCATGCAGCTGTCAGTCGCAAGCATGCAAATACTTGCTTATCTGCTTTTGCGCTAGCCTTCAGCATTTGTGATACTCGCACTGCCAATGACTCACCACAGAGCTATACTTATGCAGCCTGCAGAATTTGTGGCTGAGGTTGAGAGGGACAACTTCCAAAGCGTGATGCACAANACGCAGGGTACGACGATTGTTCAACGACAGTCTTACCTTCCATCGTGCGCAAGTCCGGTCGCTGCTTACATCAATCTGCATTACTATTGAACGCCGTACAAGTTTTTGCTCGTGTCACTGTCTCCTCGTCCCTGTCGTACTGAATCCTTCATTGTTACGACCCTGCTCTCGCAGTCACACACCATTTTGCAGACAACATCCCATAAGTGTACTGGCAGTTGTCAGTCAAATTGATAAGTGCTTCGTACACTTGTGTAACCGGACAGTATGGCCGAGCAGTATGAGGCACAGCAAAATGCACCATATGCTAAGGATGCGACGTGGTCACAATTGTACGCGGCTGTACAAGCTGGTCGAGGCCTGCCGGCAGGTGACGGCGCAGCCGCGGCGGGCCTGTCCAGCTCAGACTCTATGCGGTTACAGTCTGAACTCCCCGCTGACACTGGCTGGGGTCAAAGCACTCTCAGCAGAACAAAAAGCGCTGTTAATGGTCCAATCACAGATCGTAGAGGTCTAGGCACATTAGCTCCATATGTGCTGCCAGGAATGCTTCGCAGAAACTCCATGTCAATTGGAGCACAGTTGTCAGCCTTACAGATGTTCCCCAGCCAAGTCTTCCCAGATGACCTTCTTGGTCAGGATGGAGCCACCAGACCTTTCACTGCACCCACGAACCAACAACAGCAGCAGCTTCACTCAAGTAAGCATGCTGCACATGCAGTCTGTTGACTTGAGCATGCCTCCTGATACAGCTTACTCATGTTTGGTGACATCAATTAGGTGCAAGAACCAAGTCCTTTGAGTACCCCACCTATGATGCAAATCCACGNCCCTGTATCCCGCACGTTATCGGATCTGTTCATCACGGTGTGACTTGCATATGTGTGCACGCTTTCCTGCATGCAACACATCAGCNATTCGACTGGCAGTATTAGCTGAGCACAGATTCAATCTTATATGACTGCTGAGCCAAATGACTCCAATAAAGCATGGGTGCAATGCTGTGGCACAGCTTGTGTGCTCAAAGGGCGCAGTTTAGATGGCCTTATCATGACCACAAGCATCACACTTCCTCTCACTGCTGTCCAGCTGAAGTCAGAAACAAGGCAGTGAATAGCTACCCTTGTGTCATGATGGGTGAACCCCAGTGTCCTCTCCATGCTGTGTAGGATCAAAGCCACGAGTGCTTTTGTGGCAGATCTAGCTGTAAGGTGGCCAGGCATGCGGCACATGTTTGCCATGGACGCTAACCAAGCTGCTGAGTATGTTGGATTCCTCACCCTGGCGCTGGCACTGCAGCCCTACAAGACCCAGGTGAACCTGCCACACCCTTGAAGGGTAATGTTTCGTGCACATTGCTATAGGATGGTCCTAGGCCTTGCTTGAGCAAAGCGTACTTGCAAGGTCAGCATGGCCAACAAGCAATGGCAGCTTTGCATGTGTAATTGGCATGGCTCGCTGCAAGCGTACTATGTGTTGCAATGTGCATCTGGGTGCAGCTGCGTGTCACTGCTGATGGTGCAAGCTTGTGTAGTATCACCATTGCCTCAAAGGTTGACACTTCTGGGTGAAGCTGAGCAGGCAGTCGTGAATGACCGCTTTCAGAGCTTTGCTGTGCTCATACAACCTGACTACATGTGATGCCCTGTCAATAATGGTCCAATGCATGCTGCTTGCTCAAAGGTTTTAGCAAGCACAGCTGTACATCTCGAATCTCGCCCTTTTGAAGTTTGATTGTTACTGCCTTGGAACAGACTAGCCATACTAATGTGCTGCTTGCAATGCGAGGGTTATTTGCAGCTCAAACACACATTGAGTGTACGCATGCTGCAGTGTGACCAGTGCAACAGCCGTTNCGTGTGAGGGTGATTGAATGAATGTTCAAAAAGACCACTGGAGCTAGGGCAAGAAGGGACCACTCTTGTTGGACTGGAAAGGGCAAACTCACAGAACAAGTTGCCAGCTCTGCTGCAGGCTCGTCTTCAATCAATCCATAGTGCTGCAGCCCATGCAGCTGCAATCTGCTGTTGCTGCAGACCGCATATGCTGAATTTTGCGGTTGTTGCTATATATTACTATTGTTATATGCTCTGTTGTTGCTGCATGCCGCTGTTGCTGTGTGCAACTGCTGATGTGTGCTGCTGCGGCTGTTGTTGTGTGCTGCCGTTACTGCAAGCAGGTGGTGTTGCTATAGGTTGCTGCAAGTAGTTGTTGCGTGTTGCTGTTGCTGCAAGCAGGCATTGCTGNTTGTTATTTGTTATCTCCGTGATCTGTTTGCAACGCTACCAGTGTGCCATGCATGCAGTTATTGCCTCCACATCCTTGACATGTGCAGAGGTTACCAAACACGGCTGCAGTAAAAAGACTTGCTCTCAACAAGACCTGAGCACTGGCAGCATGCTCCTGTGACTGCACGTCCTGAATCAGGCTGCATTCTGGCACCTCGCTCTGCTCTGGCTTGCAGGCGCCTGCACAAACAAGAGATCATAAAGCTGACACAGCAACTGAAGTCAGTCAGTGTGAGCACCAAAGGTGGTGAGAAGGAGTCAGACAGACTGAAAAAGGAGCTGGACAAGTCAAGGTATAGGTCATACCGTGCATGGTCAGACTGATGTGACACAAGCTGCAGGTTGTATGGTTNTGTGCTCTGCAAGCATGCACCTGTAGCATTGTCACAGGTCTCATGTCTGCATCATGAAAGCCAAAGCTTGCAAAATTGATTAGAGCTGCTTGGCAGTCGCACACGCTTCCAAATGAATGCAAAATGGTGGCGCCTTGGTATCAGCTCTAGGTAACTATTTGCTCAAGAAGGTTCACGATGTTACACCTGCACAAGTCTGTTGCTTTGATGCAGGCTCGCTTGCCAGAAATTGCTGAACTCACGTCACAGTTGTCAGCTGCCAATGAGGAGCTGTCAAACATCAGGTTTGCTTTGGAGGAGGACAGAGCCACTGCATCAGCTGCTCAGGTACAAGGGACAGCAGACATTCATGTCACCACATGTCTTGGTCCTAGCAAAGCAGACCATCAACAAAAATTGACCAGCTGGACAAACGCACAGGTCTTTTTGCAAAACTGCGCTGCTGTACCTGCTGTGTGCATGTCAAAGTCTGGTCACTAGATGACCCCTCTTGCTCTGCAGCCGCCTCAATGTCTTCTCTGCTGACAAGTACACACATTCTGCATCATTGCAGGAGTTGCTTGTAGCAGAGAAGGGCGCTCTACAGCTGCAGCTCTCCACAAGCCAGGCAGCTTTGCATGAGGCTGAGCAGCATCTCTCAGAGCTCACACAACAGCACATAGCCATTCAGGCTGAGCTGGCCGAGAGTCTGGATTACCAGCAGCAGATTGAGACTCAGATCAGCGAGCTGGAGATGGAGTCTCAAGCAGCCAGGGCTAGCTTCACAGCAGAGCAGGCTCAGTGTCAACGGCTGAGCCAGCATCTCAGTCAGACCCAAGCTGAGCTTGCCATTGCGAGTAATGAGTTGACCCACACTAAAACAGCACTGACGCAAACCAGTGATCTGAGTAGAGATCTGCAGGTAACACAATGTAGTCTGTTCTTACACACACCACGGGCATGTGTATCTGTGCTTAAGGATGCGCGCTTGCCTGTAGACTTGTTTGTTGCGCCATGCTGTTGTTTGCAATCAGCTGTACATGCTGTCTTTCAGCACGATGTCACTCCTGCATAAGTCCTGAAAAGCTATGTGTGCTAAGTGAAACGCAAGTCCATGCATGCTTGCAGCTTTCTAAAGGACTGACGGTCTGCCATGGGTTGTCTTTGAGTCTGTTGGCTTTGAACAAGATGGCAACAAGTGCGCTGCATGCAGACCAGCATCAATGAGCTGGAGGTGNACAAATACCATAGTAAAGTGGAGATGCTTGTTTGGCTGATCCTGGCTGGGGAGGGGTATCCTGAGCAGCCCCAGATGCTGTTGCCCCCGGGCCTTCTGAGCTAGAAAACATGCACATGGCTGCCCGTCTGCATCTGCCCCTGCAAACGACAAAGTACTACATCAGTGTAAAGATGGAATGTGACATGATTCGGTCATAGAAACAAAACACATTACGTCACTGCCTGGTGCCAGGCAGAAGTAAGTGGCGTCTATGCCAACATGAGGCATTGCAGCACAGACAAGCTCCTGCCAAAACTTCCGTTGCTGAATCCAATTTGGCTGTGTTGCATGGGTCAGCACCTGGAAGCTGTACGAGCGTGATGCTAAATGCCAAGTGTGCTACTGCACAGACCTGTGCGCATGTTACAGAAGACTCACTTATTCAAATTGTATAAGATACACAGCATCTTTTAGGATAGTCTGCAGAAAGCCCAGTAGCATGAATGCAGCCACATGCTTATCTGAGAGCGCACACCAATTTTGATGTGGGTGCCTATGATATTTTCAAGAGATATATGACAATAGAAGCCAATATTTGAGTCAATAACACTCCAAGCCATGGACTGCAGTGGCATGGCTTGCCATTCAGAGTCAAGAACTTAGTCTTGCTTACCTGGCAAATAAGCAAGACATATGTTATCCTACACATGGTAGGGGGTGTTCCGATAAAGTTATTTCAATGTTGCGCCTGAGTGCAAAACATGCCGCTGCATGCTCAAGCGGAAGATGTTGGCAGACTGCATTTGCCATGGCATGCCCTCAAAGCTACAGTGGGATTGTCACATTCCCACAAATGAAGACTATTGTTTGCGCATGCTTTGCTACCAGTGTCACACCAGAGCAGATGAGCGATGAATCTTACCATGACCCCGAGGGACCCAGATACTAGCTGCAGGCGGGGACGTGGACTTCTGCAGTTGCGAAGCCAGTGCCAGATGAGTCAAGGGGGTGATGGTGGNATGACTTATATCCAAATCATCTGCGTGCAGCCAGGCACTTGAAATGTAGAATGGAGCTGACTTTGCATGATGGCCTGTGCTCACAACATATAGGCCATGGCTGTGCAGAGTTGGCGCAAGTTGCAGAGAGAGAGAGAGAAGCAGCATCGTAGTAGCAGGTTCAGCTCAGCATGCCAACTTACCATCGCATGGTGCCATATACGTGCTGGCTAAGCTGGCAGGCGTGTTGTAGCTTGAGATCCAGGTGCAGCAGATCAGATACATGTTGTTATGCAAGAGCACCCTGGTGGTTTTTGCAACACATAGCTGTCCTTGTCAGGTAAGCAACATGCATGCAGACCCAGCATGCTGCATGCNCACTTTGGCATATGAGGGTGTTCATTGGAGATGCCATGCATGCCTGACATGACATGTGACGCTGTCGTGCTCACCTTCCATTCCTGTGTTGCTTTGTCGACTTCGCCATAGAGCTGGCCCATAGTGACAGACTTGGGATTGATCACCCGCATTTCCACCTTCTCGAACAGAGCACCCTGCTTGCCATCTGTGCACAGGTNGATCTGGTCAGACTGCTACTTGTATTGCCGCCGGAAGGGTACTCTCTGAAGACAATACTCATGATGAGCAGTGGCAGCTGCATCTACTGGCATCCATACTCTTGTGTATGACATGCTGTGAAATACAGGGNCATACTCATTGTCATCTGGGAACCTGCTCACGTAACATGGAATTGTAAGATACAGTGACAGCACTGCAGCAAGATGGCATNTATCGAGGTGTCCATGGCCAGCTTGTCTACATGTGATGCAATGCTTCAGTAACAAATATGCAACTTATTCAAGAAACTCACAAGGCATGCATGCATGGCACCACCTGCGAAACCTTGTTAGTTGCTGTGTGGAAGAAGTGCGACCAGGTTGAAGATCTGTGTTGTGNAGCCTATGTGGAAGCTGCCTTGTTTGGGTGAGGAGCGTTTTGCTTTGTAGCATATGCGGCTGCAGCTGTGGCATGATGTCTAACTAGANGTTTGCTGGCTCTTTGTGTCAACATCTGTGTTATTGCTTGGAGCATCGGGCGATGACTATCACTTGCTGTAAGTGCAGGGTGGTACACNGTAGATTGATAGGCGTAGCCAAAACTCAATAGATTTTCTTGTCTCGTAGAAGGTGCAGTACAAAACGCAGCTGCTGCTCGCATTAACGGGTGACCAAATGCCGAGCTTTCAAGCCCAAAGGCAGCAACACGCAGCTGTGACCGTTTGCTGACAGTGTGCTTGTACCTTGTCAGCTTGTTCTNAGCATGCATAATGTGCATTGCTGCCTGCAGGTGTAACTTAGTCACATAGCTCGTGAAAAACCAGTGGGCGCTCTGTCGCATGGGGTTTATGATACTTGGTTTAGGGCGTTTCGGCAGAGCATAGACTTTTATGGTCTGCATTGGTCATGTGCTGTGAGGCAGACCGTGCTCATGAGCAAGTTCTATACCTAGCCCATGGTACAGTGTGAGCAATGTTTCCAATTGCTTTCTGGCAAAGTCTGCTGCATGGCGCTCAGAGACACAGGCCCAGATATATCAACCCGGCAACCGGCTATTCACCTGTTCTGACTGAATGCTGCCTTTTGCCCTGCTGCAGGATNGAACCCTCCTTGGAACGGGGACCAGTCAGAAGCTGCAAGCAATGCTCAATTTCAGAAAGCAATGCAGCTCACAGGCCGAGAATTCATGGAAGCACTTAACTACTATGGCACGGTAAGCTGCTTCATATGCAGTAAAGGCGCCCTACGCGGCTCTTGTTGGGACAAGGCTGCAGTATAGCAACCAATATACTGGATTTAACCACATTTGGTTATCTGTCCTATCCACTGTTGCGATACTGGCAAGCAGACCAAGTTCAACAAGGACACAGGAGTGCACAGGGTCACTACAGAGTATCAGACGGACAACCTGTGATCAGTGTGGATGATCACTGCTGCAATCAGGTTGACTCCAGGCTGCTGGTTCATGCTGACACAGGTTCAAGACGCTAGCCTGCTGGCTGTACCATTGTCCAGGACACAACCAAGCAACAAGCACATGCAATGCTGCATCTTTGTTGGCGTGACTTGTAAACATGTACTGATCACATTGGCCACCTTGTACATGCGCCATTGGTTACCTGTATCATACTTTGTAGCAGCTGCAAGCAGGCTTGAGCATGGACTGTCATTNGCTCCAAGAGATCTGTAGTGCTGTTAGCTGTAGCCGTCAATGCCCAGGCTAGCATGTGCTGACACATACCTGCACAACAACAAACAGCCTCAGTGCCTCTCAACACCAAGCACAACCTGCAAGCCACAATCATACATGAGTTGTAAGGCTGACAATGCTGACTGCCACAGGCCCAGGGCATCACTGCTTCTTGCAAAATTGCAGTGTAGAATTGGCATCAGTGCATGTTGTACCTCCATTTGGTTGAGAGAAGGCACCCTCAACCTGTCTGTAGGAGAACTGTTTGCCAGCCACTGTCATGACCTCATCTACGTGACTGCAGACGAGCTCTAGCTTCTGACCTCTACTGCGCCCAATGACTTGCACAATGCCATTTGTGCTTGATGGCAAGCTGCTGAGAGATGCTCGCAGCTCCTGTGCTGCTGCCTTCCATTCATCATTCAGCTTCTTGTGATATATCAATGTCACCATAGCTTCACCACTGAGGGTGGTATGAAAGTTGACCTGGTATAGTTTCTCCTTCAAAATCACATTTTCATGTGCTGCTTTCATAATTGCAGGCATGAGCTCATTCATGAGCACTCTCGCTTGTCAACTCTGGGCTGCAAAGTTTGGCGTCAAGATTACAACCTATGCACAACCTGTATTTCTTGTGAGCTTTCTGGTTGGCATGGACTGCCTCTGATGCTGCTCATGCTTGCATTGTCTATAGATGTCAGCCTTGCCTGAAACATGCCACTGCTTCCATGCACCTTTGCTGCCCTAGCACTGTCAGCTGTGATGCAATTGGACAGTGTGAGAGTATCATGAGAAAGCTTTCACAGAAGTAAACTTGATTCCATATCATTTTTCAGTTCTAGTCTGGGCTGCTGTATCATAGCCCGTTTGCGTCCAAGCCAGATGATAGGCATGACTAAGTTACATACTCTCCATTGCACCTGCAACAGCAGATTGACCCTTTGAGGGACAGACTGGTGGCACTGTTGCTGTAACATATTGCTGCACACACATATCCTGTAGGATGTCAGCGCGTCAGAGTCAAAGCTTTGTTCCAAGCAGCACGGTGCTGTTACCATGAATGTGCCAGGCAGCTGCTGATGCACAGTGTGGCTGTTTCACCAGCATCTTTTTCCAGAAATTGTGACACACTACTTGCGCATGCAGGGAACAAGTTCTTCCAAGATCACAAGCCTTGGGAGGCCATCAAATCCGACAAGGAGCTGTGCGGCACGTATCTCGCTGCTTGCATGGGGCTTGTTGCTCTCCTGGCAGCCCTGATCCAACCCTACATGCCCTCCGTGACAAAGAAGGTACGCCATGCAAGCTATGCTGCGTACAACATGAAGCCCCAAGCGTCAGAGTCAGTGCCATGTGGAAATCAGTGCCCCTGTACTGAGGTTACTATCTTTGTGAACTTGCTTTTGCAGGTTCAGCATCAGCTCAAAATATCAGCAGAAGCTAATCAGCTGACTGATGACTTTATCAAGCAGAGCTTCNTGTGTACTTGTATCACCATCGTGACTGCCAAGCCATACTTCTGGATGGAAGGTGCTGTGCTGCTACTGCTCTTGTGCATGCAATACCACCGGTGACTGCCTTTATGCTCAGGGGCTATCAGCAGCTATTGTTGAGCTCAGCTTGCACATTAGGAGGCCCTGTCTTACAAGCGTGTAACTTAGTAGCTCACTCAAGCCTGGCAATCAGCGTTGTGTTGTGGTCAGCACACATGAGTCTGGTTTGTTGGGATGACAGCAATGCTGTACTTCAGGCAGGGCAGAAAGTAGATGAGGAGGAGGCAAAGCGCATCTTTCAGCAGGTCCTCAGTGCCATGGACTACTGCCATAGAAGGTGACCAGAGTTGAGCAGTTGTTGCACCGTGCAATGTTTATGCGCTTGATGTCAATAATGCATGCACCAGCTGGGCGCAGGAGCACACATGTGTGTGGCAACCTTGCCTTGTCAGTTCTAAATGCAGCGAATATGGTTCTGTGCAGCACTAGCTGGCTATATGCAAACATGCAAAGCACAATGCAGCAGGCTGTGCAGCCCANGCAAATGCACAGTGCAGCGAGGTCATGTGCTCCTCATGGAAAGCCAGCCATGTGCAGGCATGTTCTTCATTCAGTCTGGCCAGGTCAACGTCTTGACAAAGGTCGCCAAGAGCCATGCAGCAGAGGCAACACCAGACGAGGAGGAATACACAGTAGAGGGCAATGACAGCACTGCAGACTTTGGCAGCCCACATGCAAAGAAAGGCAGAAGCAAGGACATGTCTGGCCAGTTGCCTGGAGTCATAGGCAAGTTTCACTCGGTCGCCATACTGGGTCCAACAGACTACATAGGCGAGGTGGTGGCAAGCAAGCATCCCTTCTCAGCTGTGGCAGAGACAGCTTGTAGCTTGCTGTGGCTGAAGCCTCAGGAGCTGCATATGCTGGGGCACAAGGCACTGGGGCTGGCCATGCAGTACAATGCCCTCAGGCAGGCTCGTTGGCAGCAGTCACAGCACATGGCGCAGACNGATGATACAGTGCAATATATTTGCCAGTTGGCACCATAGGCATCTAGTGTGTACAGTGGCAGTGTGAGGCACGTTATTGCTTTGTTGTGCTTGCTTCGGTGGTCCCATACACACGCACCTAGTAATCAAGCATCAGGTACTGCTTGTGGGGGCGCTTTGCTACAGCCGCAGGTTGCTCTGCATGGTTGCTCTGTTGGGTATTGCTGCAGATGTTATACATGTGGGGATGGGGCGCTTGCATTGGGGTGCTTGCATTGCATCAATATGTACAGGTATGTCCCACTGGATGATATCACTTGAGACAGAAGACCATAACCCGCCACTTTGGCAGCATATAACAGCTCTACAGTGCCCATGTCATGTGTTCCTGATGCTTCACTAGCAGGCCAAAAGGAGCCTGAGTAACAATATATGTTCTGGACCTAAACATCCTGATGGTCTATATGCAGGGCAGGCTGCCGTACTGGACTGTGGCAGCCAGATCTTTGCGGTGCCTGGCCACCAGGCTGTCATGGCTGAAAAGCAGCAGCATCAAGAGCTTCAAGCACACCTGAATGGCCTCCTTGCGCCAAGGATCCCTCCCCCTGGTTTACTGTATATAGCTCAGGTTTGCTTCTTGCTGACATGCGTCGTACTCAATGTGGTCATGACAAATGGTGGTCAGTGCCTACCCACTGTGTCTGCAAAGCCTGCTGGGCACTTGCCACACAAAGGAAGCAGTGAAAGTTGTTGCNGTCACATGAAGGTGGCACTGCATGTCAACCAAGAGCATTGCATGCACTGTGTGCGGCGAATTGCAAGCATGATTACCCAGTTAGGTTTGCAATGACAAGCTCAGTGAATGCTCACAGCTGCAGAGCCTCCTACTCAGCATGCAATCTAAAGTGAGTTTGAAGCTAATTTGCATCTTCAGCATGCAAATCAGGTAGACATGAAGCTATGCTGCACCTTCATAGAAACATTTGCCAGCTTTGTCAAATGTAAGTTTTCCCTTGCCATGTCTCATGCTGTCCTGCCATCCACCAGTGTAAACCATGTCACTCCCAGCAAACCTCATTGTGCCTTGCCCAACACGCTTGCCATCTACCACATCACCTCTGTACGTCGCTCCACTAGGCCACGTATACACCTGGGAATGGTAGAGCACTTGGTGCAAGTTGCCGCAAGCAGCCACTGTCTGGGTGTCACATGCAGTGAGTTTGCACTCACCCCGCTACCTGTAATATGGTTGCGCACAAAGCCACCAACGTACTGCAAGCCATCCATCCATGTATAATTCCCTTGGCCATTCATTCGACCATGCTCAAATTGCCCCCGATAGGTGTTGCCAGACTTGAAAGTGGCAACACCAGTGCCATTGAACAGACCTCGGGCTCCTGTCGGACCCTGGTAGTCAGCTACAACAACCTGCACCATAAGCAGGTGGGCAAGCCTGTTCGCCTGCTTGCCTGAGGTAGGTTGGTGCAACAGCATATACCTGTTGCAGATCNCCTTTTGCCTTTTCAGCACTTGAACACCTAGCCACTTGATCACCTGCACATGCAGATAGTGCCTTTCCAGCTTGGTACATCTTTGCGATCTCAGTCTAACCTGCTTGGCATCTTACACTCTGCATTTGCCTTTTTTTGGCACCAGCATTGTGGGCGACTTGATTGCCATTGATTGCAGAGTGGAGTACCCTAAGCTAGATGTGCCCCTGAGCATCAGCCCCCCCAAAAGGATAGGCTGGACTGAGGGTGCAGACCAGCTGCTCAACAGGTATGCCACCCCTGCTTGTATATGTGCCACAAAAGTGCACTTCACCTTGAGCTGTACAGCAATAGAACAGGTTGCGGACACTGTATCCAGTGACATGCACTGTGTATCAGAATCACACATGAGGCCTGTACCAGCATCTTGCATATNGGCGTCTGCTGGTGTTGAGCCGCAACTTGGAAGCAGCAAGCCTGGTAATGCTGACAGCTGGCTGAGCTGAAGAAGCCGCCTCAGGCTGACAAGTCTACAAACAAGGAAAACAATTCCCAGCAAGCTGACAGACCAGCTGTACAGGGGCCACAGAAGCAACAGACCAGCGTATTTGCTCCTACAGGCTCAAAGTAGCTGACCCATTCAATTTCACACACTGCACAGCAGTACTGGCAAGTGCTAGTGGTGACGGTAGTGCTTCAACAGCTTGAAGGCAGACTCCAGCATGCATCATGCATTGTGCACAGATTTTGCCAAGTGCATGGCTGACACTGGCAAGAGAAGTGCATGATCTCCAATGCCTGCCTGATACCGCAACCCTGTTGTCAGCATCAGCATCTTGTTATACTTCNTTGCCTTGAAGGTTGCTTCTGTTGTTGTATAGCCATTGCAGGCACAGCCTTGTGGTGGAATGCTCGCCTGCGGACACATGCGCTGAGGGTTAGTCAGCTGAGTTATGTGCGAGTGCATGATGTAGCGCATCCAGCAAAGGGCGTTACAGACACCATTGCTGTTGCTCAACACATGCTGCTCAAGTATGCTGCTAAGCTGCAAACATGGTTGGTTGCACCTAGCAAGAACGACAGACAAATCTTCTGTCATTGTGAAGGAAACGGAACACGCATGCAATTCTGTGTTCGCATGCAAGACAGCACCTTTTTCATGGCATAACAGGCTGTGCGCAACACAGACCTTGAGCCGCTGCCAAGTGCTCTGGATGCATCATCTGCCAAAGGTGGCTGTGCAAACCTAGCAGGCGTTTGTTGCATCGCATCTGACATCTCTCTTGTCGTCATAGCATGAGGCTGTATCAAGTGCACGCATGCTGTAGCAAAGCAAGTATGACAGGCTTGCTTTCCGTGCGTGTCAAGCACCCACCGCGATGTCAAACAGCCCGGGATGATAGAGCACTGTCAAATATATGTAATCCTGGCAAAATTGCTTTATTGACTTTGCCATACCTGTGCCAAAGGCCAGGCCTGGAGCCATGCGTATGTTGAGGCTGGAAGGCTCGGGGGGGTCACACCAGTCGGGTACAATCCAGAGTCCCTCACACACCTTGGTGGGCTGATAGCTCTCCTGCACGCAACAATGATGTCATGCAGCTGTGGTAGCACAATGAATGCCAGGAGCAATGCGATGGGCAGCAGTCTGCATGCTATGTGACAGTCGACTACACAGGTACGTGCTATGTGCTGTGCCACATTTGATTTTTTGGGGGCAGGGCAGGACAGGGCAGGGATGTTGGGGCAGGCTGGGACAGGACAGGCTAGAGCGGGGTGGGGCAGGACAGGGAGGGTGGAACAAGCTGGNAATGAAACAATAGACAGGTAGTGCCATGTCTCTTTGCTGCGTCGTGAAAAGCTTTTGATTAGCATGCTGGCAGCCGCCTCAACCTGGGGACAGCATGACACAGAAGGACCATCAAGTAAACGACAGACGGAGCTGCAGCTATTCTCTGACTTGTTTGGGCATTTAACTGGCCAGGTGGCAGTCGGTGTACTCGCTTCATGGTGGCAAACAAAAGCAACACAAGCTGTCAATGCTGCTGGNTCGTCAACGCCAGCATCACAATCTACCCAAAGCTTTCTGATGGCTGAACTGCTTGCACCTGACATGACGGTGTGGAGTGATCACTGCAGTATACGCTGAACACGCTGAACTGCCCTGTCATGCGAGCAGATGTCTGATCAAGTACATCTGAAATGCAGAGACCTCATAATGGGCACGCACTCGACCATAACGCGCATGCCCGCGCTGGTGCTGCAAGTTTGTGCACCTAGACTCGACAGGAAGTGCCCCGTATGCCGTAAACACGCTCATCGTAGGACAGAATCGAATGGGCATTGTCCGTGACGTTTTGCTGCACATGTAGCCCGCTAGCATGTCACATTGCGAAATTGGTGCCTTTCAGGATGCATACCAGTCGAATCCCAGTATCAGTACCGAGGCCACAAAAAAAAAGACTGCAACATACTTGCGTGCTGAAGTATTGAGCCTTATGGCCTTCTTCAGTTGCACATTGCCCCTTTCCACGTTACTTGTCTGCTCGACTGCCTGCAAAAGACGTTCACATATGTTTGTGCAGTCTCCGAAAGCCAGTCAACCAGTCAATCAGTCAACATGAATCATCTGAAATTAGGCAATTGGCCAACATGCCACAGCATTATGGATCACATACCTGATTGTACAGCATCTCAATCTGCTCAGACTGATGCATGACCTGATCAGTAAAAACTTGTGTGAGCTGCGCAACTTCCGCCAGAGAGGTCTCTATGTGCGAGGCTTGGTCCAACTGTGTGGCAAGCCTATGTCGTAGAAGCCTATTTTCTCCCTCTGACTGCATGAGCTCTTGTTGAGCGCCTGCATGACTTTGCTGGTCTGCATTGCTTGGCNTTCTCCAAGGTGTGCCATGTGATTGTTTGCTTGCAATGTTGAGCGCAGCTGTGCTTGCGATTGTCATGCATGATGGCAATACCAGAATGCAGCTATGTTTAGCTGTCAGCGAGCGGATTGGCAGCCCACGTGGTACCGTGTATTGGCATGCAATGAAACAATCTGAGAGTGCATGGACCTTTTGTTGCCCAGGGCTGCCTGGGTTTCATTGACAGCAACTTGTAGATGTTATGTCCCTGACTACACGGCGCTACTGAAGAGCTTCAGCACAGAGTAAACTTGCCTCAAGCATTGCTGGCAATTGACGCATGCTGTCCCAGACTGTTGCAAACGCTGCAAACCTGGGATTGATTCTGCATTACAATGCAGCACAGCAAGTTCGTAACTAGTTGCGCCCCAAGCAGCTGTTGGCATACCTGGGGGCAGCTACCATGAGTAGAATGCGTGTCTTATGAAATGAGCTCAGATATCACATGTCCATTGGGCCTTTAAGCAGCTAGGCGTAGGCTTGTACGTGAAGGGCATACATCACAGGTTTTGCGAGTGTAGTTCTAACCTATGCAAGCAGNACGGGAAAATTGATTATCACACATGTTAAAACGCAAGTGTGTTTGACATTGACTGTGAGCGAATGTGCAGTAGCCACTTGTGCATGATAAGGCATTGCACAGCATGTGCAGCACGCAGCGCACTCGCAGAAAAAGCTCACACTCAGCACAGAGTCCAGCAGCTCTGTAGCCTTATTGTATCTGTGCATCAGTGTCCAGGCGCTGCTACTCTCTGCCTCTACAATGGATCTGCTGATGTTATCCTCAAATTGTGCAAGCCCATCATCCCCCTGTGCTGCTGAGGCTGGACTGGGGATTGGGATGTTGAAGTTGCCTCCGCCTGCAAACAGATGCATGTCAATGACAACACTTGCATGCCACTGATTTANGATAGTAGAGCTCCTCAATGTTGCAGGCAGTCTTACGACCCACTATTAGTCACTGCTTTAGATTCGCCATTGGTAAAGCGCACGCACGCAGTTTTGTCAGGCTCCAGGGTTGCAGAGTGTCGGACGCAGCGTTGACGAGGAAGCTGCAGTCAACGAAAACAAAGCTTGAGTGAAGCAAAGAGGCTCGCGTTGAAGGAGTTTGTCGTACCTGTGGCGTGCAGTGCTGGCTTGATGCTGTAGTCAGTGAGACTGTCGTTGAACGCGTCAAGCAGGTGAAAAAGACTTGGATATCGCTTGGCGAACTGGCGGTCTGACGCATCGGTCTCTCATGAACGTGTCGAGTCTCCGGCTTGACCGCACGTAGGTTGCTGCTGCAGNCATGTCGCAACACATGAAGGTTGCTGTTGCTTGGCCTGATAGGCTGCCTGTACATCTTTGCTGAGTCTGGCATTGACGTAGTGTGCTGTACCAGCTGTAAGCTTTTGCGGTGTACATTTGCAGGAAGAGGAAGAAGGAATTGGTGATGTTGACCTTTTCACGCTCTCAGAAGACCGCAGCAAGCTGTCAGTCAATGCCAAGTGGCTGCAGCATCTTCAGGTAGGCTGCCATGATGCCAGCAGAAACAGAGTGTGCTAAAGCATGCATTGCACTGGCAACAGCTGCTGTGGNAACCCGCTTATTCATACCTGGGGAACGATTGTCAGTAGCGTCACATATGTCAGCAATGAGTGTAGCTGCATTGCTACCTGTGAATGCTGAAGAGCTTTGGAGGTGCGTCAGACGTGCGGGTATCGGGCTGTGCAGTATGTCTTGATCTGNCTGTCTTGGCGACTCGCCAAGTAGTGTCAAGAAAGGCGATCAGCGGTGTCTCAGGTTTGTGTCAGCAGAATAGCTCCATCGAAGTGCGTCACAGCAGCACTGCGTAAATGGTACTTGCGTTTGCAGTCTTGCCAGCACAGAGGAGAACCGTTTGCCGTGTGAACCGGACAGTAATGGCCAGGTATGTCAGTCGGATTTGTTTACACTGGTTTCGGGTCCGCGCTCACACACACGGTAGCGGGTGACCGGTGTGTTACTGCTGCAGCAGNAATGACCGCACAGGCGAACAAATGTCTTTGCAACAGGTATACACTTGAGCTCACATTTTGTCTGTAGTGCCTCTGTACAGCGTTCTGGATACGCTGCAGCACGACCAGACTACGCTGTGCACTTGGCTGTTCTGCTTCCCATGTATCTACCATGATGAGGTCTGAGTCAGCAGCAGCCAGCTGACACATGGCAGTGNCAGTGCAAGAGTTCATTGAGAAAATCAAGGCAGCGGGTAACAAGGATGTGACCCTCCATATGTACGCTGGAGAAGGACATGGCTTCATGAATGGCGGGGAGGACATCCACAAGAAGATGAAAAGTAAAAGCAAAATTTGTTGACAGTCTCACTGCACTTGCATGTGCAAATCCCATACCAGTGTTTTNCGGATCAGCTTTGATTCCTTACTTTCGAAGCCTGGGCGGCAGATTCCGAAGCATCAGCTGAGCATTGACAAGCTGGCGCTGTTCATTATCTATGTAGCGGTCTGTTTCATCTACAATCTCCTGTTGTATGAGCTCCTCAAGGCAGTCCTCCAGAGTGACAATCCCCACAGGGCGGCACTCGGGCCTGTGGCTATCATGCCAGAGGCCCTCCTGCCAGTACAGCAGACTGGTTTCTTGCAAGGCCACACCCAGAATAGTGGCGATGGCAAAACAGGCAGTGTGCAGCAGTGCCTGAGTGAGTACTGCTTTGCTGGTAGTCAATGTACCTTAGGGCTTGAGCCCTAAGCTTTCAGTGGACATCTCTGAGACAATGTGCAAAAGCTGTTGTGTCTNACTTGCGGGATTGTGGACCATGCCTCCCAGGGCATATTGATGCATCCTGTAATCACAAACTGTACTTGAGCGCGCTTTGCAGCAGTCTGGGTGCTGGTTTCGTCTGCAAAATGTAGAAGCATGCACCATTTACAGGATAATTCAGACTCATGCTCAATTACGTGCAGCAACATGCGCACTAGATACACATTGTGCCAAGCGTGTAATTTGCTCGAGGCCATGGACAGCCAAGAACAGCAGCTGCAGACTTACGTCATCAGTGACGGCAAAGGTGCCAACGGTCTATGTACAGTGGGGCCTTGAGCCTGCATTCTAGTCTGCAGTACAGCATTGTCTGATGAGGTCAGTGGGTTTGTATGAGTGCTGGTGACGGATTGCTGTCATCACATGCAGTTGTAAGTAGAACTCAAAAAAGATTTTGCGAGCACGGGCAAAGTGACTTGATAGGAGCCTTCAAGCTGCTCTGCACTGACCTTGACCACATCGAGTGGGTTTACAACTAGCGTCGCAAGTAGCGCTGCCCCGGCAGCTGCAATACATCTTTCTCGGGTACCAAGCTGCGCAGGTTCAACTGTGTTTGAGCTTGACATGTCGCTGAGTCTGCTTGAGTCACGGGGCGATCTATGCGACCGCCCCAGCTGCATGCGCAATAAGTTTTGAATCGAGCAAGGATGTGCATCGAGATCGGCAAGNGTACCTACCACATCTAAAGTCGTGACTCCAAACAACTTCTTCTTGTCGTACACACCCTTTGATTTGAGCACCTCGGCTGCAATCGGTACTGTCGAGTTGACGGGGTTGGAGATCATGTTGATCAGAGCCTACGCAGTGGTAGCAGTGAGTGTAGACATTTGAGTCAGGACTGTACAGGTCAACATATCAAAATTCTTACCCCAGGGCAGTGCTCCGCACATGCGGTGATGAGTGTTTTGACAATCCCAGCATTTATCTGCAGCAGAGAAATTTTGCGATATGTAGAAATGGCGCCTGATGAATAGCATACCACAGCCTACGTTGAACAGGTCATCCCGGGTCATCCCAGGCTTTCTGGGGACACCNCTGTTCAACATGGGCCGTTGTGTCTAAGCACATCAATCACACGCCCTGCAGCAATGGTCAAGANAGCTAGCACCTTTGTGCCGAAGCAGCTCTCCTCAAGCAGATGGCAGATGGCTTACCAAAGTCTTGCTTGGTGCAGACTGGCATATGCATATTTGCAGCTTCATGCAAGTACCACACTCCGCCTGCAGTCTGATGCTTTGTGATACCGAACTGGCACAGACTGCTTGATGCACAGCCGCCGTGCTGTCAGCTTCATGCTGATGGTCACCAACTTTCAGTAGCAGTCATGCGGATGCTACTGGATCCATGGTTGACAGAGCGCAAGCAGTTTTGCAGCTCTGTTACTATATTACCATGGCAAATCAAGCTGCTAAGTTAGGTTGCAATTCATTCTGAGGTCATCACAAAGACATCATTGTCACTGTTGGTTCTGCAAACCCACTACTGATCTCACGCTGCATTCAAGAAGAATTAAGTGATGCAACATGGAATCACAATGCTACTCCATGATGCTGTCGTCATCAGACAGCTCGTANCTAGTCTATTGTTTCCACTAGAACAGTCTCCTGCTTGGCCTCAGCGAGCCCCACGTCACGTAGTGAGCCAGGCGTACCCTCAGTAAAGACCCTCCTGGGGTACTGAGCCACTAGTCTGTAAGAGCCTGGAGGCAGGTCCTGCCCTTGCGTATGTACGTCAATGGCCGCAAAGAGATGTGCCAGCTGGTCTGTGCACCTGAATCTGCAAGCAGCATGGCAATCGTGATTAGNTTGCATAAGGAGGAGATAGAAGGGGAGATGGTTGTCATTGTACAGATTTACCACAGACCATGGACTTGGACTCTTACTGCTCACACTCTGAAATGTCACACTCTGAAATGCTGCATGCTTCTTGTGATCTCCTCAAATACTTCCGGTGTGTAATCATCCCTTGTCCCCTTCAAGCTGTTGTTGTCAGGACACATGAGGCACCAGTTGTCCAGGTCCCAGGTCAGTTCTGGATAGTCTTTCTTTGGCTTCAAATGATCTGTGGGCATGTGTAAAGTCAGGTCACAACCAATGAGACGCTACATTTATGTGTCAAGGCACACACATGGGCATGCTCAGCTGCAACAAAGAGATGCTTTGCTCATGTGTAAGAAAACATATACAAGCTCATGTATGCCATTGAANTGCAATCTCTGCTCCTATCTTGAATGCATCCTCTCGTGACCTGCAGTAGCAGGCACTAGGCGCAGTGCTTCCCAACACAGCACATGCAGCTGATGTTGGCTATGTGGCTCAAGAGCACATGACAGCTAGTGAACAAGCAGCAGCCATGCTCTAGCAAGTACTGCCTGAAGAAGGTTTTGATGCCAGTCAGAGTTGTGTGGTGTTGCATGACCTGCGCTCAGCGTCAAAACACAGGCGGCTTGCAGCTGTAGTCACCATGAGGGTATACAATGCAAGATGTATGTACCTGCCAGGCAGCAACACAGACTCACATCTACTTGTTGCAGCAGGAGCTTGCTGTGCTGCAATCCAGTGATCATTGTCACGTATCTTCAAGTATGGGCATGTCCAAACCTGCCAGCACTCAAGTCTTTGCAACATGCATGTGCAATGTAACACGTGTACCCTTGAAAGCAGTTCGTTTTGCACCATGTGCAGTTGAAGAGGGCATAGGTGTACATAGTGAAGCCCGGAAGGGTCAGACTCCACCTGACTTTTGCTACTAGCACCCTACCATCATAAGTTTGGCTGAACACTGCTGCCATGTCCTGCAGCCTGTTCCAAATTGTTGCTTTGCCCGCAGCTTTGGCTTTTGCAAGCATCTCATCACTCATTTGCAGACTTGCTGGTATGCGCTGCTGCTGCCCTGCATTTATTTCCACATATTGTTTGGCATGACATGCTACCCCACATGATCAGTATTTTGTGCAGTTCAGTGCATCCTTTCACCTTTCAGATCAGTGTGGTTATAGACAAGTAGCTTGTCAAGTCATCGGGTGCAGCTGCATGTTGAGCTGTTGCTTAGANTGAATAGCAACGCCAACAACATATGGTGTTGGAAATGTGACCAAGCCCTGTAGGCTTTCGCTCTTGTCCACAACACTAAGCACACGCAGCTGTATCACATCTGATGTACAAGCCCTATTGGGTTTTTTGTGCTAAAAGTGTCGAGAGACATTTCATACGAGCAGTGTTGTTGGATGTGCAGCTGATTCAGTCATGAGGTAGCCGACTGCACACCATATGACAGGTATTTGGTGCTGCCATTTCCGCCTGGTCAGGTAATGATAAGCACAGCTTGAGCTTCTTACCCCTGTTCTGACCTTACCTTCATGTCTGGCCCTGGTCTTTGTCACATTTGAAGCACTTGCTTCAGTTCAATGCTGCTCTCTTTTTGATTGTGCACACCAGGGCACCATGCAAAAGTAAGCTAACAGCAATCAAAGCCAGATTACACTTTGCTGTACTCTGAGCTCAAACCAGTAAGGTGTGTAGTCACTGTATGTAAGGCCTGCGTAGATGACTATGCATGTTCACATACAGTTGCATGACAAAAACCCCGGATACATTTGTTGGGCGCTCTCAGGAAGTGTTGTTCATCATCTCACTCACAAGCTCTGCCCTGCTGCAAAGAGACCTTTGCGCAAAGCTAAATGTAGCAGGCTAGCTGTGAGAAGCAAAACTTGGACAACACTGCATAATGGTACACAAACAGTAGACNCTTCCTGATGCCTGGGACAGGGTGTGAGCTGGTTGTTGTCAGCAGTGCTGTGACCAGATGCTCTGCTNTTGGGCTTTTGCTGGCAAGCAAGTTTTTCAAAGACCCCCTTGTATGTCTCCCCTGCGGCATATCAGTCATTGTCATGACACTGTCTGGATTTGCACTGGTTGTGCTGTGGAAGCGCCAGCGCATTGGGACAGCTTGACCTGTTAACTGGAGGCTGGGGGTGTCCTGTCTCAATGTTGGGTCAAGTCAGTGCTGCGGCGACTGACCAAGGTTGCCAGCGAGACGTGTCTGTCTACAAGCTCTGATGATTTTTATGAACATGAGGCGTCATGTAGTGCTTGCGACACGAGATGACGCTGTGCACTCAATTTGTCATGTAGGCAGTATACATGTCCAGTTTATTTCATGCTGAACAAGACATTCGTGCTGCAGACAACGACAAGGCCTCACAGCGAGTGTTGATATTTGCCGCAAGGCACTGACGACCATGACCATTTCGGCGTAGATGCATCTGGTGACAAGCAACATATTATGTTTTCCACATCCCACAGACACAATAACTATCAGCCTCTGGACAACACAAAATTTGGAAAATTGCAACGCTTCCCGCGTGTTGCGTTGGTGCGTACAATCCATTTCCAGCAGCTAACACTCTGCAGTCTGTAGCACAGGAGGTGGCACNCTGCAGTAAAGAGCAACAGCTGAGTTGCAACAACACATGACCAAAGACTGGGTGAGACACTGTGTTCAGCTCTGGCATGACTCGAGTATGCTGCAAAAAGTACATTTGCCTGACGTGACACAACAGGCATTTGCCTGTGTGGCCTTATCACTTGTTGCAGTCATGCTTGCTGTCCATTCTGTGCACAACGCTTTGGAATGATCGCCCCATCTGCACCTATGAGCCAAAATCTGTGTCATGCTTGCTGGTGAGGCGGCCCACAACAATGCTTGTCAACTAGTGATGCATTGCCTGCTGTGCCCTTAGCACCNCAGCTGGGTACAGCGCAATGGCTAGCGGCCTGGAGGACTTCCCAGCAAGCCCTATGGATGCCTTCCAGGTCAGAACCTATGCCTGGCTACCATGCCACAATGTCACCTACATAGACAGCTGCACATGAAGGCATATAGAATGCATGAAAACTCTGTTGGAATGGCTGTGGACTTGCTCTATGTGGAACACTTATGTACCTGGACTGTGTGCAACCATGTCAGCAGGCATGGCATGCTGAAGTGGCTGCACACAGTGCAGGTACACATGTTAATTCCATGCACGGTGCTGCATGCAGCAGTGTGAAAACAAAATAGCATGTATGCATTGTGACCAAGCAAGCTGTGAGGCGGCATATTCTGTAAAGTGGCTTTCTTTCATTTTGTATGTTGTGGGTTGCCAAGTTGCAGCACAAGGCAATATAAACACCCAATGGCTAGACACTGTTGCTGATGGCTGGCACCACTGTTAGTCAAGTTAACAGCAAAGTGTGACATGCTGAAGTTGACATTGTTGTGGCATGCAGGAGAGTGCAGCAGCTGTTGGAGAGGTTCCCCCGCCCATTATGGGTGCATCCCCAAGCTCAGTCCCTGGGGAGACATCACTAACCCAGGCCCTGTATGGTTCCTTGGACAATGGCTCATACCTGACAAGAGGATATGACTTGACTGTGCAGAATATGAACATGCCTAACACCAACAACAACACACAGGTTGAGGTGGGCAGCATCGGTGGCTACATCCCAGCAGATGAGCTCAACAAGGATGCACAGCTGCAGAAGGGCAGTGCTTCTATGAGTACAGCCACTGCTGGCAAGTAGAGCGTGCCAGGTTATAGGAGTGGTGTGATAAGACGCCCTTTTTGGCTTTATTTTTGTGCTGGGTGCTGAATCAGGCAGAACAATTGATTGGTTGCGTATGCTTCTTGGCTAGACATTTACTGGACAAGTGTTTTGAAAATCGTTTCCTACCTCAAACTGCTTCACCAGCTTCTTGGTCTTGCAGCTTGTGCAAGCTTGTGATGTTTGGGATAGCATTTTTGCGTTTGCCTTTTCCCTCCCAACTTATGCCCTGCCCAATGTTCTTTGCAGCAATTCTTGAATGCAAGCAGGAGTGTGGTCTGTGGCTTTTTGGTCTATATATCTTATATAACAATTTCGTCATTTTATTCATGTGTCCGGTCTTGTGATCACAGCCATTATACTGTATGCTAGTGTTAAATGCTGTGTTGTAATCACAGTTAGCAGATGCTGCTGCTCCTGTTGCAACAGNCTTTTTGTATTGACCAGGCAGCACAAGAAACCATATTGGAATGGACCTCTATATGTGACTACCTCTTCTTGCAAAGGCTCTCTCATGGTCTTACTGCTGTTGTGGAGGCTGCTATGGGCATATGTAAGCAGCATAAGGCAGCAGTCATTGAGACTTTTCAAACATGGTCGCATGTGTGGAACATCATCTCATGAGCAATATTCACATGCAGGCAAGCAGAAAAACCTCGTGTAGCAGAAGCACAACTGCTGGTCATGCCCACCTGATGCTATAGGCAGAAATGGTTTGTTGACTTTGTCAATGTCATCGTCAAAGATCTGGTTGACTCCCACAATATAGCCATTGCCACATAGCAAAGCTAGGACACCAAGAAATGCTTTGGGAAGCAGCCCCCAGTCAATCAACTGCAACGTGACAAGATACTGAAGTCAACATCAGGCTCTGCATCCAGTGTGTGCAGAAGTAGTCCACAGAAGGTTCAGCAAAGGTCAACCTCAGTTGCAGCCACNCATCTGCCTCATCCTGCTATGCGTCTCATGTCTGACGTACAGCATGCCAACCTGCCACGTAGAGTGCGAGGGCCCGGCGAACCTTTGCACAACACAGCTTTCACACAGTCGTACTTCAGCACATCAGTCACAGACAACATTCCGCAAAAATGCTGTTGCTGACAACCTGAATAGGCGGTCAAGGTGTCTAGCGGACACTGCACTGTCGCCAATAGCACATGTGCCTCTTGCAGTTGTGTGGGCTTGTGGCACACTACGCAGGCAACGAGCAGCAATGACTACCAGATATATGCAAGCATCTGTTCTGAATTGGAGGATCGAGGTCTATATTCCGTTCAAAATGGAGGCTGCCATCAGTGCAGAAATCACATCAGAACTTTGTGTGCTACCATGTGCTAATAGGCTCCTGTTTGCAGACGGCACCGGCTGAACCCAAACAGCCCTCCATGGGCCTCCCTGAAGGAGCCCTCCCCCAAGCTACCTCCAAAAACCTTGCAGCAGCAGGCAACAACACNAGCTGTTGTTCCTGCAGCTGCTGCTGAAATGAAGCAATAGATGATGGCTCAGCCTGCGGACTTGGTGACAGTTGCGGCTGAGGTGGCTTTGCCACATGTCCAGAAACTGAGGCTCCTGACAAGCGCTCCTGTGATAGCTGCCTCTGCTGTAGCTGCAGCTGCTGCTGGCCCAGACTNTGCTTAGTAAGCAGCAGGCCATCATCCCAAGCTAGCTTGTTTTGTGATAGACTCGAAATGATACTTCTTGTGCACAAAGCTGTCTTCATCACTCACAGGTCCGGCAGTGAATTGACAAATCCAAGTCACGTAAAGTGGCACAAAACCTTTGAGGCATGCTGCGCAGCGTGATCTTGCGTCCGTGNGTCAAAGGCTCTGCAGGACTGACTTGGTATCGAAGTGTCATTGACCCTGCACAAATTGACGACATGTTGTGGAAACTGCGCACCAGGTGCCTACAATCCTATAACTGGACTGACAACCTGCAGTTTCCTCCCCAACAACCATTTTGTTGTTTTGCTTTCCTCGCAGCGAGCTATGGACTCTTGCGGTGATGCTCACTCTGGGATCTTCACCAGGGCTGAGTCGCAGTAGAGCGTGTGCGTTGTTGTCTAAGTAATCGTGAAACAACCACTTCAGTGCAGGCTTAGCAAACAGCCAATCGTAGGAGCTGTTGGCCATCCGCGACCTGCCTCTATGGTCACGCTCGAACAAGGGAGGAACAAGCACCACCCTGCGCGATATTTCTCCAAGTTCACAGACAGCACATTAAGCACACTTAGCAANATGGTTAGCAGTGTCATAAAGGCTGTCTGATCCAAGAATAGAAAGGCTAGTGCTTTGCCAGATGTCATGCTGCACACCATAAACTCACTTTTCAGTGCAGCAGGCTATCATGAATTGCTGTGTTGCAGTCTGCATCAAGTTCAGGACAAGTCGAGCAATCACATGTTTATGAGGAGGGCAGTTGTTGAACTCGTGTTAGCAAGTGTTGTTGCTGTCATCTGTTTAGACATAAGTACAACACTATCGAGGCGATAACTTAAGCCAAATGCAGCATGCTTCTGACACACCTCTGTGCTTCAGCATTGCCTCTCTCTTCAAGCACAGTGACAACAAGAGTGCTTAGGTGGGCATGTGGGTGTGGATGGCTGACTTGACCAGCACATTGGGNCATGCATGCTGCGGCACGTGTATACCGACGACTAGGCAGCCGCACATGTGACAGGCCCAGATGGCACATATGCCACAGCACCGTCCGGGCACAGCAGTGGCAAAGCCTTCTGCTGTTACAGGAGAGGTTATGTTGGGAGACCTTGCGCGGGCTGGATTTGATGTGACTGAGGATCACAATGAGGCTGATGCAATTGTGGTCAACACCTGTGCGTTTGTGGAGGAGGCAAAAACAGAGTCCCTGGAGGTATGTCAATGACAGACGATGAGAGAGCTGATATATGTTCCTCTGCATACTCAAGCATACACCATGATTCACCCTCTTATGTGTCTGTGCCACCTGTATGACCAACTGACACTCACGATGGGACCCTGTGGCTTGAAGATTTGACCTGTATGGATCCACCATGAAGTTTGCAATTGCTTTGTGGATATTTTTATGCAGGCCATCATGGAGGCAGCACAGCNTTTCTTGCCTGCGCCATTGGTGTTGCCTGCACTGAAGTTGGCATTCTTGAAGCTGACTGTGCTGTTGCTGACAATNCCTCACAGAATGAAAGTGGCTATGCAGTGATCTTTGGTCACTGGTGCTGACCAGGCGCAAAATTATGGCACACACTGCTGTGGCAGGCTCACAAGCACAAGATGGCGCGACATTCCACGTCAGATTCCTGCCAGTGTAGGTGTGCAAATCACAGCAATGGACAGCATGCAAAGTCAGTGCTAATATGTGGCTGCAGCATGCTCGCTGCATGCGATGCTCTACACTGGACCAGCAGCAGCAGCACAGTATGTATNGAACACACTGGTTGCTGGTGGTGGCGCACCAACCAACTCTGGTCTGATTGATGGTCCAACTTGCCCACATTTGTAACAAGGAAATGCTGCTCTCTCGCTTCCTTTTGGCACACCAATTTGTCCAGATCAAAGCACAACATGTCTAGTCTGGCCTCTGTGTGCCATGATGGACCTCCCGAAGCCAGCACCAGATTGCAATGCTGATGACCACACCTGCACTCTACATTGTCACTGCGAAGCATGTTCGGCGCAACAACTCCAACTTTGTCCGCTGACATCTCTCTTTAGGGCTGGAGAGGAAGACCAGCGCCAGCAGCACAATTTACAAGTGCACACGTACAGCCTGCTCCTGCTTCGTGTGGGCTACAATGCAACCTTGCCAACTGTTGCCTGCCGATGCAGAATTCAGGCTTGGAGACCAACACCTGTGCTAGCTCCATCAGTCACAGATGGACACACGCAGCCTGCTTCATTGGTGTGCAGCACACTCAACCCAACAGCANTGTGTGATGCTGTATCATGCAATACATGACCAAATATGGCAAACCAATGTGGTGCATTCATGTTGATGGATGTTGATCTGCATGACAATGTGAAGCAGATCAAGAGACCTGGGTGAAATCTGGTGCGCCCTTCCCAGGCTACATCTGCTTCCGCCCTCCAGCCATAACACAGACTGCCCACATCCTTGAGACCCTCCAGACATACATGCCACATGTCACCTGCAAATGTGGATCTGTCTGGNACCTGACATATGCTGTGGCCCAAAATTCAGCAGATATTGCGCTAGATGTTCCAGTGAAGGTAGAAGCAGACGTTCAAGGAATGTCAGCTTGGCTCGACAGTCTCAAGTGGGATGCCGGCGGCTTGGTCACAGTAATCGCTCAGGTAGCTTGCGCATCCGGCATTGCTAAAGCTCCACGTTTGTCAAAGGTCTGGCATTCACGGCCAGGACACATGTTGAAGGGCTGTTGTGCAGTGTAGCATATTGACACCGGTGAGGTGCTCATGCAAGCATTTGCAGACAGAGCTGCGCTGAATGAGACACTGCAAACCAGGTAGGGGAAATGGCTGCCGCGATCGTTTAAGCTCGAGAGAATGTGCCTCCAAATCGTAGGTACTAACAACACCTGACAACAGCATGTTTGCTGATAGGTTNACAGCAGGATGGTTACGGACAGCAGCAACCAGCTGCGTACCAGCAGGGTTATCCCCCAGCACCTCAAGGGTACGAACAAGGCTACCAGCAACAAGGCTACCAGCAACAAGGCTACCCACCTCAGGGAGGGTATCCGCCACAGGGAGGCTACCCTCAGCAGGGTGCCTACCCTCAGCAGGGTGGCTACTCTCAGCAGGGGGCCTACCCTCAGCAGGGGGGCTACCCTCCGCAGGGGGGCTACCCACAGCAGGGCGGCTACCCTCCACAGGGCTATTACCCTCAGCAAGGAGGTTACCCACAACAGCAGTATCCACAACAGCAAGGTGCTTTGCAGACTGAAGTCCGATTAATGATTGCCTGCCTACTCTCAGATGGCCTCCATTCCTGACAGTTGCAGGCTGTCATGGCAAGCAATGAGCTTGCACGATGCCATGACTTCTAAATATACAAGGCATTGGTGCACAACACATGTTTCCTGACTTTACCAAGTGACTGGCTGCAGACAAGTGTGGTGGTACGACCTGACAGCAATGTTGCTCTGGCAAACTGTGTCCATGCAACTATGCCACCTTGGATGATACCCTGCCTGCAAATTTGCTGTAGTGCTTATCCTAAATGGAGTCCATGCTGCCGCAGGAGGCAAGGGCGGTATGGGTGGAAGTATGATGCCTGGCATGCTCATGGCTGGAGGGGCAGGGCTGCTAGGGGGAGCCCTCATAGGTGATGCCATGGCTGATGACGGTGGGGAGGACTACGGTGGTGATGAGGGTGGAGATTTCTAAGCACAGAGTGATGTAATCTCATGGCTACAGTATCACTCTGACAATGTGACTGAAAGCAGCCAACAAGAGAGACATCCCTGTACTGCAAACAGAAGCTATTGAGTCTGCTATCTGAGCAGCGTATACTACAGAAGCTAAGCAGGGCGCTGCAAATTGCAGCACTAAATTCCTTACAAAGCGCATGAAGCAGATCTAGATATCTGCTGAGTATTCAGGCAACATCTAGGCTTTATGCTAGAAGTATGCATTTCATATTGTTGCATCTGGTACCTATGCAACGTCCAATGAGAGGTGTACAATAAATGTATAGTATAGCTGCACCTTGAAAGAGTTTGCACCTGTACCTGTGCTATCCACACAAATGCAACNCAGCAGGCTCAAGCTGTGCAGATTGGGGAAGCTTGCTCAGGTGCAAGCACAGATGAGCTGGATCATACGCATCACCTGTAGCTGCTGTGCAGGAGCTGCCACAGGCACAAGTAAGCTTGCCAATACCGCTGCAGCATCTTGTGTTTGCATGGAAGTTGAGTGCTCCACGCGCCCATGTGCCTGCCCTGCTGCTGCTTTCCTGGTGGCTTGTGCTGCACTACGCTGAGCAGCTGCTGTTACAGGGCTGTGCTTCTTTACAGGCTGTGACAAGCTTTGAAACGGACTGTCATCCAATGTAGCCCCTGGCGGCGACTGGAAAAGGCTGTGAAACTGAGTTGGNTGTAAACACCCTCTTACCCTTTGAGGCTGGATCCTGCGGTGTGCAGCTGGCTGACAATGCACTTGGCTTAGTGGCAGCCATGCAGCACAATGAACGTAATCAGCAGGCGTGGTAAATGACGCTTACGCATGTGATACCTGTTTGGGTTGTGTCAATCATGTCGTTCAGAATGCAGCATCAACGAACGTGGAGGCATTCTGACTGTTCCCTGCTGCCTGGCAAAGTAACCCTTTACTATGACTTACTAAACTTGGCATGTGTGTGCATTACCATCGCAACGTATGAGCATCGCGCAGCGAGTGCATGCCATTGACCAAACACATGGCAAAAGGGAGCGTGACATACAGGCACAGCATAGCCAGATGTGTTGTCGGTCTGCGCTTGACTCCAGAAACCTGAAGCGAGGCATGCATGCCATGGGTGAGCTCGAAGGTACCAACAGCTGAATAACGACACTCCAAGCACAGCTGCGTGCCTGGTCAAATCTCAACGAACTTCGACCATGAACGTGCTGCTCGCTGCGGCTAGACACCTAGTCAGGCCTGCCTGTGTCTCAAACGGCCATACTGTCAGGCAANTCAGCAGTGTGTGCAGTGTATGATGTACCTGCGCAATGGCAGTCTGAACGCTATCATGTAATGCTTGCGTGAGATACCTGAGTCATTGTTGACGAGTGTTGTAAGGATATGCAATGAGCATTTTGCTGCCAGGTGCACAAGCATCTGCCAGACTCCAAAATCCTGCTGCTCTCCTGATTGCCTGATTATCAACGGCTTGTCATCCGGCCTGCCTGTCAGGCTGTGGCCAGTTGTACGAGTAGTTGTCTGCTGAATTGAGGGGCCAGCCATCAATGTTGACAATGCTCAATGCACAAACACATGACTGCTTGGAAGGCACTGTATGCAAGCACACATGTTTGTGGTCGCNCTGCGACTTGATCACAAGGGTGGCAAAGACACGGTGTACACATGGCACAGTGACGAACACTGTACCTATCATGTAATCTGGGGACCAGAGTGCTACATGACCTCGCTACATCACCTCGCTACATGACCTTACTAAGACACAGTGCACGCACAATTGATGCACAAATGTTGCTGCATGGCACCTGCTTGCTGTCAAGCCTAGCGTCACGACAACATTGCAGCTGCAAGTCTGGAGTGTGGTCAGTGCAAGTGCCGACTGAAGCTCAGTGCCTGTCTGCAGTGATGTACATCTTCAACTTCCATCAGACTCTGCATGGCAAGTATGTGCCTGAGCTGGTGCCCAGCATGCTGAAGACAGCCAGTTTAAAAGGTACACCACATCACATTCACTTTGTCTGACTGCTGTCTGGCTGCTGCTGAATGCTCATGCATGCAGGATGTTGCTGACATGCTCATGTTGCTGCGGGTTTTATGCGTTTTCACTTAGCTGCATAGAATGTCATGTTGCAGGGGCTCATCATGCTTGGACCATGTATGTATGCAACATTGCATTGGTGGAGTTATGTCGACTGGGTCTTATCTTTTTGCCACATACACGCTGATGTGCAAAAGGCTGTCATTCTGCTGACGTCAATTGCCAGGCAGAAGTTTCTTTGTAGGCTTGGACGGCGAGCAGGTAACAGATCACAACAGGCATGTGTTCCTGGACTTCAAGCTGGCTCAGATTAAAACGCTCTCCTTCCTGACATACCTTCTCAGAACCTTCCACCAAATCACAATGCCGCTGCTGCAGCACCTACCAGATGCATTGGTGCAGCTGATGCTGAACTGCCCTGAGGTGCCCAGCATGCGGAAAGAGCTGTTAGTCACAGCCAGACACACGTTCACTACCAATCACAGATGGTGAGCAAAGCTAAAGCAAAGCAAAGACAAAGTGTTCTTTGTCAGGTCATATCAAGTTTACTACAATTGTTGGGCGCCAAGCTTTATGCTTAACAAGCATGGGCAAATGGTACACAAGTGCTGCTGCCAATTGGTGTGTTCATCGCCATCACACTTGCAATGAGGGGCCTGCAGTTACATNCCTGCAAAAGCTGAATGTGCTGCTCTTTGTCATCTACAGCGTGTGCCATGCTTGACCAACCCAATGAGACACTGTCCATGCTGTTGATGGCTGACTGCACTAGCTGTAACGTGCTCAAAGCTGCAATGTCTCCTGCAAGAGCACATGTCAACATGAGGCTTTCCCACGCTGGCAGCCAGTCACAAAACTTGAACATAATCTTTGGGTCTGATGAACTTTCAGCATCCACTTTCTTTGTCGTCGACATTCTGCTCATGAGCCATGCCTGTCCAGGCTCAATCTGGTTGCATGTTCCTTTTAGGACACACAAGCATCCCACTATCGCAGGTGGTGCCTGCAAGGCTCATCAGCACAGCCCAGCATCAGGATCCACATGTTCATGTGATGTTGCTGCACACTGATGTGCCCATGGTGTTGACGGTACCTGATGCCGTGGCAGTGCCCTGCTTTGCAGCCAATTGCAGGACAAGACCAGCCAGGTTGCGGCTGTCCTGCCCCAGCTGCCTCTTTTGTGCCTCTGATGTGTTCAGATCTGCCCTCAGTCTGTCCTCTTCTTCGAAGTCAGGGGTGTTGCTGCGCCCCTCTGCTCTACGATAGCTACCCAACTCATTCAGCGCGCGCTGCAGTCTGCAGCAGACAGCAGTGTAGGCAATTGGAGGCAAACTGTGTACTGCAAGGCTGTAGGCCAAGGCCCAGCTGTCACCACACAACCTCCATGCCCATGAGCAGGCACATCACAATCTGCTACAAGACGTAGCCAAGCTAACACTACCCACAGCAGCAAGAGCACTGGAGTAGCTTGTTTTTGCAGGAGAAGTTTGAGCAATGCCTGCATGCCTGAGACCCTGTGACGGCTTGGCAATCTTTAATGTCGTGAACAGCTGCAAGAGGTGCCACTGGCTGACCTNTGGTCCGTGTCCAACATATGAGCCTTTGGACATGCAACGCTGCAGCATGTTTACTGCATTGCATATATAATATTGCAGCATGTAATCTGCAATCTGCTTAGCTTTTAGTGTTTTGCTGCATTGCAGCCAGTAGTCAGGAGCCTAGGTACCACAGGTTACACAGCATCAGTCTGCAGCTAGCTGTCCTTGTTTGCTTGTGACTCTTGGGCAGTCAAACATATTGCAAATAGAATTAAAAGTTGTTGTAGTAATTCGTGCCAAGGTGGTTATTCGGTTTTGTTTGTTTGAGGTTTGCATGATGGCTATGTGTATGTTTGGGTCGTATATTGGCCTACATGTGTTCAATCTTGAACAATCAGGGACTAGCTTAAGCTGGCTGACACCTACTAGGAGTGTGTACTTTGGCTTTCAGTGACAGGGCTGTGCATGTGAGCCTTGTAAAACCCCAAGATTAATTTGTTTCAACATTTCACACAATGGTTCTACGGTTACTCCCCTACTGCAAGGAGAAAAAGATCTTCGAATGGCAGGCCCACAAAGAATAGTCACTCCTACGATCAACCACGGCGTGCGTGTAAGATGCTTGAGAGCCGTGAAATTCATTACCCAGTCACCGGTCAAGGTTAATGGTTTGCTCGCGGAAGCACGCCGTGCATCCTAGGACCCGTTAGAGCATTGCGAAGCCAGCGCGAGGGTTTCAGCTGTCAGCGACTCCCTGATCTAGCATACAAGTTGCCGACAAGGCTTGTGTGTAGTTTACCATCATCGTATGGTATGAACAGACTGCAGGCGTACGGGGGCGCTGTCCTGCACTGTGCACACGCGCCATCAAGACGTGTACAATCTTTACCGTGCCTGCGCCGGTACAGTCCTCGTCGCAGTAGTCTGCGTTGTCGAGCCGTAGAGGTAGTACTTTCCGTCCACAGTCAAACTGCAGAAGCGCCAGCAGCGAGCTGTATCCACATTGTGAGCAGCAGTCGACAACGAGAGCTGGCCGTAGGTGTCGCAAGACCTCGATACAAGAGCAGTCAGCCCGACTGCGAACGGGTCAGCCCCAAACAGCCTACACCATCAGCCCTCAGTCCAGAGGAACACACAAATACCTCTGGTACAAGTAGCTGATCCAGAGAGTGTAGTCCTGTACTACAGCACAGGGTGGGCTCAAGCGCAGCTACACTGCTCCTTTCTAGGCGGTGATTGGCATGATCACAAGCTTGTACAGGTGAGCTACTGTCAGTCTCAAGGCTAGCATAGCACTGCACATGCTTGCACGCAATGTACAAGCATGTGACGTCATATGCAGGTCAACTCCTCCAGTGGCAAATGGTGCGTCACACGCTTTCCATTGAATGGAGACAGCTCTACAGGTGTGCCTTTGCTGNATGCCATAGCTGGAGCACTGCAGAGGTTTGGCCCCAGGCAGCCAACCAGGCCTGTGGGAGTGGCCAAGATAGACTTGGCCACTTCCTTCACACAGGCTTCAGCTTCTCCAGCGTCTTCCACTGCGCCGACTTTGGAGACTGCCGCCACATCTCGTCCTCCAGTGCCACTTGCAGGTGAGTTGGCCACATGTCCTGTATAATGCAGTTTGCACAGCTGTGTTGATGGTGCTAGCCACTGCCAATATGACCACCACTCTCTTGATTAACTTACTGTGTTGACATACTTCGGCCAATAGCGGTGCCAATAGCGGTGCTTAAAAAAGGTCAAGAGCATCGTGTTTTGCTGAGGGCTATTGTCTGTGTCTTGCACATCGTCCGGTTGTTGATGGCCTGCTAACTGGGTGTGGCTTATTGTTGCTGACAATGTTACGTATGTTGAGCCTAGCATGCTGCATCTCTGGGGGTTGCAGATGTCAGGACATGCAACCTTGAGGCATTCTGTGTGCAGTCTTGCTGACCTGGCTGAGCACTCTCACTGAGTTGTACCTGTCCAGCTTGATCCTGTCCTGACAGCTGAGTAGTTGCAATGCCAACTCGCTTACCAGCCAATGCCCATATTGTACGTTGTATGCAAGTTTGACTCTCTCTCATCAGAATCCAAGTGCGCTTTACATGCGATAAGATCAGAAACTGACGCAGCAGTAGGTCATTGCAAACATCTCTGGGCAATGAGGATGAATTTGCATACTGTGTACACAGACCTCATTGCTGGTACCTCATGTTTGCATTCATGGAGTGCAACGTGCAACTGTGTCAACACCTCAGCAGCACGTGAGGAAGCAAAGCAGATGGCAGCGTAGCAGAGACGTATGCATAGCAACATCTCTTCAGTGCTAGTGTGGCATATTGCAGGCAAGACAGCAGGCACAGCCAGGCAGGCTGAGTTTACGAATGATTGGCACTTGCATGCGGTGTGACGTTATACACCTCTGCAGGGTTTGTGAGCATGCACAGGTGTTCAAATCAATGTGCATAGGAATCGCCGAAGTGCTTGGAATGCTGTCGCTGCACAGCCTCCATCTGCAATGTAGGTCAAAGGTGAAGGTGAGGTTGGAGACAGCATACTCGGAGTGGGTGGAGCGCATCCCAGCCTGGATCAAGTGGGCCACTCAGGTGAGGCTGGCTGTGCTCTCATCAAGCTGTTCTTGCAGAAAAAGAAAAAAAGAAAAGTCTACGCTGTGAAGCGTGGTTGATGGGATTCCCTGGACAGGACCAAAAGTCTCAAATATGAGTCCAGTGTGAGGCTTGCTGCAATGCACAGCACGTCTAGTGANGTCTTTTGTAATTGTTGTAGGACTTGGGGTAAGTCTGTCAGCAATGCTCATTAACGCTACTAGCTTTGATGCTATCCATTATGCTTGCAACTCTTTCTGCCGTGTGGCTGAAGCTTGACAATGCAATGGTGCACAGGGTGTTGGCAGCCACGCTGCACATATGCTGTTGAGGTCAGGAGTAGGCAAGTTGAGACTGATCGACTTTGACCAGGTACATGCTGTGGTGGTGTTCTAGATCAGCTCTTAACATTTGTGATCTGATCAAGCTGCAGCATGCTGTGGTGTGTGCCAGGTTTCTGTATCATCCCTCAACAGGCATGCAGTAGCCACGCGAGAGGATGTGGGTTTGCCAAAAGCTCGCTGTCTGAAGGTATGCCAAAACAACCGTCAGATACAGCTGATCTCACTGTCATCTTTACCCAGTGTGATGCAAGATTGCGTTTGTTGATGCGGCCACGTGCAGCAACGTCCACATACAGCCGATGTGCATTGCCATAGTCTTCAAATCTATATGGTCCTGTCATGCAGCAGAAAGGCAACTACACTCTGCCACCAGGTATGACTGCCAGGCTTGACTGCATGCCTGACACACACTGGCAGCAACGGACACACAGCACGGCAGCTGATAGGTTTGCTTTATGTAGCCAAGCTCTGTGTGTGGAATGTGCATCACAAAGCCTGCTGTTGATTTGCACCTGCTATTTGTTTTCAGTTGCAGCTCTGCGGTTGTGTGTTAGAGGCCAGGAAGTGAGGGACAATACTGCATGGCTGCCTGGTGTGAGACACACATAGCTGCAGGCAACATAATAACTATGGGAGTATGGGAATCAGCTTTGACATGTTGCAGTAACGGCTGTGGGGCAGCTCAACATGTGATAACTTTGCAGGGTGAGGTTGGTCACGTGGCAGACTGCAAGCTTGTAGTATGATATAAGTTAATTGCCTGGCAAACTTGTGACAGGCAAGACTTGACAGCCTGGATCAGATGCCGCAGCAGACGGCTCTATTTGATATTGCAAGTTTGAGTGATGTCAGGTGCAAGAATCCGTGCTGCACATGTAGATGCAGCTTTGACTGAGACGAGGCCACCGTGCTGCTGCTGTTTGCAGGNATGTGCTCTCTGATCTGATATTTACTACAATCCCCTTAGAGTCATTGCACATGCAGCATATATACGCTGCTATTCTTCAGGTGCCCTCAACAGCGCTGTACCATACGGACCAGCAGTTGGTGATCACATCATTTTGTCAGCTGGGCTGAGTCCACAGCAGCGCATAAAAGAGACTCCTCTGACAGCAGAGCAGAAGAAGAGCCTGCTGGGTGTCATTCAGGCCTGGGAGCGCTGGCTAGATGACTGTGATGTGCGGGCACCCAAAGGCTACATCACGTACAGAAAAGCAGGTGTGTCCACACATAGCACACAGGGCACTACTGTCTACTGCAACTCACTTACACACGTGTGAGCATGTCTTGTGAATCAAGACTGCAAAGAGGGCTGATGAAATGCTGTTCAGTGAACACAGCTGGGCTGGGGCAGTCAGGAATATTGTGAGACAGTTGCACAGCATGACAGGCGCTGNTTGCTTAGCATGCATCTTACACACTACAACCCATTGCATGTACTGTCAAGTCTCCACTAGAACAGGAAGCTATGGAAAGAGACAAGTCTGTGTCTTTGTTTGTTTATCATAAACCCCATTGCCAACTCTAGTTTACTAGTTGGAGATGGAGTTTGAGATAAACAAACAAAGAGACAGACTATATTTCGCTTTTTATGGCTTCCTGTTCAAGTGCCATGTGGCTACTTATGTCAAGCACAGCATCACTGCTTATGCAGAGAGGCAGTATAGCTGAGCAAGTGCTGGGAGGGGTGTACCTAGGTGTGGCTGCTTCCCGCTCCCTGTACCCATTGGCAGGCCTCTCCCTTTCCCGCTCCCTTTCTCGCTCCCGCTCTCTGGGTCGGGGTGGGGGCTCTTCTCTGCGCTCCCTGTCCCTGTCTCGGGGAGGAGCTGCATCCCTGTCCATGCCTCTGTCTGCAGCCCTGCCAGTGGCACAACCAGTCACCACTTTGGAACACTGCTCAGCAGCGCACTGTCACATTGTGCACGATCTTCAAAGGTGCCACAACATCCTGCATTCAGAGTTTGAGTGGAGCGTGTGATTGCAGGCTGAGAGTCAAGAAGTGAGAGCATAGGCTGATTGAATGCAATGTAGTTGGTTGACAGGGCAGGGTGTTAGCTGACCTGTCAGGCATGCCAGGAGGGGGCACAGGCAGCATGCCTGCCTTCAAGCGTTTGCTAGGGTCTTTGGGCTGCCTAGGTTCTCGCCCCTCTCCACCTTTGCCACCACCAAGCCGCCTTGGCTTCCTGCAGCATACCAACATGCTTACACCCAGTCTGTTGCAATCTCACTGCAGCCGTGTTGTATATTTGGGTACTTGAGCTGTTGCACAAATACACTGGCTGCTGCAGTGTCTACAATTGAGAATTGTTGCAATGTGCATGCTCACCAATGACTGCAGCCACGCCTTCCAGCAAATTGTCACATATGAGTGATAAGCAAAGGGGATTTGTGTTATGATTGTGTGTGGGTTGCTTACATGCTCTGCAACACAGCTATGCCAGTATNTGCTCTTGTCCTTGCTTCTGCTTCCAGCTGTTGTACTTCCCCACAAACTTGCCGCTCTTGATGTACTTACGCTTGGGTTTCCCTGCAGGACTGCCACCAGCTGGCTTGTTTTCTGCCACACCAGCACCAGCTGTTCTTGCAGCCACTGAGACAGCGTCGGGATTGTGATCGTCAGCATGTGCCGTGGGATCTTCAAACATCATGTCAGCAGTGGCAAAGTCAATAGCAGGGGTATCAGCTGGTGCTTTGCTGACTGCCCGTCGCTTTGCTGAAGGGCGTCGCTGCCTGTACACATGATGCAGATGAGCTTAACAGCCCGCATGCAGCACATGCTGCGTGTGCAGCGACACGCTGTGCAAGACCATGGAGACAGCTTTCATGACACACTGCAAGTGCTGTCAGATGCCATAACAGACACTCAGACAGCACTAGCAAGCAGAGCCTCCTGCAAGGGTACGCTGAAGTCGAAGGTGTGGTCTGTAGCATTGATGCTTCAGCGCCCCCTTGCAACGGGCTGTGCGCACTAGTGCTGTCTGTTTGCTTGCTATCTTGTCTGACAGCACTTGCAGTGCAGGGCAGATNAGGGCAGCCTGGAAGAAAAGCCTGGGGTGAACAAGGAGAATGAGACTGCACAAAAGCTGGGGCATGCTGTTTCACAGAAACCCCTCATGCAGCGCCCCAAGGCCCTGAATGACAGGTGCGCTTGATCGCCACACCTGTTGGCTGCCAAGCCACAAGTCATCACAATGCTGCCAGCAACATTTACCATTAGCATGACAACGCTTCATCTGTGTGGTGCTACACCTTTTTGCATATGGAGCACAGTATGTTGTGTGGGGTCAATGCATGCGCATGCATCTGCAACAGTGGTGTATAGCAAGGTGTTGACCCAGCTTCAGACTAACTTGCCCTTTCTGATGCTGCCAGTCTGTGTGCTATGGCAAGTATAGATCGTACACACATGCTTTGCTTGATGCATGGCTGCATCACACCAGGCAGCATCTGCTTGTTTGCAGCATGCTACATACAGCAAGCTGAGCAACCTGCTGCGCTGTTGACAAGCGCAGCTGCACCATGATGCTTCAGGAGAAGCAAAGGTCGTGTGCTTTACAGGGTGGTGTCAGCAGCAGCGGAGAGGAGAACCGACAAGAGTGCTGAGGCGCAAGGTGCTGTCACCAAAGTTGCTGGGTAAGTATTCAGATGCTCTTGCAAAGTCAAGTCAATGGCATTTGTAGTCCCAGCCTGGCCTGTGCAACCTCATTGCTTATATGACTGTAATCAAGACAAGTGACGCACTTTGCCTTGGAATGGCTCACACAACCATAAGGAAGCTTGGGTCTATGTGAAGAGTTGCTTGCCCCGTATTTACATGCCAGCAGTCATAGGTGTCAGACGTATATGGGCTGTCAGACTTTGCCAACCTATGATTCCTCCACTTGGCTCAGCCTTGTCACTGCCAGGGTGTACACATGCGCTTAGGCATGTGATGCTGCTGTTACTGAAGCGCAGCACTGTGCTGCAGGCCAACAGGGGNGCAACAGGGCACGCAACATGAACTTGTGGGGAGCTGAAGCAGACCTCCATGCTGCCAGCAGCAAACTGTATGAGGCAGTGAAGATGGCTGACAAAATCCTCCTGATGAAAGTGCCTGGACAGCAGTTGTCAGATGCACAGCGCAGCATGATCACCTGTGCAGAGCGCGAAAAGGCAGCTGCAGAGGCACAGGTGGTTCAGTTCACAGATGCAGTGCAGTCAGCAACTGTCACGGTTGAAATAGCAGATACGGCAGCCCAGGACAGTGAGCAAGCACTGCAAGAGGCACAAGCCGTTTTGACAGATTGCTGGACAAAGCAAGAAGCAGCTACACCGACCTGTGCAGCCTCAGCATCCAAAGTAGGAACCAGAGCAGTCGCCTCTCTGCCAGCTGAAAAGCCGCGTCTGCCTCCAGCCAGTAGGCCAAAGTTTTGATGCACAGGCGGCCGGCACAGCAGGTGTGTAACATTGCAGCATATTTTCATGCTGATGGCACCTTTTGCAGTGATGCATTCTGCAATGAAAGTAATGTTGATTGCACTGGTATGCAGATGCCATTGATCCAGATGCATGCTGGCCACAGACAGCCCTGGCAGCACAGGCACTGNATCATCAGGAGACATTGTATGTAAGTCTTGAATTTGAGGCTGTGACACTACTCACCAGGATCAACTGTTCGGGATTGGCTTGCAGCAGAGGTGCCCTGCGCATATCTGCCAATCTGCTACAGGTCAGTCATGATCAGGTGGTCTCGGTCAGGAGTGTAACACTCTCAATCCAAACCTGCATAAAAACTTGCCAGGGCTGCAACACATGCATGCAACACAGTCAACCCTGTGATCCTTGGAGTCTTCTGGACTTCTCAAAAAAGCATGAGATATGTTCAAAAACACCAGACATTGGCAGCATAGCCCCACAGCACAACTGGGGAACGACAGAATCCACACTCTTGTTTGTGAGAACACGGTCAATTCACACTATTGATCATGGGCACACAGCGTATCATCATGCGCTCAGAGAACCAAGTTTGGGTTGCCGGTTGTGATGTTGATCACTGCAGGGCTTACATGTGACACCTGACAGCAGGTTGCAATGTTTACAGTGGCTTTGATAGGTATTGGAAGGAATACCCCCCAAATAGCTATCTTTCTGGTCTGAACTCTCTTGAGCAGCAAATCCTAGTCTGTCACACCCTAGTCTGAATTCTGGTTCCTACTGGTGCAGAAGCAACAGCATAATGGGGCTGCGATGTGCTCAACACTAACATTCCATGTTTTTAGCATTGCGCTGCACACATTAACAGGAGCTTTGAGTCATGCATGACTGTACCTGCCATGTCATTGAGACAGCTCACAAAGCACTGAATGCTGGACGCCGGCATTGCAGGTATTCCAGCTTTGTTGGAGGGCTGGAGGAGTGCAGCAGGGACAACCTGGAGTTCCTGAAGGACAAAGCACTGAAAGCTATGTTTGACCTCCTGAGAAGCAAGCCTGAACAGGTATACAAGCAATCTCAAGAAGCTGAAATGCTGGGCTGTATGGTAGCGGTCCTCGTGGCCAAGCTGGCTAACACCTCAATCATCGAGCTCAAAATTCTAGCCGAGAAATTTTCCCCAAGCTTGATTATGCACAGATCAATGTTGTCGGACTTGCCAGCAACATGCTGGTAGCAGGGAGTGCACGCCAATAGCTTTGCATGTATGCCGACCATGCCTCAAGTGTACCGCACATTCTTCTTGCAACAGTTTTCATAGAACCAGCTGCTTAGTGTTACATGTATGTGCAGCTTGCAATGAGACAGGCCCAAGCACCCTTTGTAATGTGTGGTGCATGCTGGCTTATATCCCCATGTATGAGCACCCAGTTACANCTGATCATACACTAAGGAAATCTTCAGCCACTTTCCGGCATCACCTTTGGCTGCAGCGTTGACGACAACACTGTTGCCGTTCTGAGGCCAACAACTTGGGCCGGTCTTGAGCTTACTGACCTCAATCTGGACTACAATTTTCTCATTATGAAGTCAACTTGCGAAATCGATGAGCACTGTAGGATTGTTGCTTTATGACTGGTCATGATCACCTAGGCACAGTCGTTTTTGTGCAGCACCGACCTGCACAGACGTGTCCGGGAAGTCGCTGGAATAATAGCAGTATCAAAAGAGGTCTTGGAACACTCGGTCAGGCAGTGCTCGAGGACAATGCGGCATAAGCATGCTGTCCGCAGCGGAACCCCAACGACTAGCACCAGCATTCGTGATAGATATGGTTTCGAGGTAGCGCAGGATCAAGGCCGCACGTGCATCAGTCCGCACTCCGCGTTGCGGTCATCGTTTATCCTGCACTGGAGCTATGCAAACCATCACTGTGCTGCAGGTCAAGAAAGACATGCTCAGCCAATATCAAAATTATGCCCCGTTGTGGGAAAAGGAGGAGGTTGAACGCTCGGAGCGATGGGACGCGTTTTTAGCCCATTTCGAAACTGCTTACTACACAGATATCAAGCAGTATGTGTGCACAAGCTTTTTCATAGTCCATTACTGTCGATAATGTTGGCTCATGGCATACAAGTGATTGCTGCAGAAGGAGGAAGGGAGCTTCACCCCTTGACCTGCTTGAGCAAGCATGCCAAAGCTGGCCACCAGGCGAGCGAGGAGTGGGCCATAACTCAACTGACTGGCAACACCAGTTGCGCTCGCTTGTTCAAGCAGGCATTCCAATGGTATGCCACACTGGCGTGCTGCAATGCAGCTGCTGCTGCGTGCTGATNAAAAGTTAAACAGCCACAGGTAATCATAAAATGGTGGTCAGCATCACTGCGACATATGTTCACACATGCATAGATGAGCGCCGTATGATGGGGTCAGCACACTGAAGTATGATCAGTTCCCGATAGCTGATAACGAGTGCCCCAAATTGTATCCTGTCCTGCTCCAGGTCATCATGTGCTCAGTGTGAAACAAGCATACAGCATCTCGCAGGTCTTCTTTTGCTGCATGTATCAGAGCACCCCACTGTTTACTACTGATTCAAACCCCGCTCATGTCGAACTTTGTCAAGCAGCTGTGTTCGGTACCTCCATGGTCACCAAAGCTTGTGGCAGCGATCAGCATATATGGCCGACATGAGCAGGCTCGTGAGTCACATGATGGTTCAACTCTGACATGCAAAAGTAATTAGACCTCAGTGAACAGCCACATGGACAGGTAGCTCACCTGAGCACTGCTTTCAGCCATCTGCAGCAGCCACAGTATGCTGCGCTGCAGTGGTCTCATCTCTCATACAGCAAACTCAATACAGATGGCATTGCACAACTTGTTGAACCTTATAGCTGCATCTGCTGGGTGTTGTATCTTACACGTCACTGCTGTTGCCACTGCCTGCTTAGCCAGAGGAAGGTGGCCAAAGCTTTCTCACCTTGACGTAAGCAGGTGCAGGCTTGACAAAGCTGCTGTGACACAGCTTGCTGGATCAGTCCAGGCTGGGCGTACCGTTTTCACTCAGCTCTTTCGCCAACACTGAGTCGACCTCTATCTCAGTCTTTGTCAGTCCGCCGTTATTGGAGGCTGCACCGCCATTGCTCGTGTGCTCAGCTTGTGTAGGAGGTGTCGTCTCGACTTGAACGTGTGTAGTGTCTGCGGATGCAGTAGGCTCCCTTTCCAAAGTTTCTGTGGCTTCTTTTCGTCGAGAGCTTGTGCTGGATGCTTGCGCCTTGGCAGACCGCGGCGTTCTGAGCGCTAGCCGACTCGCGCGCAGCACGGCTTGACGTACAAAGTTTGATGCAGTTATTTGGTTAGGTCCAGGCAAACAGCCCGTACGGAGCATTGCGACGTCAAGCAACGCCTCACGCGACGTACAGAGTGCTCTTCACAGATGCTGGGTTGCGCGACTGAAGCAAGGTTGGCTTTCGGAAGATGCGATGTCGCAGTCAACGCTCAGCCTTCGCTGCAATTCGATGGCNATTGTGTCTTTCCTGTGCTGAGCGAACCAGCGGCTGTCCTAGACGTGATTGCGCCCGAGGTAATGAGTCAAGGACGTAGCAAGCCCTGCTTAAACCTCTGCTTCGCTTGAAGATCCCTTTACAAAGACTTCGCTGGCTGTGACACGCAGCTATCACCAGATGCTGTGGGAGGACCCAGCTTCTGCAACGTGTTGGAATTCAGCACCGCGCAGTGCTTGGGCGTATGACGTGCACTGCAACTGAATCTGAGGTGACGGTGCCTTGCATGTCAGTAACAGTTACACAGCCTTCATTCAAGCTCACGCAGTGCTGTGCTATGTTTGGTCAATATCTGAACTCACAATACAGGCCAGGATCTCCAGAATGACCGAGAGACCATCACAGCACATGCTGTTGATCCAGATGCCAACCAGTTGCTTACTGCGAATCTTCATGAAGGATGTGCTGCTATCTTTGAGGATGTCTTTGCCAGTAAGTATCGTATCATGCCTGACTGCCTCAACCAAGCTTACCTGCAGGTTTAATCAGTAGATACAACTAGGTTCAATGGTGCAATATGTCATGCACATTCAGGCTGTCTTGCAGCTATTACTCGTTCAGCACATCCACTAGCGCTCATGTGCAGTTGCATCATCAGCTCAGCAATGTTCCAGTGTTACAAGGTGTCAAATTGACAATTCTAGAGTTCCATGCTGTGCTGTAATGCTCATGTGCGCTGAGTGCCTTGCAGGACTGCCAACCACAATTCCCAGACAGAACCAATCTGCAGAAGTGCAACATGAGCTCATGAAAACGATTTATCTCCATGAGCAGCACCAGAGCAGATGCTATAACTACGTTGCTGAGCTCTGAACCAGTGAACGAAAGCAACAGATTGCATGGCTCCATCGTGGCACATGGGGCTGTGTTTGACCTAGTGGGTGCCTTGTTATTGGCACACAGCGGCTTTCAACTTGGGGACATCAAACAGAAGCTACATTACTTGGAGTTGATGAAGACCTTGAATGAAGAGGACACTGAAGCAGAAGAACGCCTGGAAGTTGNAAGCCTGCCAACACAATAATTGCGCATCATGAGAGTGCCTCAGACGTCAAACAAGAGATGCTGCATTAGAGAGTCGGCTGACGGACAGTGGCGGCCACCCCCAACTTTGCTCTGAGCTAACTGCAGCGTTTACTGCACAGGTCGAGGGCAATTTGATCAAGTGGCAGAAGTGGCACATCAGGACCAGCTTCAACTACAGGGAGGGCTTGGTCCTTCACAATGTCGGGTATGGCCCTGCCCACTGTCAGCTGAGCAAGCTGTGCAGCCCCAGGCCTTCGTGAATTTGCATGTGTCTGTCAGCAGCCGCCTCGCTTGCATGTCGTTGCAATTCCAGCTGTCTTCTGTGTGTCCTGACTGCACATCCATTGATGGCGATGACGGCACACTTGCACACATTTGTGATAGAACTAAGTGAGATCGACACTCCATGAGACAGAGCTGCAAGCGTTGTGTGCTGTGTGACCCTCAGGCTTGCAATCGTCACCGTCTGTTGGTGCCAGATGATCCCTGCCAATGCATCATAAGCAAGCGCAGCATCTTGATTGACATTTGAATTGTGCTCTACTTGTACGCTACAAGCTATGAGTACGCGAGACAGCCTTGCCCGCCCACTCTTGCCATACACAACAATGCTCCATGGCTTGCCACACAAAATTCTAGGTAACAGCATCTATCTGGACCAGTGACACAAGCTGCATCACTAGTCATTCAGCTTAGTATTGTATACCATGCCAGACTTGCGTCACTGCACAAACTCCAAAGCAGCACCGCGGAGCGAGAACAACAAGCACCAGTTGCATCACAAAACCTTCAAGCAAGGTACACAGGCTTTGGAGCTTGCCCATGACCTCAGAGTTGACTTTTGGCAGAAGAGCTTACCCAACCATTAGTTCATGCACAGCCAGGCCCCCCATACCATCAAAGTTGTTGACCCGCCCACCATTGACAGGCAGCTCAAAGCTGGCACTCCTATCTTCGAGGGAACCATTATGCAACAAACTGCGGAAGGAGTTCTGCATGCACAGCACTCAACATGTCATTCTTGACACAGTCCCACCCCATGGTGTGGACATCTTGTGACCCTGTCTGCACCCAATGCATNATGCTCAGCAACTGAGCCCTGGCACAAACCAAAGAAAATCCCGATTGAGAGTGATGCTGTCTTGAGAGTGATGCTGTTTGTCAAGCGTCCAGCGGCAAACACATACGGTATGCCAGGCAGTCACAGACATGTAAGGCAGGGCTGTGTCACCTGGTGACCCACCCACTGGTCCCGCATGAGAGCGCTTGTGTCCCAGACTGCTATCCAGTGCACCCCACTCAGCCTCTGCACCTCCTGCACTCTCACAGCAGGCACAGCTCGATGCAATCAGTGGAAGTGTGCAGCAAGAGCAGTGCTTTTGGGCCCAGGGTTGTCATGCAACACTTGTTGCAGGGAGTTGGTGCTGGCGCATGCAAAATCTGAATGTGAGTCAATCAGATGTGAAGCACACTCGGGCATGCACACTATCTGAAAAAAGACACCTTTGGTCCATCCAAGGCCTCCCATCAGCCCATGCCTCACAGCATGATTGAAACGCCTCTTGGCATAGGCTTTTCTTTCCTTTTCTCTGTGATGCAAGTTGGCATGCTACGAGCATTGCAGCAAGCGATATGTTTTGTCTCTAGATGGATGCCAGGCGGGTTGCTGTTTCACGCTGCCAGTCAAACATAACTGTGAGCTGTCGGGAACATCAGTATCAAATCAACAGTTGTATTACAAGTGATGCGTCAGCAGCCTCAGAGTTTGTATCTTTGGCAATGTCAGAATCAGCGCAAATGTTGTGAGTAAGCTGGAGGATGGTACCTGGAAGGTGTCTTTGAGGCTGAAGGCAGATGGTAGGAATGTCAAGCCTTTCCTTTCCAAAGCCTATACAGCACCAAACAAGGTAACCGCACAGCCACACATGTACAGTAAGCAGCCAACACTGAGCAGCCAAAAGGGAGCAGCTGCAGCTACTCAATGGTTGTATCTGTTGAGTGTGCATAGTTCAAGTGACAGAGTAAGGTCTGCATGACGCTCTTCGTATCATGGCCAGAACCGAGTAACGGCCAGCTGCAGCAGCAGCAGCTCCATGACGAAAATTGGACACCTAACATTTGATGTTGAAGCTGGCATATGCACAGTTGACAAGCACATTGCAGCCTCTTCACAATGGCTCTGCATGCTAGCTTGGCATGCAGCTTGGGAGGCCCACGCTGTGCAGACCAACAACACAGAATGCCACTGTGCATGTAACGAGCATGTTGCGGCCTCTTAGCACTGTCTTTGCATGCTAGCTTAGCGATGTGTTGTGCACATCCTAGATGACTTGTTCTGTCTGTCCTTTGCAGCTGATCACCTTCAACAGCACGCAGGGCATGTANGCCATGTGACTTGATCACTGTTTCAAATTCCGGTGTGCATCTACAAATTCAGCCGTGCATCTACAAATCGGGGTCACAGGAGGACATCGTTGTCGGTGAAGGCGTGTAAACGGTCTGGCACGCATTCTGTACACTTCCGGCGACAGACAATGATACGCTGAGCTTAGCTGCCGGCAGACTTTGACACGTACGGGCAAATTGCCATGTTTAGCCTCGCTGCAGGTGGAGGCGCTGTACAGGGCTACAATGCAGAGTTTACTTGGGTGTCCTTCCTGTGTTGTCTCATGGCATCCAGTGGAGGCGCGCTGTTCGGATATGACAACGGTGAGTCGCCTCCGCCAACGCTCTTGCAAGTCTAGCTTTGCCCGCGAACGTTACAGGATAAACCTTGATCCGGCTTCAACCGAAACAACGCGCACAGCCCACCTTCAGCGCGCGCAGTGACCACGTGACAAAGCCTTTGTGTTTGCTCTTCTGCGTCCTCTGCAACCAATCTAGCTCTTGCGCTTCGTTGAAGTATTCAAGTCTCAGCTTCAGTGCTGCGCCACAGGTGTCATGGGAGGGGTCGTGTCCATGGACGGCTTCCTGGACAAGTTCTTTCCTTCAATCAAAGCGAGAGAAGCTGAAGTACCCACAGTCCACAACCTGTACTGTCAATTCAACTCACAGACCCTGCAGCTCATGACATCATCCCTGTTCATAGCAGGCGCAGTCTGCGAGCTGAGTGGAACTACAGGCAAGCCTTGACAGCCTGTCACCCAAAGAATCCTGCTTCTTGTCACATTGTACCAAATTTCTCACCTTGACAAGCAAAATTTGCATGCCAACAACCAGGAGNTTTCCAGTCCTGCATCAATTTGCTGGCTGACGGCATTCAGTCTAACAGGCATGCCAAGCTACCTGCAAACCATGTCCGGCTTGTGTGCACTGCACTTTGTGTCATGTCAGTAAAGATGTGGTGCTATGTCTGTGGCATTTGTCAAGCAACATGGTGGTCAGGAATGTTGAGCATCTTTGCAGGCCGCTGTGGCAGTGTCACAGGAGGCCTCCAGAGGGCGGGTGCCCCTGTCAGACCCCACTGGCTATGAAGAAAGAGATGCTCTCTCTCAGGTGATACGCTTGGTGGGCAAAAGCTTGCTGTCACTCAGCATCTGTACAGGTCTTGAGTCTCAATAGCCTCAGAGCAAGATCCCACGCTTCACATCTTCGACACCACAAGCAATGCTGACAGCAGTCAGCACAGCTAGGTGTGTGGCACGCATCTCATATTTTCAGCTAAGGAACCTGACTTCACACAGAACACAGTATATTCATGACTCTACAACGCACGTGATTGCGACTATATTGTGCTTCCTTGTCCTTCAGTCGTGCCCTCCTCACAAGCATTCTTGTATTAGCTCAGCATACAATGCCAAAACCTGTCGGAAACCTTGGTGCAGGTCATTCAGCAGAAGAGGGCAGCTTTGAAGCCTGTCACAGCTGTTGCCACACCCCCACCTCAGCTTCAAATGCGGCCAGAGCCCATGCTAGAGCCCCTGCCTGCATTCCAGCAGCAAGCACAGCCTGCGACCCCAATGCAACCTGTTCAGATGCAACAGGCTGCACCAAGGCAGACCCCGCCAGTCGAGATGCAAGNGTCAGGCAGATCTCGTAGCTGTCACCGTCATGCAAAGCTTGCTGGCACGCCTCCACATCTTTGAGGTACTGCTGCCGGCTGCGAGCTAGCTTGAAAGGGGGAGGGCCATCTGCAGGCATGCCAGCAGCATCTGTGCGTCTGTCAGATGCATAAGAGGTGTCTGTGCATCTGTGTGATGCATGGTGTCTGTCTGAGCAGCTGTCTGAGGCTTGCTGAGTGACTGTGTGTCTGTCAAAAGCCTCTGAGGCATGAGAAGGCCTGGCTTTTGCCTCTGGAGCATCTCTACAACTAGCAAGAGTATGTGAAATATCTGAATTAGGTGGTGCGTCTGAATTAGGTGCTGCGTCTGCTCCCAAACCAGATACAGAAGCAGAGCTTGGTTGAACAGCTCTTCCGCGATAACTTCTGCTAGTTGACAGGTAGGCTTGATCATCATCTAGCATGTCCTCATCAGACAAGGTACAGCTGCTGACCGTACCCATGTTATTGCTGACTGTGTCCATGTGGGTACTGACTGAACCCATGTGACTGCTATTCAGGTCCAGGGGATGATCTGTCTGACTGCTCAACTGGCTCATGCTGTCGCTGTGTGCTTCAACAGCAGGTTCGCAGGCGGTAGGAGGAGCGTTGCACTGAACCGTGGCCTTGCTGGGCAGCATTGAATGGAGCTGAGTGTCTGTGGCTTGCAACCAGTCCTGTGCCAGGGCTTGACTTGCGGGAGAGTGACAGCTGGCAAGTGCGATCAGGTAGACATGGCTGTGCAGATGATCTATGGCTATGAGCCTGCAGCAATGATGCACAGCGTGTTTTGAAAAGCTGATACAGTCCAGGCAGGACCTCGTGCATAGTTGTTCCAATGCTGATGCTTGCAGCACAATGTGTCTCATTACAGCATGCGCTCACTTTGAAGTCTCACCGCTTACTGCCTGCCCAAAACACTGGCAGACCAACAATAGCAGCTGCAATTTGGGCAACACAGCTTGCGCATGGATCATATTGACAGCGTGTTGACAAGCCTGCTTTAAGGCTATAAGTTGTGCACAGCAAGAGTTGCACANCTTGCGAACCGCTATCTCATGACCACCGCGACTTGGCGTGACAAAAGGATGACAAAAGGATGATATGACAAAGCAGCCCAACACTGATCACCATTCAGACTTAATTGTCTGCAAAATCAGCAAAGAATGCTGAGAGAGGCCCAAATCCAGCTCGGAAAAACACAAAAACACTGGCAGCGACACTCATGCAAGCTAAATGAAAGTGGGCACCTGTTTGGCCAGCAACTTATAAACAAGCGCATGACATAACTTGTAGTAGCATTGCATGCAGCTTGCCTATGATAGATGAATCATGCATGACATCATCCACTTACGCTCAGCACTTGCAACTGTAGCAAAAGCACAGGCAGAAAGGTGTTACTCTTAGCACAACTGCGGACAGTATGATCAGGCTTGTACAATTTGAGGAAAAACATGTGCTCCTGACGACCAACAACACCAGAAGGACATGATTGCGCCTACATTAGGCTGGACGGTGTGCAGTGTCCCTTTTCGCTTACAGTGTGAGCACAGCTGTGTACATCCAGGCTGGGCAATGTGCCATAGCGATCATTGCTCCTATACTTGTGAAGACAGCTTTGCACACTTGAGGCAAGACCATGACATTGAGGCATACCTCTCTGCTTGTAGAATCCCTCAAGCCGCAGGATGGTGAATGTCATCTCAGCAAACCCATCAAACATGAGCATGATGAGGGAAAAGAAGACCACGCTGAAGTACAGCTGGCCTTGAGAGACGGAATCGGCGTGCAGCTGGGTCCGGAGGAACAGTGTGGCGGTCACAAATGCCATGAACATGGTCAGGAAGAACCTGAAGATGTACAGGAAGGCATTCCTCTTCACCAAAATCAGCTCTCTCTGCAGAAGCATACACACAGTGTTGCAAGCTGAAAGCTGAACACATACCTTGACTAGGTCCATATATGTGGTGGTGTCATGCTGATTGCAGTCATGCACTGGCAGGATAGTGGGGCCGTTGGAAAAAAAAAGGGCCCAGTGTCAAATGCGGATAGTATATGTCCACAAAAATTCAAAGCAACATGTATGCCCCACAGGTAAAGGACTGGGTAGCACACAGCACTTCCAGATAGCAGGTTAGCTGACCTCCCATCAGGCCTTGAATAGCTGCAACAAGACATGTTTCTTGTTCACTGGCAACTGCTTCTTGCTGAAATGCAGGCAGCCTGACAAAGCATGCATGNTATGTGTGCACAAATCTGCACAGGTCAGCAATATTGACGCTGTAACGAGTGCTGCTTGTTAGCCTAGATTACATCTAATCCTATCATAAGTTGGCAGTGTCTGGCAGCCCCTTTCTGAATGAAACAGCTCTTTCCGCAGTCATGGACACAAAGAGGCCTCGACCTGTGCATGTTCTCACTGCCACAGACATGTCCTGGCATTGCACAGACGAGCACTCAGACTCACATACCTGGACCTGGTATGCCAACAAGGGGATACTGCCAAGAGCTCTGTGGCTCAGGCACCAGTCTAAGCTCTGTGGGCTTCACTTTACTCTGTGCTGATTTGTGTGGCAGCTCAGCAGATGGTGAAGCAGCAAGGGTGCTTGGAAACTCTTCCTTTGTACTTCAAGCTGTGATGGAAGCTCTTTCCAGGTTGCACACCCCATAGATAGCTGGCACTGCATTCCGTGCAGCATTTGAGGTGGTACACACTGACTGATGCAAGCCATGCAACATGATCAGGCTGATTCTGAAGCGTCTGTTGCTGCAGATGCTACAAACAAAGTTGNGTCACAGTCAAATAGCTAGCTATCTTAAGCATATATATGGCTTGATGCCGACTAATGGCAGCTCTACCATGTGAGCAACGCAGGCACGCTTGCACATGTATCTCAGCTATGATTTGTACAGTTAAAGAGGCGTTGGTTTCCGCTCACTTGCCCATACCTCGGTCATTCATCATGAGTCCACTCAGGCTAGATGCACATTGTGGATGTGTGAGACAAACACAGATCATCAAAGCCCCAACAGGCAAACAAAGCGAGGTCGGTCAGAGCTGCAACTATGATTGCCGTATACCTGAGCATGTGACTACAATTGCATTTCCAGCATTGGTCTTGGCCCCTCTCCCTGCCTTCTTCACCACAGTGGCAAAGGCACCCCCAAATTGGGCCCCTTTCCAACCTGGCAGCATGGGGGTCTGCATGACCCCTCCTCCAGGCAGGGGGGTAGCCATCACCTTCTGCCGCGTGTTGGGCCTTGTTTCTGCAGCATGGCTGGGCCCTGCATACCAAAGAACAGATTGAGGTGCTGTGTTTTGCATAGCACAAAGAGCACATAACGCAATTCTGGTCTAGACTGCTGAATATGACTTGAGTCTAGGCACTCTCCAGAGCAATGCAGCGTACAACAAATGACTAAGGGTTTTTCCAGGGCAAGAGGAACAAAAACAGAGCAGTACTGACCAGTGCATGCACACAGTATGTGTAGATACATATCATTGGATGCATAAAATTGCTTCAGAGTCATTTATGCCTTGTGCGTGCGAGTTCATTCATCGCACGTACTTGATGCATCCAAACTGCATGTGACACTGATGCATGTACGTGCTGCTGTACCTGGAGCTGCCTCCGCGTATTCATCACCCTGCTCTTCTTCGTCCTCTGCTACTGTGGCCAGAGTGGGGGCAGGGGCTCTTGGGGGCCGCCCTGCCCTGGACCTGGTGGCTCTCTGGGCTGGTGGGGCATCATCTGCTAAGGGCTGTGCAGTTGCTGCTCTCTTGCGTGTGGTCCTGGTGACTGTCTCATGGCCTTTTGCGCCTGCAATGCATGCTGTGTCATGAAGCACACATGGGCCCCAGCAACCTTGGCACATACACAGATCCTTGAAGGGCATGATCTCTTGAACATGAATTCAAGCAGAAACAGCTGGTTCATTATGCAGTGGCTGACCTTTGTCAGCCTGCCTCGAGACTGTCATCTTCTGCAGGGCATCAGCATGGTAGGGTCAAGGTTGCATATGCAGCAATCAAGAGGTGAGCAAAGCCTACATCTTCTTCTCGATAAAAACATGTGCGTTTTGACATGTGAATGATACCTTGGCATTGTGCTTCCTGGTGTCATTAGGCAATCATGTAGTCTGCAGCAAGATATGACCCATTCGTAGCACTGTAGAGTGCACAACAGGCTAAGCAGTTGCTGCCATTGTGCACACGACTTTTGACATGAATTCCATATTGAACTCCTGTACATCTGCATGCATGGTGTATGCTCCTGGCTGTCATGTGCTGTTGACATATGTGTATTCCTATTGCTGCTCATGACGCAGCCAAAGCACTGCTGTTTCTTCCTTATGAGCAGGTTTGTTCATTGACGACAACATTGACACTCACAAATAACCCTCTTTCTGCATGTGATTGAATCAGCTATTTTGCTTGTCAGCATTTCTTTTGACAGCCTGAACTCGTGCCAAGCTGCACATTGTGCTTGTGCACCATTTGCTAAAGCATACACAATGCACAGGTTGCATTGCAAGCCAGCATGCCAATGTCANCCTGATATTTTGGTTTTTGAGAGAAACTCAGCGCATGTCCATGTACGTGGGATCACTACTTGAAATGCAGTTCAAGCTTGAATGGATTTTTTTGGTCGGGGACGGACATTGCATGTACACAACTCCCCTCAGTACATCCTGAGCATACATGCCAATTGGCCATGCTAATCTGGTGAAATTGGAATGAGGCAGGTAGATATAACATAGCATACATGCGACTGAAGCACATTGTGTCCAAACATGTGCCATTCTCTGCTACCAATTGTACTGTACCCATTCGTACATGCCCAAGTACTGTTGCGAAGGCACGACACAGACCTGACAGCAGCGCTCTCGCAGCTTCAACTCTCAAGCTGTGCCTCCGAAGGTCACCTGATCTGCACGAGGTGCACTACAGTACTGTCGCGGGCAACTAGTGTCTACAGTCGGTATCCGAGACTTTGATCGTAATCCGTGAAGTTTGAGTGGCTATGCCGAACAAACGAAAGCCTCCTGTGAAGAAGGCTATACAACCGCAAGTTGCCTACTCGTCCGAGGAAGACGAAGCAGGAGGCTTCACGGTGACTGGGGCAGAGGCTGTGCTCGGGAGCGATGGTGCGCCACCTGCCTCTGCAGGAGAAGCGCTGCCCAGAGAATTGCCATGCACCCTGAACGGTATCAATGCTGGTCTGGGTGGTGGTGCCCTGGGATATGTATTCGGCTTTGGTGAGCTCCCATCAGCTTTGCTGTGCACTGACTACTCTGTCCTAGGTGAACACAGGTGCTTGCTTTGCTGCAGGCAGCCAACTTATAAAGCACAGAGGGAAAGGCAGGTTCAAAGCTTGCACACGAGAAGGCTGGTCCTCAGCAAAGGTGTGTAAAAGCTTCTCTTCTGGCTACAGGCACTGCTATCCTCAGATGTCAGCTCACAGCACTGTTATGCGGCTTGTATAAACGATTGCATGTTACTGCTGAAACTCATGCTGACCTGCAGACATTTGCCATCATGGGTGGCCTGTATGCAGGCGTGAATTGCTTCATGAAGCGATTGCGGCAGAAAGATGACGGTAAACCTCAGGCTGCTTATGGTTGCCATGCCTGCAAGCTATGCACTGTGCACTCTTTTGCATGTCTCCAACTGACATTGATGTCTTTTGGCAGCTTTCAACGGAGCTGCTTCTGGGTGTGCAACTGGGCTGGTACTGGCTTGGGGAGGTACTGCCCTGTCTCATCTGACCATCCTGATGCTCACCTCTTAGCACACTTGTATGCAGGCGTGCAGGGACTATTTGAGGTTGTTTCCCATGTTATCATACTTGCGTTGCCATGCTTGTTATTGCCCTGAGCAGGCGCCTCATCACCTGTATCCTGTGTCACAGTCTGGCCAAATAGCAGGTCATTCACCCTGTCAACAGCAGCTGTTTTGTCTTGGTAGTTGTGGATTTTGTACCAAACTATCAACAGACCTTTCCTTCATGATCAAGGGCATTGGCAGATTATGCGAGGTGGAGGCTGCATGATGCAGCAACAGCCTGCAATGTGNCAATAGCAGGTACGAGAGCATAGCCATGATGCTATCAAGGGTCTGCACTGAGCTGGTCAGCTGACTGAGGTCCACCACAAGACCTGCACACGCAACAGATTGATATGAGTTTGAATGGGACCAACTGACCTGGTTGGTTCAAGGTTGAATCAGGGCAGTAACCAATCTCTGTATGCTGCATCTGAGCTCTGAAGTGCGCACAGTACAGCACAGCATCTGACAATTCTCCAACAGCTGTTGGGTGGCCGACAGCAGTATAGACACTCACAACTTGCAGAGCTTGAGCGGCTGGCAGGCAGCTGCAGCATATTGACCCACCTGCTNCCAGTCAGAGATGTTGGGGTAGACACATCAGGTAGAAAGCTACCTGGCTGTGCATCTGCCTCAGCAATGTGAGCAGTGTTGGCAGATTCAGCACCTAGGTCACTGTCTGGAGCGGTCTGAACTGTTGCATCAGTGCTGGAGGTGGCGCGGCATGAAGCCGTCAGATGGCACTGCTGCTGCTTGCAGCCAATGCAACTGATCAAGCTACAGCTTACAGTCACTGGAGGCAATGCTTGACCACCGAGCTGTTTTGTAAAGTTCCAGAACCCTGCAGTACTGTTGTCTGTTGCAAGCGAGCAGAAGCAAATGTTGACTCTAGCGCTGTCAATACCAAGCGACAGGTCACCAACTCTTGAGCTTCCGTCAAGAGACTACAGCCCTGTAGTCGATGCCACTTGTCCCGTTGCAGAGACCAAACAGCTTGACTTCAACCTGACATGAAGCACAGTAGGCAGGTCGTTGACTGATGAAGTTGTCTGCAGGGTTTTCACCACCCTGGAGTCCCTGCCGTTTATTCCAACCCAGCAAAACCTGGACAGCTTGACAGCGTTCCTGGGCCCATCTGGTGATGGAGCCTCTGCACCTGAGTACAACCGTGCACGGCTACTGGCAAAACTGCAGCATAATGTTCAGTGGGTGGCAGACAATGTCAAGTCTGAGTCAAGCCTGTGCACAGCAGCAGCAGTGGCTTTGCATGGNCGCTCAACCTTGCCCAAAAGCCAACCACTATCAGTGCTGTGCATCACAAAGTGGTGTAAATGGGTGCATTGCTTGCAAAATGGCCAATTCCTACGGTATGGAAACAACTCTCATCACATGTCTACGTTGACAGGTTCTGAGTGCCAATCCTGATCAAACTCAAACAAGCATCTTGCTTGTGGTGCAACTCAAGACCTGCCCCGGGTGAGTCGATATGTCGCTTCTATACTTTTGAAAGTGTCTGTGTTCAGATGTAGATGAGCTGACCCCTTGTGCTAGGCCTGCTCGGCAGGCGCAATGCACAGTGCACCAAACTAGTCAGCCCATATAGCCGCACAGGTACACAGGGCACACAGATGGGCTGGTTTCCACATGTGAAAGATCAGTCTGGCAGCTAGCCACTTTTGCGGGTGCTCAGACAGACCAAATTCACCAGACACCAAGCATCTGTACATTGCACACAGATGCACCATGCGTTGCGGCTGCTAGTTGCAGCTGTTCACGGGTGGCAGCCATGGCATATGTCTCTATGGTTACAGAAAACTGCTGGTCACAAGACATGCAGCAACATCAAAAATGATGTCAGGAGTACCTTGCAGCATCAGCCACAGCCTCCTCCTCTGCTTCAGCATCAAATCCGTCCAATGCAATTGCTTTCAGCTCTTCAACATCACGCCGAGAAAGCCAGCCCTTGATGTCATCAGGCAGGGTGCTGTTGGAAACTGATTCATTGAAAATTTCTTCAAACCCAAAGTCCAACGCATGGTATGTCCCATCCCCAGCAGCAAACACCATCCAATTCATGAGCATCTTTTTGTTCAAGTCCTCTTTCACCCATTTCTTGAAGGTCTGTGCATTGAAGCCTTTCAATGCTTTCAGCTGAGTCATGACACCACGCCAGATTGCTCCAGTTGTTAACCATTTCTGAAGCGCCAATGCACATTTTCGGGTGCCATCCTTGATCCCAACCCAAAATCCGTTGACCAGTGCTGCATGCAGCATGCCATGCATCTTCATGTCGTCCACATACTTTGCCTCTCCACACACCTAGCAACAGCACAGCCCATTGACCTTAGGCCATCAGATGAGTGATGCCCATGTGTCCCAGCAACATGCAAAGCATTGCGTATGCATGGGACTCAGCAACAGCATGCGCAGCAGGTCTGGAGATCACAGGCACGTGCGCCTGATTGCTGAGCGGGGCTACAATTTCAGCTACAGAGGCTGCCGGCAGCCTGCGGTTGCCTATTGCACATGCTGCGGCTTCAGCAATCTGGTGCACATATTCTAAGTCTTGATCAGCAAGCACCACCCACTGCACTTCCTGATCTTCTTCAGTGTAGTAGCCCGCCAGGACTATGACAGCATCAGGGCGCTGAGCTCTGAAAGCCTTGCCATATTTAGCGGCCTGCTTCTTGACTTTGCCTCTTTTCTGAGTCACGTTTGCCCCGCGCAAGTTGATGTACTTAACTTCCACAACTGCATACAAGCCTTGACCATTTGTAAACACAAGATCTCCCATGCCACCTTCAGTGACATACTCCCTTTTGTACAAATATGGGAAGCCTTTCAGACTGACAGGAGCTTTTGTGAGAAGCTTGTGCTCCAGTTTTGCCTCCGGCAACTTGTTGCTGTTGGTCTCAAAGAAACACGTCAGGTCTTGCTGCTGCTTTGCTCTGAGCTCCTTGTTCTGTTCGAGAATGGCAGCTGGTACAGCTGCTGAAAGTCATTGTACCGCCTGACGACCTCTTTCCGGGTGCGCTTGAGGTCTTGCACGATGACGTGCTTGAACGCGACCTCGTCCTGAGCCGACTTGACCTTACGGTGCGTGTCTGCAGCGATCCGAGCTGTGCGATTCCGCTGTGTCTCGACTTCCCTGATAGCCAAGATGCGTTGAGCTTCTTCCTGCTTGAGAATGCCGACCTCATCCTCGAGGGCTTGTACCTCCTCATAGCTAGCCTTGAACAACTCGTTTTGAACTGTGCCCTGTACAATACGCTTGCACCAGTGAGACTATGTTGTATTGCTTCTCAAGCACTACAGCAAACTGAACAAACTGAACACAGGGGAAAGGGTAGCAACCTGGAGGTCCCCTGGGGCGAGTTGCGGCTACTGCTTCTGAGGCAACGGCAGTGCCCGTCCTGATGTAGAGCTGCTCAGGGGTGCTGCCCAAGAAGCAGGCACCCCCCGGCTGCTGCAGCAGGATCTGGTAGGACCGGGGATCCCTGTCCTGCAGCCCCCATGACAAATCAGACGACACACTCACATATATGTGCAACCTNGGAGCGAGCACCAGGCAAAGTTTGGGTCATGTTGTTTGCAGCTATCGGTCTCAGCAGCCATGCATTGCTTGTGGTAGCAGCCCTATCAAGCCGTGTGCTTGTGTATATTGCTTACCTTCATATTGTGAAGAATGGCATGGCAGCTTGAAAGGTGACATAAGCCGTGCCCATGACTCATGCATGGCTGCCAGTCATGCAGTACAAATGCGGTCCTGCACTGTTGCTCAGCTGTCAGCTCTGGTCACTGCAGATTCAGCGAGACAGCAGTGGCACGTGTGTCGGATGACTTCTATCCCAGGGACCCAGCTTCCAGCCACCCCCATGTGGCAGCCTGCGCCTACAACTCCATTCTGATGGGCGCTCTCATCCAGCCTGACTGGGACATGTTCCACAGGTTTGCTTTGTGTTGCTTGCAATGGCCTGCAAGCCTGTACATATATATACTTATACATAAACCTTATATGTATATATGCCGCTGAGGTCATGCGTGAAAAGAAGAAGAAGATGATAATTTTGAACCAACAAGACAGCCAACAAGACTGACTTGTATAGCCTCATGATGACTAAATTGTTCTGTGTAATGATGACAACACACAAGAAACGAACTGCATATGGCTATGTAGACCTGCGTACAATGTGCAGTTCAGCAGCCGCATATGGCTACACCCTTCCATTACTCCTGCCAAAATCATGCAACAGAGTCTTACACCATGTAAACAAGAAGTCCAAACGGCACCGCATCGCGTTTTACGTGGCTGGGGAGCATCACGTCGCACCTGTTCGGTTAACAGGCTGAGGGAGGGGTGCGTGGGACATGTGCCGTCGCTTTTGGTCCGCAGGCCATGCTCTTGAGCGTCCACCTGCTTTATGCACGCGCTCAGCATGCGTGCTTCGTACTTTGTGTTCTGATCAGATGTTGCTGCTATGTCAGCAGCGTTACGACACAAGCTGCCAACACACCTGGCTTGTATTATGAGTACTATAATTCTGGAATATCGCCGACACCTATCACTGGCATGCCCGACTGGTCACGCCTGACCGCCGCAACCTCGAGCTTCCAAGCAAGTACAACTGGAAACATAGGAAATCCACAGCTTTCCAGCCGTGATACTTACTGTGGTGGATATTATCACGGTTACCTGTATCTCACTGTGGACGGCTCTTCGCTGCCATACATCCTTGGCCTCATATCCAAGGACGGAGGTTTGCTTGCAATTGATGGGACTACAGTAGTTGCACAAAACAGTAAGTCACTCATTTGCCTTCTGTCCAGCAAGGGGCGGCCACGTTGAACATGCTGTTGAATGACAACGCTGAAATTCGTGCTGCTGCAGGTAGTGCCTCAACNAAGCGCCTGCTGGGAAGCCGGCATACCTCTTCCTCAGCTGTCAGCAATGCAAGTCATGCAACAATCAACATAGAGCTGCAGCAAGCACGTCGCCACATAGCTGAGCTGCAGAGGTGCACATGATCATCACTCCTGGCTGCCTGCTTGCAGACTCACTTGCCATCGCTCCGCTGTTGCTGTGGAACGCAATACTGAAACAGCCGAATCATGTCATTGTCTCCATCATGTCCTATTGAGCAATCATAGCGTGTATAGCCCAGTTTCCAAGCAACTCATCATTGTGCATCCCATTCCACGCACAGGCATACTTCTACCAGGCGCGGCACCACCTCTGGCATTAGAACTTTCTCAATGACTAGGTGCTATTTGCAAATGGTACAATTTGTATGTTCGATAGCTGCTTTGAGTCTGGTCAAGGCCATGTGCTAAGCTGTCACGTGTGCTCACGATATCATAGCTTCACTGCACGCGCTGGCTGGCAGGCAACTGCAAGAAGAACGGAGGGCATCCCACGATCATGCCACAAGCAGTGCAGCAGAGTCACCTCAGAAGCATTTGACAGCCAGCACACAAGCACAGTCACCTCAGACGTCATCTGCGGTCAGACAAGCAGATCTGGCTGCACAACACGCTCAAGCTGAAGCCGCAAGCCTCAGAGACCAAGTCAGTGAGCTCACAGGTGAGGTCAGCTACTAAGCAGGCTGTTGTCAAGTGCATGTGCAAGTGTCATGGTGGAGACTGCTGCATACAATGATACATGAGGTTGTTGTTGATGTGCTGCATCATGTGGTCTGATGTGGTCACTCCTGAGTCAAGTTGCCCAGGTCACAAAGTTCAGACGAGGGAATCTGGGCAAGTGACATCAGGCTTGGGCATCAGTCACAGCCAACAGAACATTGGCACTGGCCCTGTGCACGCACACTCTAGGCTCCATCTTGATGTCTATAGTGTTAGAGCATGCCAGCCCTGAGCAATACAATCAAACACATAGGGTGGGCAGCAGCATCGCTCTGGGTTTTGCTGGGAGGAAGAGCCTAAGTGCATGCATAATGTGCAGGTGAAGTGTCTGAGTTGCAGTCCAAGCTAGCAGCAGCTGATGAGGAGCGCCAAAGTGCAGCAGCCAGGTGCGAGAGGGTGCAAGGGGAGATGCAGGACTTGTCCGAGGCGTACAACAATCTGGAGGTGCACTCCTATCAGCTTGAAGCCCAGATCCGGCGGCTTCAACATCCAGCCAGGACTGATCCAGGTCTGAGCCTTTTGCTGTACAGAGTTCCTTCAAAGTAATCACAGCCATGAAACGGGGGTTTTGCCACTGTCTGAAAATGCAGCATGTCACCGCAATCTCACCATCGAAACACAGGCAATGGCTTATGTATAGAGCACCACTGCTCTTGCCACAATACTTGGCAACCTGCCTAGAAAATTGTGTTCTCAGGCAACCAGGTGTACACCTTTTTGAGCAAAATCATGCTTGCTGCAAGGGCACACAGCATGGCAGGAGCATGTCTATTTGTACAGCTGCCCGCTGCAGACACATCTGGCTATCAAGCATGCTTGCATATGGCTATAGCTAAGTATGCACTCAAGTCGTGATTGTGATTGTGATACAATGTGTCCAACAGCTTGCAATGTTTACAGGTNTGATGATGCATACATGGCAACTTGATGAATAAAGCAGGATGCATCATGGTAGAGATCTGGAAGCTGTATATGCTACAGCATTGCTAGTAGACGTTGACCTGTGTTGAAACAGCTAACATGGCATTTCACAGCGCTGCTGTGCCTTCCAGCCAGACTATGTGTCAGTGTGAAGCTGACAAGGCATGCTGTGTTGCAGATGTCCAGCAGAGCTACCAGGCCTCCCTTCCTGCACTATGAGGACCCAGGTGATGAGGAGGAGGCATGCCCCCAGCCTAGCGCTCTTCCTCCTACTCTGGCAGCTGCACAACCTCATGCTCAGCAATCAGGCAGCAAACCAGCCTCCAGTGGCGCCCTGCCATATGCAAGTCGGTCAAGCACTGCGCCGCCTGCGCGCTTTCACCCTCATCCTGCATTACCTCCCCACCCTCTCACAAGGTTCCTTCCACCCATCAGCAATACATGCTGTGACCATGACCCACATGACCCAAAACCACCACAACAACAACAAACTATGGGAGCAGCAGTGAAAGCTTGTGTTGGTCCATGCTGCAACATTACATGCAGCGACAAAATATACACCTTTTTGCAACCCAGTGCATGCTCATTTGGAAACATGTAAGCTCCTTCACGTGTAGCGTGTCACCAGCAATTGACTTGGTCAATGGAATACACATTTGTCCATATATGTCCATCCCGGACATCCATGGCAGCTTTTTACCTGTCCCTTGTGGATCAGTTCAAAAACAAGCCATCAAGCAAGCAGAAGACATAGCATGCAAACCTTATGGCCATGCTACAAACTACAGCAGGCCCAATGATTCAGCAGGAAGCATACTTGTATTGACCGGACAACAGCCTGGATGANGATATAGCTGCTTTCAGCGAGTCCATGTCGCACGGACCCTTGTACACGATGCCAGGCCTGCTTGCGTACGCATACCCTGTCGGGTATCCTAGAGTCTGCGATCGCCCGAATAGGCCGCCGTCCCCGTGCTGTGGGTGCACCATGGCAAGCATAACTCAAACACCAACTGACAACCTGGTGTGTTCGATTTGCTGCCGCAGCGGAGAGAGGCATAGCCGGCTTGGCATCACATACCTAGGTTTGGATTAGGCACGCTTATGCACAAACCGCGCTTGGCTGTGGTCACGGGACACGAGCCCAACTTCCCATACACTTTTCAAACGTGGAAACGCAGCTGCGAGAAAGCACAATGCCACCAGGTCAGTCACACATGACAGTCCCGTCACCGCCACCTGTACCTGCCTTCCTGCCCCGGCGAAACTTAGTTTCGCCGTTGTGGATAAGGCAAACATTGCATAAGCTGTACCTTCAGTCAGTCTATAGTATGCCATCGTGGCCTTCTGAGGTGTCCCAAAAAAGCGGCAAGGTAGCCTGTAGGTGATGCCGCTGCTTAAGCTGGGGTGCATGTAATCCTTGCCTTGACTGATGATGCATACAATATTAGAGTGCCTTTGCGGGTAAGACACTGAAAGTGTTACTATGCTGCACATGCACTCGCACTGTCATGGCAGGTCGTACAGTGTATCCTGCTCGCAGCTCGTACGATGTATCCTCCTCGCAGCACATTTGTAGCAGCCTGTTGCACGTCTGCTATACATGGCCAGATTTAGGTGCTCTGTTGATTACGCGTAGAACTTAGGGTCACGACCAAATAGACTAAACAAAAAGCACATGTTGTGATCATGCGTTATGACATTCAGAAACCAAAATGTCATGACTGCCTCAGCAGCACAGACAACGTAATGTCAGGTGCAGGACTGTGACTACACAGTGCCAGCAGTACCAAACTCATTGTCCCTGATGCTGGAAACAATCAAATACACATTTAGCCCACAGATGAGGAGGGCAACAAAAACAGCCACTAAGAAGACAGTCCAACCATTGACAAACCTGCCCATCTTTTTGCGCGAGCTGGTGAAGTGTACTAGAGGAATGACAGCAAAAGGTAGCTGCAATGACAAAATGACCTGACTCAATACCAACAACTTGCCAGCACCCTCATTGCCATACACACCTGCCACGATAGCTGCAGGAATTATAGCTATCAAGCGAGTAATCATTCTACGCATCCAAGGTCGCAAGCTGATATGCAAGAAACCCTCCATCACAATCTGACCTGACAATGTGCCTGTGATGGTTGAGTTCTGACCACTGGCTAACAGAGCAATAGCGAACAGGTACTTTGCTGCATTCTGTCCTACTGCTGGGGATAGAAGCCTATATGCTTCAGTCAGACTAGCAACGTCATGATTGGGTGTCGGGCCATAGTGAAATGCTGCAGCGGCTAAAATCAAAATCGACGCATTCACAAAGAATGCACATAACAATGACAAAGTAGAATCTATGGAGCCATACTTGATTGCCATACGCTTGCCTGGAAAACTACGAGGGTAGGCTCTGGTCTGAATGATACTAGAGTGCAGGTAAAGATTGTGTGGCATGACGGTTGCTCCCAATATACCTATTGCATTGTACAAAATCTGGGGATCTGTCACAATCTTGGTCCTGGGAATGAAACCTCTACCAACATCTGCCCAATTAGGCTTGACAGCAGCTAGCTCATATACAAAGCAGCCTGTGATTAGGGCACACAGCATGAACACAAAGACCTCCAGTATCCGGAAGTTGTTGGTGCCAAAGACCAGAATGAAGATGACATCAACAGATGTGATCAGTATGCCAGCCCAAAGAGGCAGGTGACCGTCAGAGAGAAGGTACAAGGCTGTCGCTGATCCAATGACTTCTGCCAAGTCTGTTGCAGCTATTGCTATCTCTGCTAGCACCCAAAGGCAGTAGCATATCCACTTAGGATAGGCGTCTCTGCATGCTTGTGCCAAGTCCCGCTCTGATACTGCGCCAAGCTTGATGCACAGCGCTTGAAGGAANGCCTGGCACAGCATCATGCCAGCTGAGCAAACTGGCACGACCGTGAGACCTGCGATGTAGCAAACCATTGTAAACATGGACTCAACCACAGGACATCAGCAAATGACAGGCACAGCACACATCCCAAACAAATATCAGGTAGCACAGTATCTTGTTGTGCTTACCTGGCGCACGCTCTTGTCCATGCCCTCCACAGCTCTGAGGCTTACCCCCAGCACCCGCTCTGTCTCTGTATCACTTGGCAGCAGCTCAGCCTGCTCCCCTGCACCATACATACACTAGCTCAGCTTCCAGCAAGGAGGAGACCAATCTGGATCTAGAGGCTCAACAGCCACTTAATGCTAAACCCTGAACCTGTTGGCCATTGACATGATGTGTTCATGACGTGTTAATCTGCTTGCAAACCCTCCAACCTTTTCACCCTGAACATGTCGTCTCAACATGTCAAGCTGCTGTTTTTTGCAACAGCTGGTGCTTCTCTTGAACACGCCATAGAACAGTTTGGAAGGTCTACATGTAGGGTTGCTGCATGTTATGACAGGCTCAACAGACACTGAGATGTGTCGCAGCATCAACACCCAGCTACCCATCACTCACGTCACAATTTGATGTCAAGCTGCAACAACTGGTCATACATATGTTGTACGAATGGCTTCAACAGGAACGTCTTGCTCTTTAAATGCCCTGTCTGTCATGTGCCTGGGCACACATCAATTGCCAACAAGGAAGCTGTGTCAGCAGCAATGCTTATGCATGCCTGAACANGCCGCCACTACCAGATTTGGCACCTTTCAGTGAGTTTGCCACAGCTTTGCCAGGCGCAGATGACATGCTAGAAGCTGCCGACAGCGACCCTGACCAAGCTCATGCAGGTGTAGAAGCCAACGGCCTGGTCGCCTTCACAGACTTTGATGCCAATCTGGAAGGTGCAGATGAACTTCTGGAGCTGGATGATGCATTAGAGTCTAGCAACCCCCCTCACAGCAGCCAAAACCAATCCGCTGCAGCGAGTAACTCAGCTCAGGACAGCGGCAGCAACCTAGACTCACCAGAGGCCCAGCACCTGTCACAAGCCATGCTGCAGTATCTCCAGTGTGCCGGTGCTGTGGCTGCAGCAGACTTGCAGGAGCAAGGCTTGACGGCTGCACAGTCAGGGCTGCAGTCTCTGCTTGCGAGAAACAGCGACAGGGANGGAACCTGTTTACAGTTCAGTCATTGCAACATTTCATAGTACATCATACAGTTGGGATGGTGACTTCAGTGTCAATTGTTTGAGAGTACGGTAAAGCAAAGGGACAACCTCATGAGATCTCATGGTTACCATGCACCACCTTTTGGTGTTTATGAAGGACCGCCTCGCTATAGTCAAACCGATCAACATGACTCTCCTGTGATCACATGAGTGCACACCAGGGTGGTCATCAGCATACAGCTGCAATTCGTGAATTGACAACTGGCTGATGGGCTCATACTGCTGGCCATCCAAGTTTGTGAGCCAGCAAATGCATGCCAAGTCTCTGCCAGGCTGTGTTTTCTGGCTTTGCTGTGTGCTGGCAAGCAGACACAGTGGCGTATCTGCCGGCAGCTGGTTGACACACAGCTGCATTACACTGTCTGTCTGTCTGTCNGATCTGCTGGACTTGTTACCTCTGCCTGATTGTGAGCAGAAGATTTTGACCCTAGTTCCCGCCAGATGAGGCGCACGGCGGGATGCTGAGCTGATGATGCGCTCAAGCCGAGGGACTGATTTTGACCCCATGACTGATGTTGCAGGCACCCGCTGTGCTACGACTGCCGGCCTGTCTGTGGTACTGTTTGTGTGGAGCAGCCCTGGTGCTTTTGGGCATGACAATGCCACAGCTGTGGGATGGGAAGCAGCTGTGGGGACAGGACGTGAAGGGTCTGGTTGCCGAAGAGCTGTGTTTGGCACAACTTTTGAGACCAGCGCTGGGGGTGCAGCCAGTTTGGGAGTGTAAGAGGGATCCTTGTCGATTACAGAACTGATGCGGGTTATGCCCAAGCGCGACTTTTGCCTCTTTGTCTCCCTGCCCTGCAGCAACAGCAGACATGGTACTNACACCCATTTTGCTGCAATCACGCAGCCACAGATCCAGGAGATGAGGCAGTGCGACTGCTTACAATATGCGGTAACCTGTACAGCAAGAAGCTGCTCAGGGCGTGTGCATGGGCTCTGGAAGCATGACAGTCTCAAGTGTTGCGCCTTGACAAAGCTGCCAATGGCAGGCACTGCTTTGAGCTGATTCACAGTGCTTGGCATGCAGCAGTCTGGTTATGGTCACAGGTGACGTACAGGGGACACTGGAAGTGGAAGCCATTTGGTGTCTGCCACCAGGTGCACTAGGTGCCCTCCTGGCAGGGTTGCTGCTGGCCTCAGCCTTGTTGCCAGCACAACAAATGCTATCTGACCAATTGGGGCGTATCCCAGCAACGCACAGCCCCTCTCAACCACCTGTGCACGAGAATCTCACCAATCTTGATGCGTCATCCTCAAAAAACACAATATTGTGGTCACTCGTGCAATNACCAGAGCCTCATCAGGTAGACAAGTAGGCATGGAAGGCATAGGGTTTAACTCATTGCATGCTTGCTTATAAATTCTGGAAGTACATAACCAAACTTTGCAAATTCACTATGTTCTTTCACTGTGCCACTGAAATATGGAGGTTGAGATGCCTTGGCATGACGTTTGCTTACCGGCAATACAGATGTCATAACCAGGGGCGCAGACCCCACAAGGGTGTCAAGCCCAGTCAAGAGGTCCATCTTGATGTCGTCTGTGACTGGCCATCCCAAGAGAAAACTCCAGAGGGCTCCTGAGAGACTGTTCTTGGCCGAAGCCTGTATGCACAGCAAGGTTTTGTTTGTCATGGATGCTGACCCCCTTTGGTAACTTGCAGGCTCCCTACATCTCTTCAGTCACATGCAAAGCTTTATTCAGTTNTGATCACCCACTTGGCCCCCACTCTCGGCATAGAAGGGGGTCTGATCCAGAACAATGTCGACCACATCCCCTGCAACAGCTCAGCGCCTTGTGACCCCAAGATGAAGCAGGTGTACTTTGCTATGGCTGGCATGCTACACTGGTCTCGCTAGAAGCCATCTTGCGCAACACTGACAAAGCACATATTGTTGTAGATAGTTTGTGTAGCAAATCTTGTGTGACAAGCTCTGATGGGAGTCTGGGACAGTGCCGACCTTCCTGTGCGGTTTCCACAATTGCATTGTCTTTCAATATGGCCACAACGGTGCCTGCTCCTTGCACATCCTGGTACCCCTGGAAGCGGGTCACGCCCACGCTCTGCAGTTGCTGCCTGACAGCGTCTGCTGCTGTGAGGTCAACCTNCTTCACGTAATGCACATGTACACCACACTTGATGGAAGACCGAATCTTCATTCTGATTTTGCGGCAGCCTGTTTTGTCACTCAGTCAGGTCGATGTTGTGAGCAGCTAGCTGCTTGGCACTCTAGACTGTTACAAATTGCCCAGCCTGAGCCCAGTAGGCTCGCTTGCCCATGCAATCAGTGTCTAACACCAGGAAACGCACAAGTGTCACTGGCATTGACTAGAGCAGCAAATATATGCTGCAGCTGGTCAACCTGCCTGGCTGGCAACCCACCCCCAACAGGAGTAATTGGACATGCAAGTCTGCAGTGCCACATGTCTATGACAGGTGGCCAGCATGCATGTGTACTGTCTGCAGAGCAGGAGTNGGCACGTACCAAACCCAGACTGCCAATGCACATCAACAGCCAGCAGCGCCATCACATGGGGCCTCGCACCTACCTACATCTGCCCTGCCTGTGCTATCTGACAGTAGTGATGAGGAGGATGAGTTGCCACTTCCAGGTAGCAACAGCATGCGGGCTATGAGCTTGCTGCAGAAGTATCTATCTGGCAGCAGCGCCACTGCAGCTGTTATGCCTCAGCCTGCTGCACCTGGGGCTGCACCAACAGCCCCACACTCTGCTCCTGTACCTGCAACCCAAGCTCTGGGTCCTGCCCTGACTGGCGCACCATCAAGTCAACCCCACCGCAGAGCATACACAGCTCAACAGCCAGCTGCTGCTGCGGCAGCTTACAGCAGCGACAGTGATCAGGGTCTTGCATCTGGTCAGTACGCTGTGTTTTATCAGTATGACATTTGCTTAGGGTCCGGGGTCATTGCAACATTATAGTTGTTGCACCGCTGTAGCTTTTGCATGTTTTGTTGTCATGACTTTCTCTGTCACTCACAGACGCAGGTATTGCCTGGAGCAGTAGGGCCCAAAACAACATACAAAAGAAATTGGTAAAGTTGCACAAATCCTCAAGACAGTGCGTCCAGACAGTAGTACTGACTCAATACCGGTACAAGCAACTGCCATGTGCTCCAGCAAACCAGGACTGGCATTCATAGCTCCACATCGCATAGGGTGGCAGAACAGAGTGGTGAAGCAGCACTTGCTTCAGTTCACTGGCTCCTTTTCGGCTTCTTTGACCACAGCTACTCAAGGCTAGGCTTCATATGTCAGGTTAATGCGCGTACCATGCCCAGAAGAAGTCAGCAAGCAGTATCCTCGTTTGACAGCTCACCATGATGTGTCGTCAGACTGTTTTGTCTGAGTTTTCCTCGACTTTCGTTTCGCTTTTGGCTTGTCCTCAAACCAGACATCTGAGAGACCGTCGTCATCTCTTGACTGCTGCTTTGGCTTCCTGCCACGTCGCGAGGGCGGCGGTGAGGACGGTCCTGCAATCAGCATACTAGCAAGTCAGCTGGCCGTGAAGAGTCAAATATGTGCAGTACTTGGTGCAGTTGTCAGTAACTCACTGAAAGGTTCCTGCTCAGGCTCTTGCTTAGTGTACAGCTTTGCAGCGACNATAGAGATTTGCAGCTATTTCCGGGTCAGAAAGTGAACGCCGTATGTAAACCAAGTTGCTGTGCATCAGTTGTTAAGGCTTGAATCACATGATTAGGCAGCGACTGGCAATGCATTCATTATGCAACACTAGTCTGATCCAGACATTCAAAGCTTGGAGTTGCATGCACATGCACACAAGCCTGTTTGCCTATTGCATGTGCACCTGATCAGATAAACCTGATCAACTGATTGCTTCAAACTCAATGCATGGGAGATTTTGATACTGCTGGGGGTCAGATGTCCCTTGAATGCTGCATCAGACACTGGTGTGGGACTTCTGTAACAGCTATACCACGCCATGCAGCCAAGAGTCAGCGAAGCAATACCATTTTTGTCAGGCTCTGCGCGGCTTGAAATTGGCAGCACAATAACCAGAGGCACCTGCGCGGGGCCATCTGGCCCTAACTCTGACAGGTTGTTCCGGTCAACTGGCAGCATCATGCTGGCAGGATGGGAGTACAGACCATCATTGAAGCTCCAATCTGCATCGCAACACTCTCCAATTGAACACATGCAGTCGCAAGTATTGAAATTGCATGGAGCAGCTGCAGGTGTACACATGGACTGCACTGCAGGTGCCATTGCTGAAAACGCAATATGCACTTGACTCTGCTGACTCTGATGACTTTGATGGCTGCATGGTAGCGTGTAACGACAACATGACAATGAGAACACCACAGCAACACGACCAAAGAAAAACACTCTGTGTCAACTTTGACCTCTTGGTGTGAATGTCAGTCCCTATAATTTGAGACTTACCAAGCTGAGGCAGTCCAGGGCTGAGCCATGAACAGGNTCAGCCTCACAGCAGTCAGGACATGCAGGCGCCAGGCAGTGCTCCTGCAGACCATCTTCCCCAGCACTTGGTCAGCCAGCAGGTCCAGCTTTCATACCACATGCCAGACGGTGAAGTCGCAGCAGAGGGGCACCCAGATGCTGTTGCATACCCCTTGCAGCCTGATGGAACTGTGACCATTACCACATCTCAGACCCCAGAGGGCGCTGCAATGATGAGACAGCCTGAGGGACTTTTGATTGTAAGGGACCCAGAAAGCGGGAAAGAGCATTGTCTTGGCAAATTGCTGGGCAACTCAAAGCAAACATCCATGATTCTGCAGGCAGCAAACTTCCTTGAGCCGTGCTCATAGTCGTGCAGCTTCTCCTCGAACTGTACTGGTGCTAGTGCCGATTCAGAACTAGTGATTGGTGCCCATCTGTAACATAGGAATCCGCTGTTGTTGCCTGGTGATTTCATACTCGTCACTGAATATACAAGGATTGTGTGATCATGGCAACTTGTAATGTACATGGCAGCTCAAGGTTACACACCAAGCCTTAAAGCTTGTTGAACAAAGTAAGGTGCGCTACGTGACAGGAGTGCTGGCGTTTCACACTTGCTGTACAGTACAGTACCATGGTGTCATNAAGAGTGCCCACACGCGACAGAGGCGCCTGCAGGTCAATGTTGATGGCTAGCCCAAAGTCTGCCAGCTTCACTTCATACTCCTCACTCAGCAGCAGGTTCTCTGGCTTGATGTCTCTGTGCATCATATTCTGCACATCAGAGTGCAATGCATTGACACCATGCCCTTGCTGATCTTTCCATGTTGTGACCTGTTGCAGCACTTGTTGCCCTGGGCATGAAGACACTCCTCATGTAATGCTGTCATGCACATGACCATGCACATGCATATGATGTGGGGCCAGCTGCACCCGACATCAGCCTCATGCTTGCTCAAGTTGCATGTGGCTTCCCGCGCTCTGATGCGTGTTCAATGTGGCCGCAAGCCTGTCCAGCATACACCTTGAACACATAGAGCCCAGAGCAGCCAAGGCCAGCATCTTGATTGCAAACCTAGTTGGCCAGCTGATGCTGACCATGTGTTTCCGCCTTGTACAGCCAACATGCCAGGTATGGCTTTGTACTCAACCTAGGTCACGAGCACTTGGGCAAAAACAAGACTTGTAGTACTCACCTGGGGCAGGTACTTAGCATTGGCTTGCACACCTGAAAATTATTATTATTATTGAACTGTTTTGATTACGTACAATAGCTTGCTTCACTCATCAAATGCCTGCTCGAGCAAGATATATGTAGTCCAATGTGAACAAGCAAATGAATCGCATGACAAGGTCAATTTTCGTGCAGCATATAGCGTCCTGTATGTATGTAGAACAAGATGCAGTACAACCACACACTACAACTCATACTGTAGTGTCCAACTTCACAGCAGCTACCACGCTTAGCCTGCCGAATCTTGTCACACTCTGAACACAACACAAACAGCAACACAGATTGAGGGAAATAGCAGCAACTGATGCAACGACTGCGCTAAGTTACTTGATACANTCCCTGGAGGGCTCCTGGCTGGGAGAAGGGGATAGGGAGGGGGTGGGTGCAGGCCTTCCTCCAGTCAACAGCCCTACAAGGTCAAAGGCAGTCAAATGTGTTGCATCTGAGTTCAAACATAACGATCCAATGTGATGGGCTGTGGGAGGGGGTCGGCAGTGTCACTGCAAATTTGTGGGATAGCCCAATATCTATCACGGTTTGCTGTTCAGAGATGATCGCAAGATGAGTGAGCGTGATGTAGGGGGGAGGATTGAATATCAGGGGAATTACAGTAATTATAGTAGGGGGATCGTATTGTAGTAAACCATCTGCTTGTAAGCACGAGTCATTGCCAGCAGGCCTCCCAGCCTATGACCACGATTTGAGAAAGGGCATCTGAGATGAGGCAGTCACAGTGTGCGATTTGCTGTGTGCATGTGCTTGCCTAGCTGGTGCTTGGTATGTGTAACAATGTTGTCCCATACAGTTCAAGTACACTCTGCTGTGCAGGTATCTGGAGGAGCCTGAGTTATATCCATTCAGCCATGGTTTGTCATACACCAACTTTGAGTACCGCAACCTAGAGCTTGTTGCCACTGGCAATGGTGACCCAAACAGCTTGGTCGCTATTGTTGAGGTGCACAACACAGGTAGACTCACCACGCCTTGCTGACTGTGTTGAATATATGGGCCTTGTCTATGCAAATATCATACATCCTGAGTTACATTTGACGCTGTTCTTATTCCCATGCGACAACANCAGGGGTTGCCCAGTGCGAGGGTCTTTCAGACGCATCAGCTGAGCTGCAATGCTGCTGTCATCGTCAGCTGGCGGTCCTCTTGCCTTCACCTGCAGCACCACGGCGAACAAGACACTCACAAGCAGTACTTGAATGCAACAGTAGTGTCTCATAGAACTGCCACCCATCAAGGAGCTGTATGTTGGATTTGCTGATGGGGAATGTTGCTCCTAGCTTGCTGGCAGGTTAATGCAGAGCTGCAGCTTGTGGGTGCTTTTGCATATATGTGCACAAACATGACTATCCTGCTGCTGACTGCAATGCTGTGATTCACCGGTGTGTATGCGTTCCTTCGTGTGTTATGCAACAACTCCTCAGAGTTTACCTGCAGCTGCTGAGGCAATCAAGTGACAGCAGCCCAATAGCTGGATGTGACACGCATTGCTGCGCAATCTTTGACATGCACCACTTGGCACCTACTGCATGTAACTTTACCTTGCAGCACAGTCCTGCTTGCAGTCATTTGCAAGTTTAGAGGAACGTACAGTGCTGTATGCAACTAATCCCGAGGATCAATATTGCCAGCTGATGCACATCAGATATAAACATTTAACGCTAAAGGCTCTGTGCTGTGAGATGGTGTTGTCTAAGCATTTCTGGTGCAGCGGCAAATGCTTTTGTTATGACTCAGGCACTGCCTGCCTAGACGTCAAACAACAGAACATCACAGCTCACTGTGCTTGTGGCACCTCCAACACATGCCTGCAGACCATGGACCAGCTTGCAAGTTGTGACAAAATCTCTTCTTTCTTGCATGCAACTAGATGGTTGAGTCAACATGGCACAGCACATGGTGTCTGTGCTTACGCTATAGTTACCATGTGAAGCATTGTCAGTACTGTGTTTGTGAGTACAGGCAAGACAGTACAGTACAATGTGCCAGCTCACAGATCCATTGCAGGTGCATAGCACAGCCTGTGCAGCATGTCTGCTTTGCAGGTGGACGTGAAGCTGACCGACCTCTGCAAGGAGGTCTAGCATGACAGCGTGGAATTGCTTGATTTTGGCCTGGCCCTGTTTGGGAGCCCAGGGCAGTTTGAGGTAGGAGCCATACAGCGGGTTCTGCAGTCTGCGGCACACCTCTGCATTGGCAGCCCTGATGACCTGCACCCATTCAACAACCCTGCCATTATGCTGCTGGCTGCCATTGTGAGTGCGCTNAAGCAACATAGCAGCAGCAATAAACCTGAAGATACAAGGTGCATTCACTAGAAGGCTGCTGCCAAGTGTGTGACTCAGCGTGTGTGAGACCATGCCATACATGACAGCATGCAAGCTTCAATGAGCAGTTCCAGATGACTTACAAGACAGTCATGACTTGAGATCATGTTTGTTGCAACTCACAACACTGGCAAAGCACAGCCACCATGCTCCACTGGCATGCCGCCTGGCAAGCTGTATATCTTGTTGCTGACCTGTCAGGCTTGGCTCCAGCGCAAAGCTGGCTGCAGGTGTCATCTGTAAGTCTGCGGTGAGCATGCTTGTCATGGACCCTTGGGCCAGACCCATATCGGCATAGTGCTGAAAGAGCGCTGAGTCTGTCTGCATGTAATTTGGTTGCGAACCCTGCATCTGTTGGTCAGCATGCAGGTTGAAATGCTGGGANTTGGAGCGTTCTTGGCTGCGTTCTTGGATGTGACAACTCTGGCAGCATGTGGGCTGGCGAACTGTTTAAAAAGTGTGTGTGATCTAGGCTGTGCATCTTCTCTCAGATGCATGTTGTCCACNATGCAGCAAAGCAAGCAGAGCATACAGCTCACCTGTGACTTGATGCGAATATGCTCATCTAGCAAGCCTTGCAAGCCTGATCTGCCCTCAACTGCTGATTGCATGTCTACGAGTCTGGTCAGCACCTCATTCACACTGCCTTGCCCTGGGACCCCGGCAATGTTACTGCTGCAAGCTGTTTGAAAATCAGCAAAGTCAGTTGCAAGCTGCTGCAGCTCCTGTACAAGCTCAGCCTGGCTGTGGCGGTAAGCTTGCTGCAATGCACCGGTGTAAGCTACCACTGCTGCCATGTGCTGCTCAGCCTCTTCTGCAGCAGTGGCCACCTCCATCTCCAGCTACATGGCGCATGGCGCTGCTGACCCGGTAGCATTGACTGCCACATTCCTGGGCACTCTCATAGGCACCATCACCATGACAGGCAAGCTACTACCATGTCATGACTTGCCATCATGGTCTCACCTATCTCCCTATCATCACCTGTTGTCACTAGGACAGACACGTGTATTCAAACCTGTGGCATGTACACATGGGCTGTGGTGGACTGATTGGCAACACAGGTGTTGTCCATCTACAGAGATGACGCTGCTGGCGCAGTCTGCCANTGCTTGCGCTGTAGCTTGGTGCTGCGGCTGCCTGACTGGGCAGCATTCTCCACAGCTGTGGCAACCGCGGTTGGGATCCCGACAATGCCCAGCGTTCTGCGCCTGACCAGCGCTGCAACTTCTACTGGGATTTCTACTGGGCCCTGTAGAAGTTGCAGCAAGGTGAACAGCAAGCTACTGCTTGACTGTTTGTTTGAACGGATCAAGCTACAATGCACAGTAAACTCATNATGCAAAGGGACTGCAACTCTCACATGAGGTGAGAGGCATGTCATCCCAAACCATAAGGCTGGCTTGCAGTGTTGTCCTTTGTCAATGATTGTTCAAATGTGCTTGCAGTACAGCCGCTGCTGTGGTTGTCACCAAAAGTGCCTCTTCACTCAAAACTCATGCAACTTCAGACTGCTTGAGGCATGCAACCCGCAGTGTTCCACCGTGCATACCAGNGTTGGGGCTGATGGGGTGGATGTGGGTTCGTAGGTACAGTGTGGCGGCCACCAAGGCAATCACAGCCACCTGCATCACCTTGGCCNCCGGCTTAAGCATGGATTCTGAGCTCATAAGTACTGCTTTCCGGCAGTCTAGCAGCGGTGCTGCTGATCGCCTGGCTAACCAGGCACTTCGCCAGCGTAGTAATGTTGATGCATATGAGTCAGCTCTCAGAGCGAGCAGACAGCACGGGAGCATCAATGCTGATGGCGCAAGTCACAATCTGTTGAGTCAGGCAGGTGGAACTAATGCTAACAGCTCAGCTCAGAAAGCCTTCAGACAGTCTAGCAGCATTGCTGTTGATGGTACAGCTCAGACGGCTGCAGCGCTGGAAGCAATCACTGCTAGGCAGCAACATAGCAGACCGCAGCCCTCTTACGGCTCATACCAGTCTCTGCACATGAGCAGCCAGNTGCATGTTGAATGAGCACAGAATCCTGCAGGTAAAGGCCACTGTGCCTGTCGCTCCAAAACAAGCTGTCACAGGAATGCAACAGCATGGCAGTTACGGCCAGGAGGGTACTGACCGTCGGCCCCAGTCTAGTTGGTCAGCAAGCGCTTTGTTGGCTCGCGCCCGCTTGAAAACATCATTGAGACTGCCTCTTGCACAGAATTCTGTGACCACACAGGGTGGCTGCAGGCAGACTCCCAGATACATGACCACATTGGGGTGACGCANTGCCGCTGTGTAAAGTTGTCAAACGGTGGCTTGAGCTGTTGTGGACTGCTGCTTGTCCTGAGCCAGGTGCATGTGTCAGCTTTTGCAAGGCCTGCTGAGCTTCTGTAGCATTGCCCTGCAGGCCGAAGCTTGTCATGTGGCAAAGAGCACTTGCCTGACCTCTCTAGAGCAAGGAGACTATACGCACTCACAAGTTTGTATGCGCACATTGAGGGCACATGTGCATGCCAACCTGTACCCTGGCTATACGCTGCTGTGAGAGTGATGGGTCATTCAGATGATGAACCAACCGACGCTCAAGGCCCTGTTCACATCACAAATGCATATGACATGCTTGAAGTCAGACCATTACTGACCCTGCAGGGTGCTTGGGCTTGCTTGCAAGCTTCAGACATTGCTGCACCAGTTGTGAGCATGTGCTGTCAGGCATACAGTGTCAGGTCAGTATCTAGACGTATGGCTCACCATGACTATATGGCACTCAGCTATGTCAAGCTGCAGAGTGCATGTCACTTCCTGCTTGACTGTTATTAACCCTGTATCCTCAGTGTTGCTGGCTTGCTGGATGGCTGCCAGAGCATGTTGACAGTGTTCAAGGCGCTCCGTGTAGTCCCCAGCGATTTGGGCTTGCATGCCTTTCACTCTCAGCATGGATGCAGAGATGTAGCTCTTGACTCCACAAGTCTGATCACCCACTGCTGCAGACAAACGAGCATAAGTCAAGTAATGCTGATGTTTTGTTGTGAGAGTGCTACGAATATAGCGATGAGATTTCACCAAGCAGGAGTGATGGCATGTATCATGATGAGTGGTTGTATAGTGGCAATTTGCTCAAAACACAAAGACATGATGTCTGTGATGCAAAGCACAAATAACACTGCAGTTATCAACCAATGGGCAAATGCNGCCAGGTGCATGTGTCAGCTTTTGCAAGGCCTGCTGAGCTTCTGTAGCATTGCCCTGCAGGCCGAAGCTTGTCATGTGGCAAAGAGCACTTGCCTGACCTCTCTAGAGCAAGGAGACTATACGCACTCACAAGTTTGTATGCGCACATTGAGGGCACATGTGCATGCCAACCTGTACCCTGGCTATACGCTGCTGTGAGAGTGATGGGTCATTCAGATGATGAACCAACCGACGCTCAAGGCCCTGTTCACATCACAAATGCATATGGTCCTTGTTGCACTGCAAACTTTGCACACTTGCGGATTTTGATGAAAGAAAGCAATGGTAGACATGTAACAAGGCCGATTGTGGGAACACATGTCAGACAGCGTTACATGTGCGCCATGAACCACAACTACCCCTATGGGTTCTGCCGCAGGTATAGACTGTTGTGAGCTCACTTCAAGCTTTTCTTGCTGTCTCAATATGCTGCCATAGTCTGCACANACCCAGCTGCTCAGCCAAACAGATGCCTGCCTCAACAACTTGGCAAGCAGGCTCAGGCTGAGAAGCAAGTCCANGGTACATTGTACAGGCAAGTACAATAGGGTTTTGTGTTTATGTCATGCCATGCTGAGCAGGTGCACTGGTAGGAAGGAGCTGTACCAATGAGGCGGAAAGCATTGTAATGCTTGCAAAGCTCTGAGAACACAAGCGAGGCAATGAGTAGGCCAATCATGAAGGCAGCCGGCAGCACACCATCTTGGAACTTGCTCAAATGAAACTCCCCCTGCAGGAAGCACTCCTATTGTGAGCGTGCTACAGCAACCCGCTTGCTATGAGCATGTGAATGCAGCAACCTTTGAGCACAGTTGCACCTGTGGCAGGTGTTGGTTGTGGCATGCCGCATTTGCGCAACATGCGTACAGGCACATCTGTGCAGCAGCAGCAGTATTGTCAGGAACAGCCCCTATCTAGGTGGCCTGGTCTGCCTGTCGTGGTGCAGCAACAAGCACCGTCAGCAGACAGAGTTCAGGGATTGCTACCTGTATGCCGGTCTTGGAATCCTTGTCACCATTGACTCCGTTGCTTGCGATGACACCTCTGTCCAGAAATACCAGGCTCTCGACAATGCNCTCTGGTTGCCATGACAAGCAATCTGAGTAAAGGTGAATTGGACAAGTGATGCTACAAGCACACTCAGATGCACTGAATAATATATGTTGGTAGCAGAAGCTGGGGCCCCACTGCGGACAACACGAGTTGCAGCTATGCATGAGTTGCAGTAGTCGAGTCTTACACTGGTGTTACACAGGTACACGGGCTCTAACATGCGTATTGCATCACATGCACAATCACGCACATGCATGCTNCCTCAGGCCCTTCCTTGAATTCTGACTCTGGTATCTGTTCTGTGAAGCCACGGCGGCGTGCTTTTAGGTCCTGCAGAGGGCTGGTACCACATGACATTCTGTTGACAGAACCTTTTACTGTTCTGCAAGCTTGTATGCACCTTTTGGAAGCCTAGGGCTTCTGCAGGACGAGCCTTTAATAATAGCTGTGCGCCTGTAACACCAGTCAGTTCAGATGATCACGTCGAACGTCTGGACGAACAGTAACACACGTGGCAAGTGCTGGCTTATGACCTATAGATGCACTGCCTGCCCTTAGTATTGCACGACGTGTGTTGAGTGCCGGTGTCACACCCTCAGAAAGCTCGCCTGCAAGGATACGCTTCCAGATTATCTGGTTATCATGCTGCGACGCAAGCGTTGGACGTGCAATGTATGCGAGCTCTACCATGGTTGCTGCCGCTTTTGCACCATACTCGGCTATTTCGGGACCTGTCCCTGTCGAGTGGGTCGGNGCTTTCCACCTTGCTTCTGGATGGTCTGGTGAGACTGATAACCTTGACAACATGATTGATGTGATAGTACTACCGACATGTGTGACCTTGGAGTGGTCTTGATGTTGTGTGTGTATGCAGCTGAATGCAATGCATGATAATTACGCTCAGCTGCAACAAAGTACAGGTGGCCGAAGCATAACGTACTGCGAGGCGAGAAACACACCTGACTGTCTGGACCGACATGCAGGTGTGCTGGATTTGATGAGTCAGGAGGTGACTCATGTGCACTGCCCACCTGCCTTACCAGAGAATAGCATTGACGGCTGGGACAGCACTCAGCCAAGCAGGAGAGTGAGTGACAGGCAGCGGCCCTGTTGGTCAGCCTCAGGCACAAGCTACTGTGTTGGGGATGTCTCAGGCACTGGCCTGTCTGTCATAGACTNCGTGAAGCTTGCTGAGGTTGTGTACGTACCCCGTCGCATTGTGTAATTGGCTTGTAGGTGTGATTGTATGAAGAATGTGTACATTCAGTCACATATGCATGCAGATGTGTCAAATTGCTGACAGTGTTGTACTCTGTACAATATTCGTACTGCTAGTGATACCTAAAAGCAGTGTCTGTGGTAGTATATTGCATAATATGGCATGGAACGAGGCGAGCATGCATCCGACAGCTGTTCATGGCACTTGTTGTAAGGCCCAAACTTGTGCAATGCAAATACAAAGTACAATGGCAGTGTACAACGCGGCAGCACGTGCTGTGTTAAGACAAACTCTTGCAGTTCTAGACATGACAACAACTCAAGAGCGCTGCATGCAAACCAACTTCGCTCAATAAGTTGCCAGTTTCTGTGCTAAGGCATAAGCACGTCACCCTATACAAATTACAGTAGCCTTCAGAAGTACAGTCCCAGGCAGACCCTACTGTCAGCTTTGTAACATGTGATGTCATCCCCAATGATTTCCATATCATGGCACAGCATGTCCCCAGGGACAGTCACTGTAGAATCGAAATTTGACAGCAGGTGGTTTAGTTTCCTGCAACTGGCTGGCAANCAACAATGCATTGTCATGCGCAGTTTTGGTAGGGCTTGGTCTGCTGCTAAAGCCGGTCAGCAAGTAGGCAACGCTCAACCAGGTTTATGGCATGCTGCAGCTCAACACACCAAAGCTGGCGGCATTCCTGCAAGGTGGCGGCACCAACTTCTTGCAGGTACACTGTACATTGAACGTCGCGCCTGCATAGGCCAGCTCATTCAGGCATGTCAAGATTTGCATTGTGGTGCAGCTTTATGAGAAAGAGGCTGGAAGAAGTTGGGCCAAGGCAACGTCAGACAACAGTCTGAGCTTCAATNCCGGTGACCATCTGTAACAGCCTGCCAGATGCAGCGGCAGCAGGTGTGATACCACATGGCATTGTTATGCTGAAGCCTGCTAGATTCAATTTCTCCGGTCCTCCTCCCTTCCTCTTTACCACCCACAGCCCCCCTCGAAACAAACTCGAGCCAGAATTGACCACTGCAGCAATGTTTAAATTCTCGAGGTGTCAGCACCTGAGCGCATGCCACAGTGGCTACCTGTACACTGGTTCTGCAATGTCCAGCTGGCTGGGCAGATTTGTTGTTGTTGCACACCATCCCCACAGCCACCTGGCTGTTTCAGACTCAGACACAGCTGCTGGTAACCCAGTTTGTTTGCACTTGTAATCATAATAGCATTGCTTGGGGTCTTCAGCATTGCTGAGCTGCTGACTGGTGGCANTACAGCTTGGCCTCACTCTCAGACGTTATCAGCAATCTGGGATGGCACATAGCTTCCACATCAGCTTACTGCAAAATCTGAGTGCTATTGCTCTTGGCAAATTGTCATGCACCATATGCTTCACAAGTACTGGCAGCGAAGCTGTGTTTGATCAATCTGTTGGTCTGCAGTCTCATGCAAGCTTCAATCAAAGTCAACAGCTATCACACAATGTGAAAACTGTCCTGCAAGCTGCGTAATTTAGGGGTTCTGCCCTCTGTCTTAAAAGTTGAACAGCTGCCAGGACCAGGCTGCATCTNGCAGGCCCAACCTTCAGAGCAGAGAACAGCAACACCTCGCGGCATCTGGCGGAGTTCTGGATGATTGAGCCTGAGATGGCNAGACTTGCAACCCCTGGTTCAAGGCTCCCCACAAGCCACCCCTCAAAAACGGCCCACCAGCCCCGCACGAGCCTCTGCTCAACAATCTAGACTGAAGTCTATCCTAGGTCAAACAAGCTCAAGTCAAGCTCAGGCGCAGCTGGCAGCTGCAAGCCCAGCAATCAGTCAGCTTGAGCAGGAGGTTGTTGCTGTCGAAGAGGCCATGGCTGCTGCTGCGCAACCAGCAGGCACGAGCGAGCAGTCTGGTGACGCTATCGAGGTGCTGCGGCAAGAGCAGGCACAGCTGAAGAAGGAGTATGACCGCATGCAGGTACATGCCTTGTTTGATATTGCCGCCATGGCAGTCTCATCATTGCATGGCATTTATTTATACACAAGTATACAAAGTACCTCCAATGGTTACTGAAAGATACAGCTGACAGTGGTAGCTAATGTGTGGCTGGCAGCATGGCTTGTTGCGTCTCATAGTGATGTGTGGTGACGGGACACCTTTGGTCCATCCGAGGCCTCGCACCAAACATGCCTCACGGCATGCTTGAAACACCTTGCGGAGTAGACTTTTCTTTTGCTTTTCTGGTGATGTGTGGCAGAATAAGTTGGGCGGCCTGTCAGTGAGCATCACTGTGTTGCTGAGCTCCTGGTGATTGAAGCTTGGCAGTGCAAAAGCATGCAATTTTATTGCTGTTTAGGGTCTCAGTAACGCCCATGCCTACGCTGGAGTGTGAGTGGCACTGTCTGAATGACAAATTTAGCGTCAGTGTTGTGTGTGGTGATGCTTATGCGACACTCACTGTGGCTGTGCATATTACATGTGGTTCCAGCATCCGTGTCCAGCTGTGTCAGACACCTTTGGAGGCTCTGAACTAATGAACGGATCTTGTTGTGATACTGTTGTTATAAGCTTTTCTTGCATGATGGCCTGCAGACCAAGCTACTGGAAATGGAGGCGTTACTACACAAGAACGAGTCTGGCTTGAAACCTGACGGGAGTGGAACCTCTGCATCACAGCAACAGAAAGCAAGGTAATGCATTTGCTGCAGCAGTACCCAAGCAGGTCCACCATATCTATCTGAACCTGTCAGTGTTGCAACTGAGGTTGCTGCAGCTTCAGATTATGGCGCTTTGGGAAGTCCAACTTCTATTTTCTCTGAGCGCTGCATGTGAGTGACACGTGCATCCATTAGCAATTCAATGCTTGAGAGCATTTTGATCACTATTGGCCTTGCTCTCTACATGCATGCAGCATGTTGCTGTATCAGTACGAAGATTTGACCAGCCATGCACATGCAACATTCAGGCAGCCCTGAATCAGTACAGTATCAGCTAATAAACAGATGTTTGTTGTGTACAGGGGCATGTCTGTATCCGCCAATGGAAGCAGTGCTGGTAACAGACATGACTAGTGTACAGGAACAAAACATGCAGCAGTGTATGTGGTGANTCAAATGCATGGGGCATGCTGCAGGAGCTGATGAGGCGGTCTGGTGACTCAGCAGCCAGCCTGGCACGCTCAATTGGAGGCATGGCTCTCCCCGGAACCCATGCTATCATCTCAGACGACACCAGCAATGCAGAGGCTGCCAGACTCACAGCAGCAGCGACAACAAACAGCAGGATGAATGCTGGGTCAGATGCATATAGCCCATATACTGACAACGACAGCAATGCAGCAATGTACGCAAATAAGGGACAGCTGTTGAGTNCTACGACAAGCCCCAGCATGGGGCAGACTGGACAGGCCTGAAGCCATTCCATGTAGGCTCAACAACCAGTGCTCTGCTGACAAGCTCATGGCTCCAACCGTGAGTGGACTTGTACTTGTCAGCATGCTCACTGCAAGCTTGTCATGTAGCGAGTCATGCATGACATCATGTATGCTACTCACAAACAACATTCTGTGGATGACTGTAGCCCAATTCAGTAGCTGGCATGTTCTGCAGTTGATTCCATGCATGTTGCTGGAGGTGTCTTGTCTGTGAAGGCGTAGTTCTGGGAGTTGGCTTCATGCAGTTGCCTTTGCCTGCTGCTAACAGCACAGCATGCTCTACAGGAGCCGGAGCCAGTGTTGAAGCCAGAAACTGACCTGCCCGTCACGGAATGGCAGCATCCACCTTCAAACCTGCCTCACCCACCTTCTGCACAGGTGACACNGTCATATTCACTTGCGGTGTGTCATCTGGGAGGTGCCTCTGTCAGAAGCGCATCACCTCCACCCCTCTGTCAGTGTCCTCATGGCAGCAGCAGCTGATACAGCTNCACAGCAGGATGGTCTGAGGAAGTTGGTGAGCCAGCATTTAGTTGTGCATTGGAAGTTGCTCTGGACTGCGCATTGAGCAGTGTTGCTGGCATGTGTGGATGCTGCAAGGTTGTATGCTGTGGATCCTGTCGGTGTGGACACAATCAAGCCATCCCCTTGCACGTGGGTCACAAAGTTGCCATCACAGAAACACTCCAGGTTACATAGGAAAGGGGAAACGCCTCTGTCAATCACCACTTCATTGAGCACAACTTGCTCGTCCAAATGGGTGTTGTGATCTGCACGCCACAGCTGCTGTGAGAACGCTCTAAGGCGCGCTGTGCAGAAGCAGGTAGTCATCAGGTGCAGAGAAGANTTCAGAGCCCAGCGTGCAAAACATAGGTTTGGAAAGCGCTGCTGACACTGCAAAGGATACTGTTCAGGATGCAGCACAGACTGTCACAGACTCAGCGCCTAGCAGTACTGAAACTCCACCACAGATTAGTGAGGTAGCCCAGTCAGCAAGCAGTGCGGCCAGCTCAGCACAGGAGGTTGCTCAGGAGAANGCAGTGGCTGTCAAGGCCATCAGTGGTACTGCAGGATACCTGCACACCACACACAGGGTCTGGCAAAGACTGTCAGAGATGTCTGTGGGCTTTATATAGCACAAATGTAGTGATCCCTCTGTTGTCTTGTGTGCAGCTCTTACCTTGCTTTGTGCATGTATTCCCCAAGCATCAGTGGTGCATTAAGCTGAAAGTGTCAGCCAAGCTAGCAAGGTGTATGACATGCATGGAACAAACCAAAGTCTTTCTAGGTCGTATTTGCAAGGAATGTAGTCATGCAATGATGTTGTTGCACTGCCAGGCACTGACAGCTATACATTGCGACAGATTGATGCATGCAGCCAGCAGACCAGTGCAAGCTCTGTCTTATGCAGATCAGGANAGGGCTGCAAGGTGGGGCTGCAATTCCTGCTGTGCATGATTTGACAGCTGAGCATACACGTCGCAGCCAGCTTTTGCTTTGGACACATTTACATCCTGCTTCTTAACGTCAAATCTGTCTGCATCATCAGGCTTGACTGGCTGCNCGTCCAAGATAAGAGAGCTTGAACATGTCTCCATGATTTGGCAGATGCAATGACTAACACCGAAGCTTGGGATGCCTAGCTTCGTTGTTTCTGACCTTATTGACCTCTGAACACCGCGTAAGCAAGCTGACACGACCGCGAGTATTCCCGCTGCAAGAGGGACCGTTATCGGGGTTCGGCAGATTATGCGCGTGCTATTCATGTGACGCTTGGCTTAGGTGAAGGAGTCCACCTGTGGTGCGCCTGCGTTGCACCTCGTTCCCTCTCCGAGAGAATGGTATGCCACAGCTGCCTCTAACAAAGTAGACTACGTACTTATGCCTAGCTTCTTGAGCGTTGTGCGCGTCTGCAGGCTTCCGTTGCTAGGTACAGCTTGAAAGGTAAGCGAGATGCGACTTGCCGCTCGACTTGACTTGTGCAGCTGACTGACGAGGAACATTGTGCGCGCAGCTCAACAGGAACATGAACACAAGCGCAGAGAGCAAGACTATATGCGTCAGGAGCTGTCGAGGTGAGTGTGCCTCAGGAAGACAGTGCATGTGTAACTTACAGTTCTGCATCACAGTCACGGTGTTTGCAGTTACTATGCTCAGCAAAGAGCAATCGACACAGCTTCTGCGGCAGCAGCAAAGATTGAGAATCGTAGCCGGCAGCGCGAGGCGCAGGAACGGCAAGCCGAGTATGACTTGCTAGAAAGCAGGCGCCAGGTGTGCAAATGTTTGTCCCTTTACCTTGAAATCGCCTCCTCGATGTAATCTTGGATGAAGCAGTCTGCATGAGTTGTGTCCACTGGCAGGCTTTGCATATGCACCAACTGGCCAGGACAAAAGTGGAAGAGGAGGAGCGCATAGCTGCAGTCTTGCAACAGCGCAAGCTCAGCTCTGAGAGGAGCGCCAAGGAACTTCAGCAACTGCGCAATGAAAGTGCTGAACTCAGAGATCTGCAGGCAAGACACTGCTTGCTGAAGCTGTACTTATCAGCATGCTGTGTTGATGATCAGACATGAAGAGCAAGCCAACACACGTCCAGCAACCCAGCGCCATCTCTGCCTGTATGACATGCACCTTGCTGCAGNTGAGGAGTACAGCAAACATGGTCTGCGTGGTCCATGTGGGCAGTAGTATTTGCTGGTGGTGATCACTGCTTGCACCCCTAACATATGACACAGCCTGTTTTGTCCTTCTCTGCTGCCTGTTCTTTGGTAGACTTCGCTGACTTGACCTTCCCTGACTTGACAACTTTATGCTTGCCTGCAGAGCTAGGTGTGAACCCCAGATCATATGCTCCATCGGCTGCAGNGGAGTGTCGGAGGCAGTGCAAGCTGAGAGCAGCTTGATATGCGCACCTGCCCTGGCTCCACGCGCGATGCCGGCTGAACCCGGGGCCGCGAAGGTCGCGTCATCCAGTAAAGCCCACATGCCAGCAACACCGGAGACAGCACCAGCGCCAGCGGAACAAGCACTGGTACACAGAGCAAGAGAGCCAACGCGATCAGCAGACGCTGCGCCGGCGTGACGTCAGACCAATGCATCAATGCCATCGCGTGTGGGTCGGCGTCTAGCACGCAAGTTGAGCCGGCGACTCACGTCTGCGTCTGCGCACCGGGCGGCATCGGCAAGCGTGCACGTGATCACCCCGAAGCGCTTCAGGACTCAGGACTGCACACGCTTGACGCTACTCGTCATAGCACAGCACGCCAAGCATCCGTGACTTCGCGATCCCAAGCATGCCGGCATTGACGTCAACCTGGTTCTTCGTTCGATCGTGTTCAGCCGGTCTGTCCTGCTGTTAGCGCGCTGCTGCGCATGAAAATATATACTAAGACTGGGGATCAAGGTACTTCGAGTCTATACAACGGGGAGCGAAGGGACAAAACTGATATCGCCTTTCAAGCCCTAGGAGATGTCGACGAGCTCAATTCCTTGTGCGGCGTTGCTCGTGAATTCCTTGTGGAGATTGACCCCGACAGGTCAGAACAGGTGACGGCTCAATTGGTCGGAAAAGAAGCAACTGTACACACGAACTTTGCTCACAGCCCATGTTTTCATACAGCTGCAACAAATTCAGTCCAGATTGTTGGATGTTGGCTCAGTTGTGGCTACTCCCTTAGACAAATCTACCGAGCGCAAGTTGCAACGTGTGGGTTTTGACTCAGCAGCCACTTCCTGTCTTGAGGCATGGATTGACTCAATGGATGAGACACTGCCGCCCCTGACAAACTTCATTCTTCCATCAGGTAAGGCTGGACAGCCTCTCACACGGCTGTACTTCACTCATCAATTGTACTGCAGCTGAACTCACATGTCACTTGACAGCGCCTCCCTCATAGCAGCAAACTTCAGCAGTAACAACCACACACAGATGTGCATCTGTGGAACATGCAAACAACCAAATGTCAGAATTGGTGTAGTCGCCCAGATTATTGAAACAATAAAACCATTACCTGGGCAACCGAAAATGCATGAAACATACATATAAATATACAAATATACAATATACATCGAAATTTACGCAACCTGCGTAATACACTTGTACATGCAAAGAATGCCATTGTCACCATATACGCTGTGGCTGCAGCTAGATTTGACATGTTGCCTCCAGGTGGCAAAGCGGCATCCTTCCTACACCTGGCAAGAGCAGTCTGCCGACGAGCAGAGCGGTCTGTTGCCAGCTTGGTGCAGGGCGGAGCTGCAGATGCAGTAGTTGCAGTCTATTTGAATCGCTTGAGCGACTACCTGTTCACAGCTGCCAGGATAGCAAGCAGAAAAGCCAATCAGCCCGAAACTATATACAGAAAAGCATAAGATGCAGAAGCTGTATAACCATGTCATGTGATTGTGCAGCAAGGACAGGTGTAATGTTAGAGACTATTGGGTAGACTTACCTTACCTACTGCTACTTTGGTGACACACTGCCAGTGGGCAGTAGAACATGTTGCGACCTGCACCATGCAATGTATTGCACAATGAGGTGCTTCAGCAAGCTGCCTAATGCTGTGGCTTTGTTGTGCGGCGACTGCTGCTGCTGTTTCATCCGTAGCTTNACCTATTTTAGGGTCATGCGTGCTATGCGTTGCCGCACTGCTGAATTCCTGTCATGTGACGGACAGCAATTATTAGAATGTAAACATCAGTTACCATTTGTAGATTATGTGACACATAATCAAGTCTGTGCCAGTATGAGGCCTCACCTGATTCTGGCCAAAAGAGCTGCACTGCCTGTGGCCGGTGCTGCANGCCACTGCAATCCTCACATTCGTTCCCATGTCACCATCTGCAGCATCATGTTCTGTCATGCGCATTGTCCTGCGCAACTCAGGCTCGGCACCTCATGTTGTAGACCGTACATGGGCGGCTGCAAGTGCAGGCATGCAGCCAAAGTCAAGATCTGCTGTACCACAGCATGCAAATGTACAAGCAGCCACACACACACACCAATCAGAAATGATGCAAGCATATACATCTGATCGCTTGCTCACGGCTCTCTCCACATCCTTGCATGTGTGTACATGCAGTCGTATTGCATGTAAGCAATATAAATTTACCTGGTATTATACTGAGTGCCTGTAGGTCACGTGACAGTCCATGACAGGCAGCCCCTAAGTGACCCAACTTGCCCTTGCGCTTGCTTTTGCTGCAAAACGCACTGTGGTGGCTGTCTTTCAGGTCTTGGTCACGGCAGAGGGTAGTCATGAAGGCTGATGCATTGCTTGACTGCCTGTCTTTGGTGACTTTGCTGCAGAACTTGGACCATATCAACAGCTGAACCAATGTAGACTCACTCTGAAGACGGCGCAAGCAGCGCTCATCCAGTGTACCTCCGGTTATGCGGTCTAATTTGACCAACACTTCCTGCAGCATGCCACTGACAGCCTGCATGTCAGAAAGCCCTGTGNAGAGAAGGTAAAGGCGGGCTTGGTGCCGCTGAACAAGTATGTCATCACCAAGCAGCTTACTAAGCGGCCAGAGGACTACCCAGATGCCAAGAATCAGGCCCATGTGCAGGTGGCCCTGCGCCGCAGAGCTGCTGGCAAGAGAGATGGCGTCATGCAGGCAAGCACATGCTGCAAGCTCAGAGTCAAGCATCTAATGTGACTTGCTCATACAACAGATTATGCCGGCATGCATGCACATGTGCTTCACCACATCNTGCTAAGCTGCCCAGCCAGCCTCCTTCAACCCCAGTGCTTCAACCTGGACCAGCACCTCCAAGAAAGGCCCAGGGCTGGTACCAGTGGTCCCATTGTTACCAGCAAGGCGTTAGCAGTGGCTGACCCCAGATAGGGAACCTAATCACTGCAGACATAGACTGCAAATACCCAAATCGTGTCAAATGTGTATGCCATACCAGGATTGCTTGGTTCTGTTTGTGTCAGTGGCANTGTGCTGCTGCCGAGTTTGTGCTTTGTCATGCAAGGTACCCCACTTGTGATCTGTCAGCAATCTGCATTGCACCATTCGCAACTCTTGGTTCAACTTGGTTCAACTGCAACTTGAGGTGTCACATCACGTGGGTGTGTTGCTGTGCAGCTGTACCAAGGCAGTACCAGCCAGACATCATCATGCTGTTGCCCAAGTTGCTGGAGCCAGCAGATCATGCCACAGCTGCAAACCTGCTCATAGCTCACTTGGCTGAGGCCACAAGGCTTGGTCCAGCAGCTGAAGCCCTCATTCGGCTACCAGTGTTGGCTACTCTTGGCCTGCTAACAGTGGACGCTGGCACTGCCAAAAAGCTGCTCACTGCTGTGCTTAGTGTGAGTCTCCTGCTCATTACCGACAGATAATGTCAGTAACTCACATGGCATTCACTCTTGATCTGGTTGCTGACGCACCTGGGCTTTGGGACTTTTTTGGGCCCAGGTACATGATGTCACAGCTGCAGTACTTTGNATCATGCAACACAGATGGATGTGACAAAGTAGGTAGTAGGGTCTGTTGTTGCCACACATACTCGAGCAACAGAAGCAACTGCGACTGTGTGAAAACAGCTATTGTGAAAAAGGGAAGTGCATGATGTACTTTGTACATGAGGACACATCATTTTGAAGACATTCGCCTGAACTCTCTTCGTATCGATTCCACTTTTTGCTGGTGGGCTGCATGCTGTGCCTGTAGTCGCTCCATTTCAGTAAGCTCCACCTTGCTTGGCTGTTGTGGCTGTTGCTGTTTGGGTGTACGGTCCCCAGAACTGCTGCCAGGTGAAGCTGATTGCTTCCTGTCTGGGATGGGCACATTCTTTGCAAACTCTAGCGCTTTCTCTCGCTTTGACTTGCCTTTTGGGGTCTCAGCCTTTTGCCGCCCAGCTGTTGTGCCCATCAGCGCCTGTGCAGCATGCACTCACCAACTCAGCAACTTGCTGCATGACAGTCTCTGTGAATGCTATGCCTGCTAATGCTGTGCCTCCTTACTTGGCATGCAGACTATGGCACACCATTCTGACTGCGGCACAGGTTGCACAAGTCACATACTCCATGCATGCATGCATGCAACATCCCATAACTTGGCATGGGCGGCTTCTGATCAGGAAGCCCAAGCTACGAGGGCACTATTGAATAAAAGTGCTTTGTCTACACACAACATCAGGCAGAGCAGCATGTAGACATTGCCCAACAGCTGCAGTATGGTACTTGTGGCAGCTGTATCATGTCAGGCAGATGTGCCCATGTCATACCAGCTTTGCATTCTTTTCTCGTATGCTCCTTGCAAGCTCCTTCAACTCCTCTGCCTTCCTACGCTTGGCCTGCATGCAAGCACTGCTGTCTTGCTACATGCTGGGCATGCTGTTTCTTTGCATGAATTTATTTGGTCAGCCTGGTTACCTCAACTTCACATACGATATGTACTGCACTTTGACTACGTTGACCAAGACGGGATTTGAAGTGAGGTCAAGGAGTAAAGAGTCTGGCCGGCTATTGCTGAGTCACTTGGCTGCTACAGGAATGCTGGAAGAAGAGCCCACATGTTGAAAGGTGGCAGCCATCTCTGCCAGGACACTGTTTTTTATAAGTCCTTGTGCACCAATGGCGCAACCAATGTACAACTGTGGCACTCTGCAGATGTTGCATCACAGTAGCATGTCCCCGCAGGTCGTCTGCTGCAGTGCTGAATGCAACACACTCAGACATTTGCAACTAGCGTACAGGACGTTTGCATTCGTATCTGAGCATAACAACATGTAGATGACATTGTGCCAAATTTGAGAAACCAGTAGACTCATCTATTAGCCATGCTGAAAGAGTCCGCCATCAGTGTGTACACAGCTTTGCAAAGAGTCGGCACCTGCAAGTCCTCATCATCAATCTGGGGACCAAGCGTGCCCAGCTGCCAGTATTCTGCCTGGTTCTTAGCATCATAATTCCGGCTTGCATAGTCCTGCTGCGTGTATGGCTTATATTCCACTGCTCTGGGCCTCCTGTCAAACTCAATGCTAGGTGCGCTTGTACTAGCTGCAGTGTGGCCACGTGCTGCAGCAGCATTTGAATACTGTCCACCATACTGGTCGCCTTGGGATACATTAGTTGCTGCTGCTGCTGCTGCTGCCATGNAACTCCAATCCCGCCCTTTTGGGGGGCTTGTGGTACTGCAGCATCCGTATGCCTGGTCATGCTGTCTATGCTTGCTGCCGCTTGAAGCGGTCTCGTTCCTACTGCAGCATGATCAGCACCACTGGTTCCAGTGCCAAGGGCACCTGGTGAAGGCGCGATGGGGTTTTCTGACAGCTCTGGAGCCGTCTCACTGCACCACAGAGCCCTTTCAGGNTAGTACAATCCTGCAGTATTGGCCTAATCTGGGGGCAGTTATCAGCACAGCAAGTCAATGTGCTTGCCAAGTACACGCACCTGTCCTGTTTGCTGCTTGGAATAGCATCAGCCTCAGCACTGTCAGTGAATGCCCTCGTGGCAGCATTTCGGGGTTGAGGTTCAGAGATGGTGACCTTGCTTGTNTGGTGTGCTTGAAGTCAGCTCAGCGCTTTAGCATCTGACAGTGGACTCACTGTCAACACATCTTAGCAAGGCTGGCCTGCTTGCTGGCTGCCTGTATCTGCCCTAGGGTTGGGGACTGCAGTTCTGGGCGCATTACACACATTGCGCCAATCATACAGCATTGACATCTGCACTGCAGGTCCTGGAGCAAGCATACTTGATCTATCGTCGACGCTACCTGTACCCAGTGCTCATCAACTTATTCCTACTGCCGTCTGAGCGTGAATCAACAGCTGTACTGGATGAGCAGCACAACAAAGTCATGGCACTCATGAACGAATGCCGTTTGACTCCCATGGTACAAGAAAGATGGGTCCGTGCAATATCCTCACATCGCCTGGTGCCAGGAGATGTGATTGTGCTGCATCGTGGGCGGGCGCTGCATGACATGGTGCTGCTGAGAGGGGCCTGCCTAGTCACTGAGGCCATGCTATCTGGAGAGGTATACTTGCTGTCCATACAGGAATCTGGTTGCCGTCACACATCCTTCAATTGGCTCAGAATAGTTTCAATCTGCCATGAGGGGCCCTGTGTTCTTAGTCCACTGTCAGTGCTCATCCCAATCTGTGACATTGTGCTCAGCATTTTGGCACACTTGTTGCAAGCTGTGTCAAACTGGTGAGCAGGCAAATGTGTGTAGTGTTTGGATTGCATAGCACATAGAGATGCCTTTGTCACCCAGGCTGAGCAGCTGCGCAAGTCAGCTTATGTTCCAGAGCCTGGCAGAGACTATGATCCAGACAAGCACCCGACTTGCACTATCTACGCTGGTAGCATGGTTTCACAGGTCGGCCTCCCTCGTCAAAGCTGCCTTGCCTCAAGTCATACATTTGCCGAGCTGTCCGCCATGGCCAATTGCTAGCTGCAGATCTGGGGGCGCAGATCAAAACGCAGGCTGCACTGACTGTGTCAATTTTTGCCTGGCATCACACTATGCTGTGCTGTGTATTCAGATGCCAAGCCTACAATGTTGCACTAACACCATGATGTCACTGTGTGTATCGGACTCAATGTAGTTTACGTGTTTTGCAGTGCTGTGGNTGGGGTGCGTGTGCAGGTGGATTGAGCGGTTCAACAACAAGCTGCGGCAGCCAGCCAAGAAGGAGGAGGGCCGCCGCCTGAAGCAGTTTGTGAATGATGCCTTTGCCCAAGACCCTCGCATCCTGCAGCGCAGGGCTGAAGAGAAGGCTCAGAGGTTTGCTCACCTGACATGCTTGCCATCAAGCATACCTGACATGCTTTCCAAAGTATACTTATATGTTGTGTAGCGTACACATCCCACGCCCAATGGTGCTCCTTCTTCCCAGTGAGTCAAAACACATAACAACGATTGTGTATGTGGTGTTGAGCTGCATTGACAACGCAGCGGACTTGGCTTTGATGATGACAGATTTGAGTCTGAACACCAAAGTTGGTGTCCCTAGCAAAAGCCGGTCAGCAGCATGTTGGCTGAAACTGTATTCAATGTGTTGACGAATGTGTATGTATCTCAGGTGCTCTGCGTCTGTGGACTCCGAGGATCACTGTGTCATGTTTCAGGGCTTACTATGCAATCTGTGGTGTAAGATACACACATGTCATATATATGCTTTCTACTGTCCTAGGTGTATGTATACCAATCCACACTGCATATTGTAGCTTTTGAAGACAACAGCTGTCAGAATGTGAGATGCGCCACAACTCCATATACAAGCATTTGCAGACAAGTCAGCTTACAGTTGGCGGTCTGTAGGGAGAAGCGCAAGCATGACAAGGCAGCAGCTCGCAATAAGAAGGCAGAGGATGAGAAGAAGCAGAAGGAGGAGGCAGCCGCGGCAGCAGCTGCTCAGGAGGCAGCTGCCGCTGAAGCTGCTGCAGACGCCCGCAAAGCAAGGCAGGTGGAGAAGAAGGCCATCCAGAAGCAGCGCAGCAAGCTCAGAAGCCTCTCAGNGATATTTGCCAGTCCTGGTTGGCAAGCATGTCTCTGCTACAAAAATGGTGCTGACCAGAGTTTCACCAACAAGTGGCAGATCAACGTTTGACTCAAGGTTAGACAGAGCGACGGTCAGGACCGCCTGCTTTTTGGCGTGACAGTGCGCGCTTCGTCGCCGACCAGGCCGCTGGTGGCACACCCTTTGAACATTACCGGGTGCTGTTGGGGTCAGCACAGACCCGGTGAACGAGCTGCAACTAAAACGAGTTGCCATTGACACACAGAGAGGTGGCGAGGTGCCGCTTGTACTGCAGTCCCTGCTTGACAGCACTCGCTGCGCATTTTGCAGAGACTGCATGACGGGCGACTCACTACCGTGCTAGCATGGCGCACACTGCGCAAACGTCGTACGCGAGGCCTGCGCGAGGATGACTTCGCACTGTAAGCACGTGCACACGGTAAACGCTCGACCTGAAGGTTGAGCCTCAGGTATGCTTGCTGGTTGTATTAGCGTCCCCAGCGCATCTGACAGATTACTAGGCCTCGCCTGACGACGCACCTTTCAGCAGTACGAGCCAGACGCTTGTCCAGACTTCGAAGTTGACAGCTGACACGCACAAACTTGTTCTGCATGCTGCGGCATGCTTGGCAGTTTTCACGGGCATTCACCTTCCTTCTGGTCTTCGTCTGTCGGTCTTGCTCGTTGGATCCAGTCTGACAGCGTAGATCTGCGACACAAAGCTTGTCAAAGACAGCGTCAGTGTGTTCGAGCCTCAAAAGCGAAAAGCAACCACTCCAAAGCAACCAAAAAGAACGGAACACCTAAGAAGGTGGGAAGACGTGTTGGCAGCATGTGGTTTGCATGTTGTGTACCTTCTGCACAGCTAAATAGCATTCAAATTGCAGCCCCTTGAGGCACCAGACACCCCACAGCCTGCTCCTAGGATCGACCCAAACAGTAACATACCTGTGAGACAGCAGCAACGCTATTTGAAAATCAAGAAGGTAGGTGATCCCATGCATGCCTTTTATTCTCCATCGCTGCGCAAAGCTTTGCCCCTCTCCATTTCCTTGCCCTTCCCAAATCTGTGATGAAGGCCCCCTTACACCTTGGTCTTTACGCCTGCCATCATTGCTTTGTTGCTTGAAGCAGTACACTTCATGTGTACATTGACAGCTGCTGCTGTAGGCTGCTGAAGCTGCACCATTTAGACCCACACCCAGGGCCCAGAGCTACACAAAACCTAAGCTTGATGCTGAGGAACGAGCTGAGGTATATTATGCTGCATGCATGATATGGTGCACCCACATCACNATGCTATGCCGCAGGATTTGAAAATTTGACAATTTCAGCCACTGCTTGTGCCTTGTCAGCTAGGCAGTGCCTTGCGTGCTGTGCTGATCCCTGCAGGTGTCNCTACAGCTGCCTTTGACAGAATGGAGGAGAAGGTCATGGCACTGGAGTCTGAATCAGAGGCTGCCATGCAGGTGAGACATGGCTTGCGTGCCAGTCCCTTTACCATACACTTACAAGTCGTGACCCATGGGGTTGATGTCATCACGTGCAGGCCTTCTGTGCGATCATGTTACGCTGACAAGGAACACAAGTGTATCTTACTGCTTGTACTGCTTGCACTGCTGCGGCAGCCTTGATTACAGCAATGCCATGACCATTTGATGTCAGCAGGAATCTGTAGACAATGGTCAGTATTGTGGGTGTGTGCTGCCATCCATGTCTGTGGTTTGCCTTGTACTGGTGTGCGAATGCTTGTCTTGCGTACTCAGCAAAGTATCACTGCAGTTGAGTACAAGCGATGAGTTGGAGGGCAAGTTCCAGCAGCTTGAGGGAGATGATGTGGATGCTGAGTTGTCAGCCATGAAGAAGGGCATGCTCAGCGGAGGCANGCTTGTATTCTCAGCCTACACCAATGTACGCATTTTGACATGGATGCAACCTTGACACTGCAGTTTGTAGTGAAAGTGCAGGGATGCATGCACATGTGCAGACCGCAATGACATGACCGACATGCAAAGAAGTACTTGGCATGCCAGAGAATGACATGCCACTGTTTGAATGGCTGTTGTGCTAAACTACACAGCAAAGTTTCCTGCATGCATGCATGACTAGCTGGCTTCCTGAGCCTCTGCAACATGCTGGAAGCTTGCAGATTGCAAGGCTGATATCAGGACTGAATCTGCTATATCAGAAACAATACCTTGCATCAGTTGTCCATGACACGCCATCAAGAAAACACCCGATGCCTTTGTCACGATGTCACAACATTTGCGAAACCTTCCAGCGCGAGCCAGAAAGCAGCACTTTTCTGCCCCAAGCGAAAGGTCAGGTAACTCCCGCCCCCGCCCTATTTTACACATTTTGGGATTTGCTTGCAGTGTGAATTTGTGTTTGANAAAAGTGGGAACAAATTGACTGAACATCTGCACTCACTGGTCAAACTTTTCTTGCAGGTAGAAAATTCGACGTTTCTGGAGGAGATTGACAGCACCAGCCGCATCTATGAGCAAACGCAGGGCGAGAACAGTCAGCTGCTGAAGCGCATGCTGGAGGGCGATGCCCGCCTCAGCCAGCTGGCAGGGGAGCAGCTCAAGCATGGCCAAACCCTGGAGCACTGCAGGGGCCAGCTGCACCTAGCCAAGCTGGACTGCAACCATGCAGGCCAGCTGAAACAAGTCTTGGAGCGCCAAGTGCAGGAGCTTCAAACTAGCCTGCAGGTCAGCAGGCCCTTTGGTTGCATACACATCTGTGTATGTGTAGACACGTGTTGCTGCACATGATACGTGGAGCTATGGGTGCTAGTGAGCTGGTGCACACCACAAAAGTCTGCCTGTACAGCATGACTGTGTTAGATACAACACAGGCTTGCTAGACATCGCATGCCTGGGCACATGCCAACTCATGCAGATCTTGAGTTTACATATAGTATATACACAACAAAAACTTGTCCAGCCGCCTGTCAAGCGTGTACAATCAACAGCTACAAGTCTGCTAGGTCTTGCCTGTTGCTGTGTTTGCATTGCAGGTACAAGTCAACACGCTTGCATATGCCTACGTATTGGGTTGCTACAACATTGCTGCAGCAAATGCCCAAATCTGTGATGTTGCGCATGAGAGCTGTATAAGCATAAAGCTGACACTTTATGGTATACCTCCTTGGGTCTGCTTCCAGTATCAGCATGGTGCCTGGCGTACTTCAAACATTTGGTGGCAGCATCCACTCCGTCACTGGCAGCAAGCTGCTTTGTGCAAACGTACATTGCANAAGTGGGGTTTGTTACTATTTTGTACCAGTCAGTTGTACGACATGCTCTGCAGCAGCAGCAGCAGCAGNTGGCACTCTTGACAAGGCGCAGATCTTGGCTTGAAAAACAAATGCAGTCACCTCAACCTGCCCAAAATCGTCGTCTGCTTTGCTGTGACATGCTTTTCAGCTGCATCTGTTTGCAGGGTGTTCTTACAGTCTGCGCTGTTACCCACCTGCTATTGGTGTGAGCAGGAGCAAAATNAGACGTGGGCAGCAAACTCAGACAAGGGTGTGGTGCCGTCATATCCACCTAGGCAGAGAACATAGGCTGGCTGGATATCCACAGGCAAAGCTCTCGCTGCAAGCTCAGGGACTGCACCTCGTGGCAGCAATCTGCGTGCTGTAAACTGTGTGAGCAGGTTATCAGCCTCATAACTCAGTCTGCGATTGGCTAGTGAGCCATAGCGCATGTTCAACCAGTGAGTGTCTTTGTCGGACTGCTCAAGGGACGGAAAGCGCTCGTGGAACAACTCTCCAGCAGGGCGATCTGGGTCATATTGGGTGGCATGCAGCGACAGCAGCATTTTGGATACAGTGACCTGTTTGGCCACGGAATCTGCCACAACTTTCAAGCGAAGTCAGTCCATAAAGTTCCTAGTGAGGCAAATAGCTGTGCATTCCTGCAGATTTGAGTCCTCATCAGGATTTGCAGTCAGAACCTGCTGGCAAGCCTTTGTACAAGCATCACTTGCTGCAGGACACACAGAGGGTCGACCACGTCAGAGCATGTGCCTGATAGCACAGTGCAACAACCGACGAAGCATGGTTAATGTGTCTGCACAAAGTGAGGCGTGTAGGCGCACCTGAGCTTCCGCAGACTGTTGCACAGCCTGACTGACTTGGTGTCTGCAGTGTGCCAGTCACGTCNACAACGTGCCTTGCATTGGGTGTTGCGCAAGTCCTCGACGCCAGAAATGGCTCTGCAGGTGACTCTCAGATCGAAATGACAATCAAGACAAAGCTGCGGCCCACTGGTGGTGCATCGCAACTGCAGAGTTTGGCAGGCACCCACACTGCGCTGCAACTTGCTTCAGCTTCTGACACCGTCAAAGCAGTGTTGGCCAGGTGAGGGCGGCACTGTGGACACACCCAGTGATGCAGACAGCAAGCAACAGCAATACATCAGCGCACAGCAACAGAGGTTTGGCTGGCTTCACGACAGAGAAGACAGTTCCAAATAACACAAGGCTGAATTGTTTTTTCCCAAACAAGGGACAAATGAATGCCTCATCAATGGTGTGCAGGTGGAGGTGGGCCAAAGGCTGCTTTGCTGGAAAAGGTGATAGCTGAGGAGCAGCTGGAAGTTGTCATGACTGCTCTGCGCGGCAAACAAGCCAAGCTGCAGGTAAGTGACATGACTCGCGTGACAAACTTTTTGCAAGCTGTGGGTTCAATGGCTGTGATAGGCATCATGGTGACGGTGTGATGTCACAAAGCATAAACCTATGTAGCATGCAGCGCATGTGACAGCTTGCCGTGTCTTTGCAGCTCAATCACAGCATTTTAGACAGCACAAAAGATGCTGTGCCTAGCCATGCCAGCTTCCAGCTTTCAAGCTTTGTGTGCTGACAGGAAGTACTGAAGAAGCTGGCAGGCTTGAGCGCTGACCTGAGTGAGAAGCGGGCCAAGAAGGCGCAGCTGGAGACAGACGTGCACATGTGCACAGTGAAGCTGGACAGGGCTCAGAAGCTGATAGCCGGGCTGGGAGGGGAGAAGACCCGCTGGATGGCTGCCGCTGCCCGCTTGGGCCAGCAGTTTGTGTCCCTCACGGGAGACATTGTCCTGGCTTCTGCACAGATTGCCTACCTTGGTACGCCTCGACGGCTATTATATGGCAACTGTACAGCCTGCATCAGCTTGCTCCATGCGCTGGCCACAGTATGCTGTTGTGTGCCAGCTAGCACACTGCTAGTAGCAAGCATGCAGCTTGCAGACAAGGTATCAATTCAGGCGGAAACCTGCTGTGCATGTGTGGCTAACCTCATTNCTGTGATACAGAATACTTGACTGGCCCAAGCCAAAATAGTCACAGCACATTGGTCCGTAAGCTTGCTGGTCCTGCCCTTGCTCTGTGTGCCCGTAGTCGTGGCTGGCATCCTCCTTGACAGTCAAGCTTTATAACAACACAGGNGGCAGCTTCGCCAATCTCCTCCCAAGTAGCAGCCTGTTTGCTATGTTGTATCATCTTGCCGCATCTGGTACTGTGAACACTCTGCCCAGTGTACATNATCTTCCAGAGCCTTCCCAGCTTTCTTGGCTACACCTGCTGCTTCATGCGCACTCTGCTCAGCCTCTGGGTCTGCAGCATCACAAGGCCACTCACTTGCTGGATGATGCGGTACAACGATTGTGCTTGTAGTCTTGCATGAAGTGAGGGGTCTGATGATTGACCAGGAGGCTGTTCCAGAGCCTTGCTGGTATGTGGCAATGTTACCTCACAGGTATGTCAGCCAAACAAACGGATGGCGTCTCTGACATCCCGTGGGTTTGTATGCAAATCATTATTGACAGACTGGCAGCTCAACACCTGTTAAAGATTGCTTGAAACAAGCGAGGTAACTACATGCAGAGGCGAAAACCACTTGTGCATGTGACTACCAAAAGCAAGTGCTAACATGGCGATATGCAGGCAGCATGAAGAGCAATGCTTAGCGCTGTGCCAGCAATAATGCTACCAGGCTTGCAGGCTGTGCAGTGTGTGCGAGGCTTACTTGGCGCAACCGGCTTGGCTGCTTCCTGGGTGTCTTCCTTGACAACTTCTTTGGGTGCTTCGGCTGGGGTCGGTTCCGCCCAGCTGCTCAACGTCTCTGTGAAACTCTTCCATGTATCTGCACATCAACAGCAGAATCGTCACAAGGTATATCTCAGCGGCTTTTCAACAGGTGCATGAGCGCACCAGGACTGGGTGTTACATGCTTGCTATGACAACTGCCTGTAGTGAGATGAGCCTGGCAAAGGGCATTGAACACGGCTCATAATGCATCAACAGAGGAGTCATTGGGCTATGGGTGCCGATGTTCAGTCGTGTCAGAAATTGGATCAGTGGCAAGCTTTTCGAGCACTGCTTGGAAGCACATGCATGCGTGGGTGGCAGCTTTGTCTCAGCTCAGAGGACAGCAGAACCAAGNATAGATACTCCAATGGAGAGACTCACGAGTTGATCTGGGCATAGTGGTTGAGGATGGTGGATGTGTTCTCAACTCCATTAAGGTTGAAGTAAGTGTGTTGAGCCAGGTTGACAGGGGTTGCAGCATCTGCGGTAGCTTCCAGGGTAATTTGGACCTCGTTATCAGCTGTCAGGAGGTATGTCACCGTCTCAGTCATGTTTCCTGGGTAGCCCTGCATACACAATACAAATGCTATCAAGTTGAGACATCAACTGATTTGATGCTCAAGATTGCCTGCCATGACCTTCGCTGTGGTGTAACATGCAACTTTCAGGTCAGGCAGACAGTGTCCTGTGATGTGAAGCCTTCCTAAACATTGTGCCATGTATGTGTTGCAGTTGAAAAGTGTTGCTAGGATTCTGATGGCAGCAGCAGGCAGTACCCTTACCTCGTCACCATCTGGGCTGATGCGCTGCAGCTTCAGTCCTTGAGAGGTGCCGTTGGTGAAAAAGTAGCCGTCCAAGAAGTGACGACTGAAACCGTACTTGCCGCCGTGAAGTGAAGTACTGTTTTCGTTGGGAGTGACATGGTACGTCTCGCCGTCAAGCTGGAAGGTGGAGTTGGCAACTCTATTGGCCACTCTGCCAACGACAGATCCAAAGTAGGGAGATGTGCCATTCTNTGATCATGACTTATGACAATGGGCATATGTCCTTGTTCAGTTCACAACACTACCCTCACTTGCTGCATTTCGTAACAATGCCTTTATCAAATGGCATCAATGGCAGCCTTACTGCGTGTTTACATAACAATGTTTTTGCTGACACGTGTGTATTTTTGTTTTTTGATCTTGTGTCTTTGCATGTGCAGGTGGTGAACTGAGCAATCTTGTCAATACTCTGTCAATAACAAGATTGCTCTGTTCACCACCTCCACATGCAAAGACACAAGATTAAAGAACGTTCAACCTGTGTAGCCGCTGTTTCAGGTATGTCAATTGCAATGTAAGCTCCAGTGCTACCCACCCTTTGAATTCATGAAACATGCACACCAAGCACCTCATGCATACCACACAAGCTGTGACTGCCACACCTGGTGCAGCCTCCATGCATGCAGCTGCTGGTCGGTGTGCAGGTGTGTGCACTCAGCATACTTGCATGCCTTTGCAACCCAACATTGGCTTCCTGGTGCTGAGGTGCATCTCACGGCTTGACTGCAGTTCTGTGTTGTGTTCTATGTGTTCATGAGCCTGTCACTTGTGTAGTGCACTAACAGCAGCAGTGTATGTGGAATATGTGACTGCGTCTTTGATGCATGTTGTCATGCTCAGCATGAAGCTGTAATNTGCCGCTCAAGTTCAAGTTCTCTGAACCAATCATTGACAAACTTGATCGCGTGGAGCACCTGGTGAAGAGAATAGCAGGCCCTGCCACCAAGATCTTTGATCTGAGAGTGGCGCTTGGCAGCTCAGATGGCGCGCCTTTGCAACCGCTTCTGTCACATCTCCAGGCATACACAATGCTCACAACACTGAGACTGAACTGTNCATATAAGCCTGCCGTTGACCTTTTGAAACACTAGACTACAAAGCTTCAACCATTCGATGCCTTGCTTCCCGGTAGCAGATGAACCGGATTGTCAGGCATGGCATTGTACTGCAGGCAGCAGCAGGCGCTCTGGAGGACCTTCGCCGCAGCACATCTCCTGAAGAGGATGCCATGGATCAGGAGCCCTCAGTGCCACACCTCATCAGTCAGAAGCAAGGCAGGCGCTCCAGCAGAAACAGTAAGCAGTCAGCAGCNGTAGTTAAAGGCCACAGGCTCTTGTGCCACTGCAGCTGCAAAGTTAGACCATTGAGCACATTGCAGGTGCAGGGGAGTCCGCCGGCTGAGCAAGTCCAGGTGCTAAAGGAGCGACTCAAGAAATTGGCTGGGGACTTCAATCACAGCCAGCAGCAGTATCGCAATCAGATGGCAGAAGTAAACAAGCAGAAGCAACTGGTTTCAGACCTGCTTGCAGACCTGGACGAGGTGAGTGTCGCCAAGCAAACTGTCAAATGCACAAGCTCGAAGCGCTTCAGGTGCGCTCATGCAGGCTGTGCTCAGTCCGAAGGTTGTCTTGCATGTTGCAATTCTGCCTGGACTGGTGTTGTCTCTCTGCCGCATATGGGTGCTGACTCGTCCAGTTCCTGATGTGCCTGTCCAGCTGGACAAACACCTGTCACATGGTGTCAACATTTGTGCTGACATACATTTGCCCACAACAAATTGTAATGTGGTGCTGTAGATGAGCGGACGCCCCATTTGTAGATGTGGCAAGCCTAGAGGCCCCAATCGGCAAGCCGGTGCTGGATGCGCAAAGGCTCAAAACCCGCTGCCAGGCTCCAGAGCAGCACCCAAGCATGCTGAGTGAGTGTGAAGTCCTTCAGGCAGCTTGTTCAAGTTGCATCCCATCCAAANGGCGTGTGAGCTGCAGTTGGCGCTACAACAAGCCAGGACACAGGAGGTGTCTCTGAGGGGTCAAGTTGCTCATCTGGAGAAGGTGCTCAAGGACGAGCAAGCCACCCACAGGCAGACAGTGCTGCAACACCAGCAGGACATGCAGCAGAGCCGCAATCAGCTTCTACAAGCTCAGACAGAGAGAGCACACAGCCAGCAACAGCTTGTGGATGCTCNGCTGTGCTCTTCAGTGCTTTTGGATATGTCTGGAGAACTACGAGCGCCAGCATGTAGAGACTGCAATGTCAGTGTCATCACTCCTGAGGCAGTCACCTGGCATGAGCACCACTTCTCGACCAGAGACAAGCCTTGGACTTGCTCGATCTGCTGTTGTGGCCGTACAATTGATGCAACAAAGCAAAACCCATCCATCAATATGATTTACATAACTGCAAGTTGCAATTGATTAATCTGGGATTCAACACCTTGTCAAAACACCTTGTCAAAAACAACTTGTCAAAAACACCTTGTCAAAACCCTGCCAAGGCAGAGCAGCTCACCTGCTCAATCTTGCCTGTATCTGGATTCTGCACCCTGTACCCCACAATGTTGTGTGTAGCAGAGGCCGTCTTGGCATCCTTCAGCATTTCAGCCATCATTGGACTGTTGTTGTTAGGCGCCCTCAATGGCTGGGAATGCAATGAGCTTCATGACATTGAAGACTGCCAGAATGTCAAATACCTGTGAGTCTCTGTCTTATGTCTTCTGCAGGCACCTTTGTTTGTATGTGCAAAAAGTGCCTGACTGGTGCCTGTGTAGCCTGATATGACTCCTGCTCGCAGGGTCTTGTTTCTGGGTGCATGGCATGGTTGGCATGCTGCTCTTTCCTTTGCAGTGGCGCAGCGGGCAGCCAAAGTCAAGAAGCTGCTAGATCCTATCTCATCTGGCATGGTCATTGTCTAGCGCGACCACATACACTTGCGTTTTACGCAGTGATCCTGAAGTCTTTGCATCAAACAAACTGCGTGTGTGGGTTGCTCAACTTGCTACCAGTACCTACCCACTGCAAGGTCAGAACTGAACAGCGACTGTCATACCAATTTCTGTCATACCGATTTCATGGCTTCTTATAGGCAGATGTAATAGTTTTTTTATTATTGCCACACAGCAGGACATTGCGTTGTTGTTTGTTATTGAATCATGTCACGCGGTGTACTTTTACAATGGTGTCCAGTACAGCGTCCGCTGCTAATGGCAGTCGTGCTGATAGTACATTCCTCGTGGCATGTGATTGATAGCCTTGAGCTCATGATACCAGTGTACACATGATCATAGCATCTGTAGCATATCTCCAGTGACTGAATGGTAGACATGCATGTCCTGTTGCAAAACACTTTTCAGCGTGCCACGACACATTGTGCCATGTGCTATTGCGTACCGTATGCTGGACAGCAAATCACAAATTTGCTGGGCCTGGTCATGCGAGGCTCAACACGCATTCGACACATTTTTGAGCCTGCTCCGAGACCAGGTGTTACCTTACATGCTCGCAAGTGCCAGAAGTAGCAGGCAGAACGCAGTGTGAGGTATCAAGGTGTGGCTGACAGTGTGGCGCAGATGAGCACTTGAAAGGGCACCGATGCATTTACATCTGCAGGCTATGTGCGAGACGAGGTGTACAGCACAGATGGGTCAGCTCTGATCAGGACACCCCTTTCCCGCTAGCAATATGCAGCAAGGATTCGTGAATTCTCCTGCGACCCCGCTTCTTGACACAGATGGCGCTGAAGAGCTGTACTCTCAGCGTGCTGGCCATGATCATTTGCACCAGCAAGCAGCTATGCTGTCGAGTCAGCCGGTTATGCACCAGCTGCTGAGCAGTCAGGACGCCATGGCACGTTTGGCGTCGCAGTCGCCCATCATGCAAAGGATGCTCGACCTGAACCCATTCATGCGGGATATGCTGCGCCCTGAGACAGCAGCCCAGCTNAATTGGTTTGGGTGCAGATCTAGATGAAGCTACATGTAGCCTTGTGGAGAAATGCCTAGCCAGTCCAGAAGCATTTCCAATCCCTGAAGTGCTCTGCCCTGCTTGCATTGAGATTGCCAATGATCGGCCACGGCTAATGGGTGAGCGCATCATCATACAGCTGCTGGCTTGCAAATTGTCANCAGCTGCACTTGAGCTCGACATTACAGCAAGTTGCAGCAAGGCTTACAGACCAATACAAAGCTTGACTGTCACATGAAGAGATGACATGCATGTGCACTCACCAGCTGGAATGCACCCAAAGCCTGTTGCTCTTGTTGTCGCTCATGCTCCTGATGCTAATGTACAAGCTGCATAGTTGTGCAGCATATCATGGCATATTTGTTGCAGTCATAGACATCCCACAATCATGTCACCACCACGTTGCATGTGTAAGCAGGTGTAGCTGGCACTGACTGTATCTCAATCTGTATGAGAGGCACCCACAAACAGGGTGCACTACTTTCATGTGTATGCACACTCAGCGTATGACGCACTGGGCAGCAGGTGATGCACATTGTGTACTGATGCAAGCTGTCTGTAGCTGTGTGCAGGGTGCTGTGAAGCCTGCTGTGGCAGCAGAGGTTGCAGGCAAGCTGTATGACATGGGCTGCTATGAAGTGTCCATGGGGGACACCATTGGGGTCGGCACTCCAGCCTCTGTCATAGCCATGTTCCAGGTCAGGCACTCTGCAACATACAAGCTGCAAGCTGCATTGCTTAGCATAGGCACACACCATCATGAAGAATCTGCGCAAGCCACAGCTTCACAGCAACATGCATGCTCGCGAGTCATGTGCTTCATGTCTATGCATCAATCATGTGTCCAGCATTGCTGGCAAAGCTAACCACAGCCCATCAATCGGTCTCTGCATCTTATAACAGGTGTTCCTGGTATGTCAACAATGGTGCTGACGCTGACCTATGCAGTCAACAGCTGTAGCGCGTGTCAGGATGTCACACCAGCATGCTTTGCGCCTTTTTGAATGGCCAGCTGACGTTGCCATGCATGACAGGCTTGCAGAGATGCTGTGCCTGTGGAGAAGCTGGCTGCCCACATGCATGATACTTATGGGCAGGCAGTGGCCAATATCCTGGCCTCACTGGGCATGGGCATCAAGGTGGTGGACACAGCAGTTGCTGGTCTTGGAGGCTGCCCATATGCCCAAGGAGCGACAGGTCTGTCCCTCTCTGTCGGTGTAGGCTAGCGCTGTGAAGCACTGCCAGCACTCATCAGTATTGTGCATAAGATTTGGCGAGCAAATTTGTGATTCTCCTGTGCCAAATGGTGTAGGTCACAGCCAACCTCCAGGCATGCAATCCAATGCAGTATCGCAAGCAAGTCCGACCCGTAGCACTGCTTGCAGTCTCATGTGCTATTGTTGCACGTAGTTGAGATGGGCATTGCCTGCCGCTCTGTAATGCATGCCAGTTGTACTGAGTGACTTGTACATGAGTGTCAGCCTGCTGTTGATGAATGCAGGTAATGTAGCCACTGAGGATGTGGTATATCTCCTCAACGGCCTTGGCATACATCACGGGGTCAACATGGACAAATTGCTTGANTGCTCTGGCCATTCTCAATATGTTTGACTACAGAGGATGCACTGACATTACTGATGCCCAGCGCAACAATGCTGGTTGGTGTTTTGCAGCCAACTACAGTTGACTCCTGGGTGTCAGTGGAACTTCTGTTGGTGGAGTCCTGACGGCATGACTTGCAACCTGACAAAGCGATGGCTGCATCATTCTTGCAGTAGGTTACAAGCAGCTAGAGAGCAGCTGCCACAAGCCAAGTCCCTGCTTGAACAGGTGCAGCCTCGACACCAGTGTGTGCCTATACAAATAAGTCTTGGACAGTTGTTGCCCAAGAGTTGCTATGTTTTGTGGTATGCCCCCATGTGTGCACAGCAAACACAATACTCAGCTGTACCATCTGAGCGCATGGTCACATATGCTGCTTCAGGACTTCAAATTATGTCCTGTGTGAATTAGGTCCTTGCCCTGTGTGTAAGTCCTAACACCAGCAATACGATGCAGGAGCGATTACCTCACCAGCCATTGCATTCATATTCCCCTGTCTGGCATACAGCTGGGTATACAGAACGCCACAGGCTCGAGCTAATTGTCCCATGCTGCCACAAAAAATTATGCGCGTGTGGAACTGGGCCCCCATCTTTGTCCTCAATACTTTCATAGTGCTGTGGTTCCTGGTCAATGAAGTTGGCTTTGGCATTGCGTTCAGCACCATCCAGATTGTGGATGATGTCAAGACCTTCCATGTGTTTGCGGAATGCTATCAGTGTCCAGCCAAAAGCGCTCTGGCAGGCTCAGCCTGATACAAGTCAGCCAGTCACCATTGCCTTAAATTGTTTGTCTGTGTGGATTGTGCAGTAAGTGGAGTATTGCAAAAAGTACAGTGTCGTGGGTCCTGTACCAAAGCATGCTCAAATGAGTTGTACCTTCATGACTTCAGTAAAAGCTGAAGATCAATACAAGTTCTGCATCTACAGCCTAGGGTCAGTGGTACACATGGTGCCTTGAACATCATTACCGGGTAGCATGCGCTTGCTGCTCAGGCATGCAATTAAGGCAGGTGAATTTGCATTTGTCAGTAACATATGTGCTAGTGTCTCCTGGCCCTCAAGTCAAGTAGCGTATGCCGGTGTGTGGTGTGTATAGAAAGTAGCCTTGGTCTNTGGCATCCGCCCCTTGATCATCAGACCCAAGCCAGTAGGCATTGCTGATGTCATCAATTGGGGACTGGTTTTGACATTCGATGGGGCCCTGCTGTATACCTGCGGCTTCAAGTCACTGTTGTATCTGTTGATGGGGACTGTGTTTGGGGGTGGCCTACATCCCATTGCCGGACACTTGATACAAGAGCACTACATGTTTGTCACGGTGAGTCTAGGCTGCTTCCTGTGCTTTGTCAGCATCTGCTGGGACTGTTTGATGTCTTGTGTGGGTGTTGTACCATGCAGGCATGGAAGAGGCATTTGCTGTCTTGCATTCTGTGCACATCCTATTCACCATCTGCACGTCAGCTTTTTGAAACCTGTACTGCCTGTTGCATATCCTCATATCAAGCCATTGCCATCTGCCATTGGCACCTCACAACACTTGTAAGGTGGGCGCAAGATACCGTGTTACACATTTAGCGTGTACGCACTCCTGCAAGCTGCATGCCTCCTGATGCACTGGCATCATCCAGTACAACTACAGCAACTGGATTACATGTCAGCAGTCCAGCCGATTACCCAAGGTACAGCGTGTGGTCAATGACATTGCATGGTGTGTGCAGGGTCAGGAGACTTACTCATACTATGGCCCCCTCAACCGCTTCACCTACAACGTTGGCTATCACAATGAGCACCATGACTTCCCTCAAATCCCTCAGACAAGGCTTCATGAGGTGAGCAATGTCATTGCTGGCATGCACATGACATGACCGAAACAATATGCTGTCCCTTCTATACTCTCCCTTTCAATGTGCTATCCCTTCTGGCTAATGACTTCTAGTTACTGTATGTATGCAGCCACTTTTGCAGCAGCTGTTGTGTTGCTGCATGTGCACTGGGCGGCTTAGCGTCAGCATGTGTGACCCCAGTAGATGTCAGCATGTAACTGTTATGTGCTTTGACTTGTCTGGGTCCACTCATTGCAAACATGACATCTATCCTTCAGACCATGTACAAGAGCATGTTGCAATCTGACTGCACCATAAAGCCTTTNTATGTGCTTCTGTTCCACATTTAGATGTGCACCAGGCACTTCTTCAAGTGGGCATTAGGCCAACTGCATGTGTGCTGCAAGCTGTACTGCAGGTCCGCTGGCTCAGCCCAAGCTCATATCCGACAATGCACCATTGTCTACTTGTGCAGCATTGTCAGAATCTGAGTGCAGAAGCCACGCCAGTCACCACATCATGCATGTTGTGACTTCACATGCTCAGCACTTTGGCGCAGGAGCACCAACACATCGCCAGGCGGGCCCACACAGTCAGGCTCCAACTTACGTCAAGCNACTTGTCGCAACGCAGCTTTGTGACCTAGCAGCGCTCAGCAGCCCGCTGCGCGTTGCAATAGCGTTGTGAATGTGTCGGGTGTCAACGTGACATCAAGATCCTTCAGCGTTGAGCTGCACCGCGACCTCGGTTCACACGTGAGGGTCGCCAGGCTATCGTGACATGGTCGCGCCTGACCTGGTCGCCTACAGGCTGGTAGGCGCGTTCAGGTAGTGACCGTGATGCAGTCTGCCAGCGGTTCATATCGTAATCTCGCAGCATTGGCTGAAGGTTTTGGCAGCGATGCTTTAGCCGAAGGTAAGCACTATAGCAAGTTCGGTGATATGTGAGCGTTATGGCAACATACGCGCTGCATCAAAAATGGAAGGTCTATGACTTCCCTGGTGANCAATCAGCAACTCAGGACCTGGAGAGCCAATCATGACAGTGCATAGGTCACAGCTCATGTATGAGGCATGCAGCACTCTTGACTGTCAGGCTGCCACTTGGTAGGAGCAAAGCACCTGCACCTTTTGTGTAGACGTCATCAGAGGCTTCAGGCTGCATATCTGGGCTGGGCCAAGCTGACTGTACAGACTCTGCATCGCTGTTGTCCTGTACAGTCAATGCTTGCTGCCCCTGGAGGTGCTCCTCCTCCTCCTCAAACAACTCGCTGTAGATCTCAGATGTCTCAGAATCAGCCTGCTGCAAAACTGCAGTACCTGCAAGGGCAACTTGTTGTCATAATGTCTGCAATTGTCATTTAGCTGCAGGTGTAGCTCAATGTTTGCTGCACCAATTGGCCTGCCTGCAGAGAACAGACATAACACAAACACATAATCGATCATCTGTAGCCTGCCATAGGCAGGCCACCTTGCAGTAGCATTGCACCTGACATTGGTATGATTGCGCTAGGCCAGCAACGTGAACGCTCATATTTGCATGGTCATTGTTGGCAATAGCTGGTCGCAACTCAGGCTGCCTTAGCTTGATCGGGCATACCTGCTGCAGTCAAGTCCAGATTCTCAGTCACATCTTGCTGCTGCTGCCAGGACAGCCCNGTGCGCAGCTGAGCAAAGGCAAGGGTCATGCCCTGCAGGTAGGATGCCTCTCCTGCCCGCCACTGCTGTGCCATCTCCTGCCCTAGTGTCAAGGGCAGTGCCTTCGGCTGCGGAGTGCCTGCTACTTCTGCAGCTGTTTCCACCTTAGCCTGTGCAATACACACCAATGCTTTGCACATAGATGCATTCCCTGCTTGTGGGCAACATGTGCATGACATTGTGGAAGTAGCTCTCAACATGGTATCAATCATGGGGTTGCCAATGCATGTCTCAGTGGCTGGCATTGGGCTGCATTGTGGAGTTTCTTTTAGCTCAAATTGAAGCCTAGCATATGCACAGAGGAGCATGTATGACACAATCACGAAGAATAAGATGTTTGTTCCTGCTGCACACCATCATTACAGGGCTACACCTCTGAGGCCAAGCCAAGCAGTACAAGCAATGTTGCTGCGGTAGCATGTGCTGCCGGCCATATGTCAACTGATATATGATCAGCTCCGTGTGTGTGCACACAACAGATGTGATGGCAATGACAAAAGCACCACCGTACCTGGATGGGTGTGCCATAGGCTTTGACCACATCAGCACCTGGCATTGCACAGGTCAGCAGGCGCCTCTCCACTTCTTCCACCATGCCTTCTGCTGCAGTCTGACAGGCACGTGCCCTGTCTGCTGCTGCAGCAGCTGCCGCAACTGCNATGAGGCTGGAGGAGGCTAATGTCTGGGCCACTGACTTGATCTGACATGGAAAAGGAGACCGAGCCNGTCAGCTACAGTGAAACGGACCCTGCTTGTTTATGTGCTGACATGCAGCAACCTGTGCAGGAGCAGCAGCTGGCTCACCTGAAACTTGGGCAGATTCAGCAGGTTGCAGAGGATGTAGCAAAACAGGTGGGAGCTCTCCAGCTCTTCTGTAGTTCAAGTCTTGTGTTAGCTGCCGGGATTGACCTTGCTGGCATTTCCCAAGGACACCTTGCAGATCTTCAAGTAAAGCCACTCTGTCTGCATACTGTACAGGCGTAAAGCAGATTACGCATTGGGACCTCACTGGATGTACGGAAGAGGCAGGCACANCATCCTGTGCTCAGAATGCCTTACCTGAGGGACAGAAGAGTCAGGTAAGAAGTAAGTGAATTCCTGGAGTAGGTCATCATGAGACCTGAATAGGAGAGCCACCTGCACGCCATCCTGACTCAGCATGCACAGTAATGTCTCTTATCTCAATTCGACAAGAGATTGTGCAGTGCCTTATGCGTCTGCACTGCATTGCACGAACACCACGCACCTCGTCGTAAACATTGCTGATGTTTTTCTGTCCCTTGCGATACATGTTGAGGATCTCCAAGAAAGCCTTATACACCCTCTCATCCGTAGCAAAGCGTGTCTGCAATGCAACGTGTAACAGCATGAGCTGTCGTGGAACTATATGTTCATGCCTGAATGTTTCATCAGTACATCAGCAGCAAGCATGCGGCTCACAGCAGACCTTCATGCTGCATACCTTGATTTTGTTGACATAGTTGATTGCCTGATCAAACTCCACTGGTTGTTTGGGCTACAGCAGAAATGAACGGGGTTACGCGACAAGCAATTTGCTCGCAGATGAACGCTATGTCTGGCTCACAGGCAATGTCGATACGATTTGAGCGCAGGCAGGCCGAAACGAGAATGCATACCTTGTCCTCGTCGGGCACGAGGTCCTGCGCTGTTATCTCGTAGCCCTGCACGAATGCACAATCAGGTTCGGGAGGGCGTCCTGGTGGTCGGCATGTGTAGACGGTGCCGATGTGTGGGTATGCACAAGACTACTGTACCTTTGGCAGGAAAGTGTTGAAGCCCAGAATCAGCTCAACATGTCCATGGAACAGCATCTTCACCTGGTGAATGACTCCCTCTGTATTGATCCTGCAGCTCCACACAGAGTCATGCGTATACGCAGGCTGTCCCCACACAGGGTCGTGTAGCATACAGAACTCAGCACAAAGTCTGCTCGTCAGGTGAACATAGGTCTTGGAGCTGCTAGGAGCTGTCTTGCTGTAGAGTAGCACCTTTGTGCCTTGAACTCCTTCATGATCTCCAGGAATGTATCATAGATATGCTTGTTGTTGGAGAACCGATTTTTGACTTCCCGCAAATAACTCAATGCATCAGAGGTTGTCAATCTGTTAGCTCCTTGCATCCCGGGACCACCCGTCATTGGAGCTCCATCACCTCTGTAGTGGCTGCAAGCCGCAAGTGCATGCAGTTCTGCGTTGACTGCATCCCTTCCGAAAAGTTGCAAGGCTGACTCAGTGTAAGCGAGGAAGCTGAGCTGCTGAGTCTAAGCGCAGGTGCCACGANAAACGGTGAAGCACTTGAAGGCTGCCTGTTGCAGCATGAAGATTTGTCAGCATACTAGCATAGGTGGGCAAGAGCAGTGCAAGTTCAGCAAGTTGCAGCATAACTGCAGACTGCAAATTTGACTTGCTAACAGTCTGGTGGCATGGCGTGTGGCTAAGGAGCATGGAGCAGCATAAGCCCGAAGGTTCGACTACCATGCTTTGGCAGGTATGCCAGGTAGCATATCAGGTCTTGCAGGTGAGCTCAGTGGTGTGATGTTCAGGCTGGAGTATGGCGAGACTCCGCTGCCTGCGCAGCGCTCTCACGTTTCGTACGTAGCAGAACGAGATGTGAAAGTGCGTGATTTACAGCAGACCGCACCACTTGCGCTGTTGATATCGTCGATCGTAAGCTCAGCTTGCAATAGGTCATCTCCGTTGCTACTAAGTTCTCGGTGGAACTGGTCGGACAAATGGCCGCTATTTATCCTGGGTGCAATTGTCTCTTCCTCGCTCGCAGTGCGCTTGGCACCAGGCATGCTTGGGCTGTGCAGCCCCAACGTTCCTCTCAGGTGGATTTTGTCTCGAGAAGCAGCAACGGTCAGTGCCAACAACGGTCGACGGCGCTTGTCTCCAACTTATCAAACAGCTGATCAACCAGCAACCAAGGACGACACAGTGGCATTGCTACCAAGTCTCGTCAGCAGGTACGGGTTGCAAAGGAGATCACGCAAGTTCACAACACTGGGCAGCGTTTGCATGCAAACTTGAATCTGAAGTGCATTACTGGGCATGCATCTGTAGGCAGCTGCACATACAGGGCCTCATTCTTCAATGCAGACACTGTGCAGGTGGCAAGATGCCATGCAGGTAGCTTGTATAGAGCATGACTGCCTGTGACATGCATTGCACCTGTACNAGAGCACAGCGCAGCGTGAGCTTCGCAGCCCCAGCGGAAAAAAGCCCCAACGCCAGCTCAGCAGGCACAGCAGGAGCGTGCAAAGCATGCTGCTGATGGTATGAGTGATGATCATGCAGCTGCTGCTGCTGCAGCTGCTGCTGCTGCGATGCTGCTGCTGCTGCTGGTGAGTAGCCTAAGCAGTCCAGCACTTGTTGCAAGTCCCTCAGCCCATGGCAGTAAATCTGATACTGCAAGCATTCCGGCTTCGCAAGGGAAGGCACCGAGCTCTGCTGGCAGCACTAGTGGGTCTGTCAATGCACTGCCGCTTGCCTCATCAGCAGCTCCCAAGCGCAGAAGCATCCTGAAGACAGCTTTGGGCAGGATGATGAAGTGACATTAGCAGCACGTCTTTACAAGCAATGCATGTAAGCAAACATGCAGCAGTGTTGAGGCAGTACACAATGCTCACAGTACAATTGCCTGATTTATGCTGTCACGCAACAATGCAGCAACAATGTAATGACTAGCAGCATGCATGGGGTCTCACAAGAGTGNATGCCTTGTCTGCACAACCTTCACAGGTACAATGAGTGTCAACTGCCCTGCGTGGCTTAATCAGTTACACCATCACAAAATCTTCATGCAGCTCTTACCTGCATGGTGCACAGACACCTCATGCACAAACCACAAAGCTATTGTGTNTGCTGTCTAATTCGTATCTGCCTAGCCACAATGCATTGTCTGAAGCCAGCGGTGTTGTGCAAGTTGACACCAAATCAACTTCCACCTGATCTCGTGGAAGCTGTGTGCAAAACAGGCTGGACACAGTTGCCTAGTCCTATCAGGCCCTGGATGGGCAATTGTGTCTGACAAGTTTCAAAAAATTGGGGGTCATTCATCATGTGTGTGTGTGCGTGTAGTCTCAAGCCAGACGGTGAGCCAGATCCATCCAGTCTGCATGGTAGCTGCCCCACAACCAAGGGAGAGAAGTGGTCTGCCACCAAGTGGATGCATGTGGGCTCTTTTGGGCTCAGTGCACAGGCACAGAAGGCCAAGTGGGGTGATTGCATTGATGGAGATGATAGGTGCAGCGAATGGGCGGCACTAGGCGAATGCAAGAAGAATGCTGGTTACATGTTGANGTGTGCATGACTGCAGAAAGAGCTGCAGAGGCTGGAGGGCATTGAGCAGGCTGAGCAAGAGCTGGCCCTGCTGCAACAGGCGCATGCACTGGCCATTGCCCAGCAGGAGATGGCTCGCTTGGCAAGCGCTGATCAGCAGGGTGTGGTTGCGCTGCATGAGCAGCGCCTTCAGNGGCGGGTCTGGGCACGCAGCTCAAAGGCCATGGGCTTGGGGCTGGTTGGGCTGAAGGGCTGCTGCGACTTGCCTCTCCTAGGGCCCCTAGGGCTTGCCAAGCGCCCTATTGCGCCTGGGTTACTCATCAAGTCTTCATATAGAATGGGCACGTATGCTTGCTGCAAATCCACAGCCTTGTCAGACCCATTTGTACTTGCAAAAATTCTCATGATGAAGCTGCAGTATGTGACATTGTGAGTCCTGCCAGAGACCATGCTAGGTGTTGTACAGCTGCAAGTGTTTCGTACAATCATCTTGACAGCAGCTTCAATATTGCACCTACCTAAGTGCACCATGCACAATGGTCTTCAGTGATGCTGAGCACCAGCTAATCACACAATGGCATAGTGCAACAGCAGCATGAACNACAAAGCATAAGCCACACTAACTCATGACAGCAGTAAACATGCATACAGGCAGAAGTTGAAGTTCAAGCTTTGCATGTGTTGAGAGGCACCGGGATGATGAGATTCAACTGATGGTCTGGAATGTTCGACGTCAGCAGCTAACCCTGACAGTGGCTGATTGTGATGCCTTGAGGACAGNCTTCAGTCTGCTTCACGTGACTGCTGCTGCTGACTCCGCCTAGGCATCAGTGGCCAGTGAATGAGTTGCAGGCAAACACTGATTACTGAGTTTGACAGAATGGCATTTGATATACCGCTACATGTTCAGAATGATGCATGTTGAACGCAGGTGGAACTGCCAAAGGGGCATCCATACCAGCTGCTGCTCAACTCAGAGCTCAAAGAGCAGCCGATCGCGCCCACAATGAAGCTGTCCTTGCTGGAACTGACGAGCAGGTGGTTCAAGCGATAGCAGAAGAAGAACGACAGGTGGAGAAATGCTGCAAGATACCCCAAAAAAACATTATTTGCTTCTCCGTCACGATGTAGTCTGGCAAGAGCTGACAGGTCAAGCGCCATTTTCTCAGTAATAGAAACCTGGGCATCACAAGCTGCATTCCTGTATGCAGCATGATGCGATGTAGCAAGCTGTATGTCTAGAGTCTGTTGTGGCTGTACAGCGAGTTGCAGAGGGTGTCTGACATGCAGGCTGTCACCAAAGCTGCNATCTGGGATGCTGTTCTCCTGGGATGGAGATAAAGTAGCGTATCAACCAAATCAGCTGGCACCTGCTCATGTTCTCTCAAAGAAACATCTGCCAAGCAGTGATGTCTGGTTTTCTGGCGCCTGGCAGTTGATACAAGAGCTGCTGCAAAAGGAGCCCAGCAACAGACCCAGCATGGACAGCGTCCTTCTATGCCCATTCTTTACCGTTTTGCCTCCAGCGCAGTGACACTTGAAAGGAAGTTCAGAGTCCTGACAGCCCACCTCAACAGTATCCGGCAAAGTGCCAACAGAGCCCCAGCATACGTATTTACAGTACACTCAGNGTATTGTTGCTACTGTCCTTGATGCCTGTGCGACTACACGCTCTGTAAGCACTGCTCTGGCTGCCAGCAGCATTGGGGGGCATGCTGCAAGCGGCATGAAGGGACCCGCTTTGCAGTCAGGCATGTCTAATGTAGTAGCCACTGTGCAGGCAGCAAGAGCANAGTCATAGTTGGCTTTGTGAAAGGGAAACAGGAGGAGTTAGGGCACGTAGCAGGCCAAGCCATCATCAGTGACTATTTGTATACACCAACTGACGCCACTGTGCCTGTATTTACTTCATTGATGGCCTTGATTTTGCTCCAGCACCACACAACAGGTAAACAGTAGCCAACATGTCAAGGGCAGGGTGTCCTACTTGCCCCAGGTACCCTGCAGTGCCTGACTCAATGAGNCGCATGGCCGTGGTACTGGTGTTTCTCCTTCACAATAAGCTACCTTTCTGTGTTGCATGATGTGCAATGCAGACTCACGGGCAGCAAGCTACAAGTGATGTGCATGCTGAACACCTGCAGTGTGTGCTGTGCTTGCTGGGAAATAAACACCTTGACTGCATGTACATGTAAGGAAGACACACAACAGGAGACATGCAGCAGTTTCTGTGTACAACCTATGCTATGCACGCTCTGATGCCACAGCCGCAGCCATGGAGGGCTGGGAAGGCCACAGCTGTGGTGCACAGTGGCAGATTNTGGCAATGTGTACACTGGTGACTGGTGGGAGGATCAGAAGCATGGACATGGCTGCATGCAATGGGCCTCTGGCGAGGTCTACACTGGCCAATGGGNCAGTGAACGAGCATGCCTGATCATTGCGACATGAGAGCTGACCTTTTCACAGCAGGCCCGGTCGAGGTGCTACTGGCAGGCTGCCGCCGCTTCTGACTCACCTGCATACACAGCGTCAGTCAGCCACCAGCAAGCGCAGGAGTTTTGGATAGTAATCCAATGAGTGATGCAGCTGCCATAGGCCAAAATTGTCTAGCTCCAACTTGGCCTTGGCCAGTTTGTATGCAGTTGATAAATACAATGGATGCTTCCTATGCTGTCATGAACGCACTCTGTGTGACCTCATGTCTACGGGAGCACCAGCAAGCACCTACACCCCATGATCATGCTGCTGGTTGTGGTACCCTGGCACAGTCTGAGGGCACAGGCTCAAAAACACAGCTTGTACACAGCACGAACAAACAGCAACAGCACGAGGATTCATGCAGTCAATGCTGTAGACAAGTGCAGCTAGCAGTGGTGTCGGCAACCTTCTCAGTAAGTGTAGCGCTGGAGTCCTCCTGCCTGGCTGCTGCAGCATGCTGCACTCCTCCTGACACCTTTGGCCGGCAGTGCTCGACATCAGCATTGCTGTCAGCCTGCTGAGACTCAGCATTCGCTGCCCTGGCAATGTGCTGCTCCTGCTCTGAAGCCTCGACAACAGCATGCTGTGCTGTTCCAGCAGGATGTGACTCCAAAGTGTGGCTTGGACTGTGCTGGGCATGCTGTGCAGGATTTGAACTTGACAATGGTTGTGAGGGATCTTCACCGGGTGGCTGCTCTCCATTGCAATGCGCCAGTGCTCCCTTGTGGGTTGCCACAGCACTATCTGCAGTGCTGGCGTGTGCTGGCTTGGCCACAACTGGCTCCTGGGCCCTGTCTGTGCTTGCTTGCTTCTCTGCGGCGNTGACTTATGCTAGCGCATGTAGGCAACGCGGCCTCGGCCAAGGCATCAGTCACTGCATCATTTTGGCATTCCTTGGAGCATGTGACTTTTGCAATACAGTAGGCTTGCATATGACCCAACCACCACACAGAGGGATTTGAATGAAGCAAAATGAAGCTTACAGTGCTCGACCAAGGCAAGCTCTGGATTAAATGCTGACACTCACAATATGCTGGAGGAGATTACCTCCATCTCCTTGCGCCCCGTGTTGTGGCCCTTGACCTGAGCTTTGCTGTCAGACCGCGCCTGCACTAACTTGGTCTCCAGCTCTGTCATCTGCTGTTGCAATGCCTGCATTCAGATGCAACCAAAGCTTGACATACAGCATTGCTTACAAGTGCGCTGAACTCTGCCTGGAGCTGGGCTGTGTTGTGTACCGATGTTACAAGTACATTCTATTAAGTGAAGCGCATTGTCTGTCCAGAGACAAGCAGTACATGCAACATGGCAAGAAGNTGCAGAGCAGTGACCAGGAGGCATGCCTGTGCTTCTGCGTGACATGGCGGGAGATGTTCCTCGACTATCCCTGGCGGGTCCCCTACTGGTGGGGCGTGAAGGGGGGCGAGTGGTTGCAGGCGACATACCCCGAGCTGGGCTAGCCTGTGTGGAGGGCCGCTGAGCCCTGCTGCTGCTGAAAGGCCTGCAGGTGACNTTTTCTCGTTTTCGCTTTAGCTGTATGAGAAATGCACTGTATGAAATACGTCCAGCGGGCTGGTCGAACCACTTTGCCATGCATGCTGCGTCAATGCAGCATGCTGATTATGGAGATTAGCTTACGTTCCCTGCCTCATATAAGCATATTCATGCTTCCCTTACAATATCCCTTGCAACACCATCATGTGCATGTGACCCAGGCTAATTTGCATACCAAAGTAAAGCACAAAGCGACAATGCTGCTGGCTACGACACACTCAGCAGCACTACCACAAACCCAACACNTGAGGTCCCATGTCAACTTGAAGGCATGACAGATCCCTGGAAGGTGTAAAGTGACGTCAGGACGCCATAGCCTGAGAATCTGCTCACAGGCAGAAACATGTCAAGGTTGGCGCCAGAGCAGAACACATGTCAATCAAGGTGTCGTTTCTGACTGTGTACAGCTGCATCCACAGATACACAACACTTGGGGGCAGCATGAGTCGCCTGCAGTGCCTCACATGCATGCAGTCTACCCGCTTGCAGTTACATTCCTTAGTTAAATTCACTCACTCACCATGGATCCAAAGCACTAACAGCAATCAGCTTTGTGTACGGCGCGATGTCAGCCTTTCTTGACACATATCCCCATAGAGGAAGTGAGTGAATGAGTGATTGAATGGGTGAAGCCTTGACAACACAGCTGACTATGCATTTGCGCTGCATGGCTGTCAGCTTCAGAGAGCTGACCTTCACTAGGCTGAGTCTGAACACTGCTGTGACCAAAGGGGCNACAGTACTGTCGGCTGCTCCTTAGGCCATAATTAGAGGCAGCGTCCTGTAGTTGCCTTTGGCTATGGAGTCAGTGCAATTAGTGCATGTGGAATGCTTTTGTACTAGAGTATGTTGCGGTGGTTGTGTACTTGGGCATGCGTCATGTTGTCATTGGGTTACACAAGACGGCACAGCTGACTATGCATTTGCGATGCACCCGATGCAAGTGTGCTCGGATGTACAAGGAATGCCTCGAGACAAGCAATCGCTGCCCCGCTCAAGTACAGATGGAATACTGCGACTTTCAGAGCGCAAAGGCAGCCAATTCTCGAAGGAGCCGCTGAGATTTTTTCGTAAAACAGCTGATCACGCAGAAGTCCCGGCCTGCGTGGCTTTTCCCGGACATGCTAGTGCATGTCGGCCGCTCTTGCGAGCATCTCAGACTGAGCGAGCAAAAGGTGCAGTGCAATGACAGCTTTGCAATGCTGAAGACTTGTTCGAAGGNAGGCTTAGCATTAGCACATACAACATGCTTCTGTGCAGATTCTGCAGACAAGCCATGGAACAAGACAAGGTCAAGAATCCCATGTCACAGGTCCTCAGCAGTTCAGCTNACAGTATCCCTCCTGGCTAAGCATGCGGGAGTGGACAAAGCCTTCATGCAGGTGTGCACTGCCCCATAGCATATATTGATATGCAGGCTGTGCTGGTTGTACCTGTTGCTGCTGCCGTGCTTTGGTATGCTGTGCTGTGCTGCAATGCAACGTGCTTTCCTGTGCTGCAATGTGGTGTGCTACTGTGTGCTCGCCTTTGCCATCAGGGAGACAGCAGCGTGTTGCGCGCCTTCAAAGCCCTGCCCTGATGATTGACGCTCCCAACAGAGCTTGCGTGTTTGTCACGTGTGCTGTGTATCGCACCACGCTAAGACCGCTTGGATTACTTCAGAACTATTGCTGCACACAGGACTGGATTGCTTCGGTCAGAGTACCGTCCGAGGAAGCCACAGCCCTGAGTCATATGGCAGACGCTGCAGCAGCTGCCGCTGCTTACTCAACGCAGGGCGCCGCAGGCCACTCTGACACCATGTTTGAAAGGGCCCGCCGTGCTGAGCTGGCAAAGCGTGCACAGCAGACCAGCGACGCCGTGCTGAGAGGGGTTGGCGCTGTAGGCAGTCACATGGCAGAGGCACATCAAGTCAGCGGATATGACGTGCACAGGTATCAATTTGTTTCATACATTTCTGTCTATTTCATGACTGCATGCAATTTATCTGTCTATCTCATGAATGCATGGGATCTTTTTCTTGAATGCATGAGTAATGCCGAGTGACCGCATTGTTGACAGCAGCTGTGGACTACCAACAGCAGCTTGTAATCAGGCCATGCATCACCAAAGCATGACGTCACTTGCAAACAATCTACACCAATCCTCAGACCATGCTTTCTGTGCCAAGTTTGGCGCTAAAAATGTGATGATGACAGCGTGATCAACTATTATAGATAAGTACAAACTGCTCAACTTGAAGCGCTCTTGGCACCAGGCACACATGCAATCCTGCAGGCTGATGCTACATGACCTGCCTTATTACCTGTTTAGCTATTGGCTGCAGCAGCGCATTGGTATTTGTCAACGCAAGTGACTGGATTTCTTCCTTTGTATGTTTGTGTTTGTTTCCTGGCTACTTAGCTACTGATTTGCTGACTCACATCACAGCTGCTGAAACCAAGGTCAATCTGAAATCGGATGTTTACCTGGTCCTTTACCGTTTCCTGCCATATGTATGCCACCCCATACATGACTGTCACAGANAATGACAGGCATGACCAGGGAATTACGGTGCATCATGCTGTGACACTTCCAAGTCCTGTTGGCATGTGCTGCAAGCTCCTGACTCTGCGCAATATGCTTATGCTTGAATAGGTGCATGCCTTACCTTCATCTTAGGGTCAATTCGCTTGAACATGGGGGCATTTTTCAGCATGTCTGGAATGATTACAAACCTGTAGCAGATTCACTTAGTGTTCGTGACTTGCCTGAGTTGTCACATGCACAACAAATTGCATAGACTGACAATTTACTTATTGCTGCTTAGAGTGATGACACTAAAGCAGCAGTACATTAGTATGCAGGCAGTGCTACATGACACGCAGCATGCTGAACTACCTTATTCTGCTACCTCTGATGAAGATGTGCTCAAGATGCGAAATTCGCCCATCCTAAAGCATGCAGCTTAGTCAGTGCGCAATAGCAACCCAAGTTGAGCATCGACATTATTCTGCCACCTTTGCTGTGGCGGTGATGTTTTTCAACTGGCAGTTCCAGTTGTCTTCTGCCTCGTGCAGCTCGCCCCTATACGTTTCTCCGGACTTGAGCTCAACCTGCAAGGTATATAAGCACTGCTCAGCTGCTGGTTGGCTTACAGATTTGCAGTGCTCGACACGATGCTCACCGTTAGGACGTGACCCTCAGCTTCGTGCAGCAGTTTTACAGGAATGCCCACCCCTTTCGCAGAGGACATCCTGAATTTGAGCTAGACGCAAACCGCAACTTTTGATCGAGCACAACACCACGAGTACTGGCTAGTCGTAGCTGACGGTCCTGTGTAACACACCCTTTGACCAAGTGAGACAATCAACGACTGTGGCGTTGTGTGTGAGCAAGTGCGCTGGTTCGAAGTAAGGACGTTGCGCAAACAGGGCAATGTGGGCGAGTTTGTTCGGAGGGTTTTTGCACTGCAGAAACCAAAACCCCATATGCATGCTGAGCAATGGCACTCGCATTGCATACTTCGCGTATACATTGACGGATAGTGTAGTCCCGATTGTCGTGGTCTGACATTGTGCAGTGTATCGCGTCCTGGTGTTATAGCTGTTTGTACAACTGTACCGAGTGCCCCGACTGGGTAATCACCGCACCTGAGCGACGATATATGCCCCTTATGGCAGGTCAGTCCTGCAGCTGTAGATCGACTCTGGTGCAAGCCCGGTGCGCAAGCTTTGCACGACCGTTCCATTCCAGACGACCATTGCGAACATGGACCAAAGTCAGAGCAGCCGGAGAACAAGGTAGAACAGCTATGTGTAGCTGAGGCAAGACTCTTGCCTGCAGCATGCCTTTACAGCACCTGTATGTATGCAGGACCTTTCAATGAAGGAGCAGCACAGGTTAAGAAGCTATTGACGCGAGACAAGCGAGAACTCATGGGTGTAGAACAAATAGGACAGCGTGCACGGACAGAGTTTGATGAGGAAGGTCCATCAGATCAAAAGCCATCCACTTCAGGGACAGAAGAAGGAAGCACAAGCAGTACTGGCACAAGGCGGNCACAGCATAGGCCCATTTGAGTTAGCTGACATGCTCAAATGCTCCGTACTAATGTAGCAGATTGGCAGCATTGCAAGCCGTGAATACAGCCGTATGCAGCCTTGCAACTTACGGTTGATGCGTCCGTGAGCCCTGTATGTGCGCCTTCGCTGCTTCTGTGCCTGGTTGACCTGGATGTGGGAGATGAAAAGAGCATCTGTGTCCAATCCCTTGACCTGCAGAATGGTTTGGACCAGTCAGCTTCTGCTGTAATAATTGGNGAGTCCATGCCTCAATTGCTGCCTCTACTACAGGAGCAGGACGAGGAGCTTGAGTTTGAAAGACTCTTGGAAGAGATTTACGGCACCAAAATCCGCACAGAGGTTGTCATCCGCTTGTTGGGCATCCAAAACTGTGTAGACACTGTTGTGGGCAACGCCTACATTAGAGGGGTATCTGGTGGCGAGCGGAAGCGAGTCACATCTGCAGAGATGCTTGTTGGGCGCAAGGTATGCCATTTCACTGCTATGGTTCTCCACACAACATCGAAATAACTATATGCTTGCTTGACCACTTTGCTCTGCATGCTGCTGCAATCACTGGGCAATCTGAGGTGGTCCATAGGCTCCACAGCCTCGATTTGGTCAAGATGAGTTGCATGCTGACAGTGGCACGATTGACCAGCAAGTGGTTGTATGCTCAACACTCTTGATGCCTACTGCAGCGTATCATGCTGATGGATGAGATCAGCACAGGTCTCGATAGTGCAACCACATACAGTGTGGTGGACTTCCTGTGCCGGACTACACATGTGATGGGCATCACCACCATGATNGGGCTCAACAGGCCAAAGCCAGCTCGCATGCGAAAAGCAGCTGTGATGATGACAGTCTACCTGCACATGCACAAACACATGCTCAGCAAGAAGCACAGCCTGCTCAGGCAGCTGCAAACGCCCCAAGTGACAACAAGCAAGGGGCAGGTAAGCAACGCAAGCCGGCTGCTGCCAAGCGAAGCAGTGCTTTGCCGCCTAAAGTGCCTGTCAAGCCTCAACATGGCAAGTCTCATACCACTACTAAACGGGCCACAAGGTCCAAGCCAACAGAGGCAGGCGTTGGCAGCAAACAGCATGCTACACAGCAACAGAGTTCCGGGCCCGCAGCTGCATCTGCTAGGGACAGTCAACAAGCATCTGAGGGCCATGCCGATATGCACAGCAGTGCCAGGCCATTGCCAGCTGCAGTCAGGGAGACTCACGCCCTGGCTTCCAAGGTGTTGCAGCAAGCCCTAGGCTCTGGTCTTGGTGTAAGGGCAGCCTCGCTCCCCAAACCGCTGGAGGAGCCTCGGCAAAACAGCTCAGACGGTGAGTGGCATCAAAGCCCATATATATTTAGCTCGTTGCAAAGCACTTCCAAAGTCTTGCAATCAGTGTTGTGTTGCCAAAGACCACAGTCATGTCATGTTGCACAATCTTTTCAGCNTGTTGGTCTGTGCATTGAAGGGTGTTGACATCGAACGTCCGCCTGTGCTTCAGCATAAGGCACATATACGTAGCATCTGAGTCACTGACGTCGGGTCAAACCAGAGTTGCCTAATTTGAGCTTTCCAGGAGCTAGTAGGGGAGTAGATACAGGTCAGTGGTTGACCTTGCTGACATGAACATAGTATGAGGCGTTACTACAAGAGCTTACTTCTTCTCTTTTCACCGCTCGGTTGACATTCTCGAGTGCTAAGCAAACCAGCTGCCTGCAAATTTGATTTATTTCAGTCGCTTATTCAGGCATGCCAACAATCAGATATGCAGTCTAGTTCAAAGTATGCTGCAGCGAAGCTATGTAATGATCAATTAGCCTCCTGAACCTGCACATTTTGACGACCAGCTCAAGTGGCTGCTCGCAGACACACGAAGAGTGTGACTGCAGCCCCAACTGTCCCATCTTCTTTCACGTGCACCAAAGGAGATACCCAGCTCAAGCTCTTCTATCTGAGGCATGCGCCTGCAGATCTCGCTGAGCAANCTGATTGCCCAGATGGCTCTGAGACCATTCAGGTTTGGATGCTCTCCATAGCGGAGATGCTGCAAAGACTGTATCAGATCTCTGTGGTGGAAGCTTTGGATGAAGAGGTATAGGCTGATGGCAAACTGTGTGCTGCACAGGAGTAAAGTGCTGCATAGCAAGGCGAAGAAGTAGGGATAGTTGACTCGGCCAACACAGTTGTTGAGCCACATGCAGTGGTGATCAAAATCCTCTGTGCATCTGTCACATACTCTGCAGTGCTTGCTGCGTGGTCTTACATACACCTGCAAGAGCACTTAACTCTGTAACAATCTCTGAAATGATCCTCCCTAAATGCACATATGCATGCGCTGCCTCTGCATTCCAGGGTCNCGGCATGTTGACTGCAGGATGATTTTTGCAGCAGTAGCCTTCTGTTGGGGGACCGTGTGTGTACTGCAATCAGGCAGAGAGCATCGCCTTGAGAGCATTAAACCTGGCAAGGGCATCAATTTCTCAGCATATTGTCGATTTTTTGTTGCGTGTCATCTCTGCGCAAGGGCCATGNGCGGAATTGGGAAGCTTACCGCCTGATGACAGGGGAGAAGTAGGTTGAATAGCCTGCCGAAAAGCGCCCACCAGCCTCCATGTTCTCAAGCTTTCTGTCAACATAGTGTATGGTGTTGTTGACTATGTAGATGACAGGCCGCATATCGTTGACGACAGACTTTGATCTTCCTGGTGGACTGGTCAGCCCAAGTATGTCGTCGACCTTGATGCCATACGAATATCTTGACAAGTAACTCTTGATCAGAGGAGCATANTTGCTGCAGACCTGATTATAACGCTTGGGCATGTGCTTTGTGTGTAGACCTCTGCAGGAGAAGGTCCAGCAGAAGTTGCGCCGCCAGCCAAACAAAGAAAGATGGTGGTGAGGTAGGTGGTGGATCAAATCGATCAAGTGCTCAAGAGTTAGTTGCTCATATATGTTAAACTAGTGCTGATTTTGATTGTGTTTGTGCTAGTTGTACCTGTATGGTTGCCAAGGCTGCAGTTATAACCATCTTACTGGATTTTTAGCGGCGGCATGACAGGACACATGACAGGGAGCCTGCGTGCTTGCAGGTCGAGTAGCTGACGCACAGATGTGATGCTGCTCCTTACGCACTGGTGTGCAGGTAGATTGGGAATGCTTGTTGCCGGCTTCTGCTTTGTGTGTTGCTCACTTCCTTTNTACTCATGTGTGCTTACCAACAGCACTTAAAGCTCAGTTGCTCACATTAGCTGTCAAGTCATGCTCATCCAGGCAAGCTTTGTTCGTGTTTTGGGCTGTTGCCTTCAAACGAGGTTTTGATGCCATGCTGCGCAANGGCTCTTCTCCCTGTACAAGGAGCTTCTCATGAAGCAACACGCTCTTGGCAGCAAGACAGAAGATGGTATAGTTGCTGGAGACGTCATATCAGATGGGGCAGCGAGGGGGGTGCAAGACACCAAGCCCCTTACAGCTGAGGATACCCCTGCTCAGCCAGGTCACATGTCCTCAGCAGTTCAGCTTCCTAGACTACCATCCACAGCTAAATATTTTCCCAGTGTCGTTTTATCAAGAGTGCCTCTAATACCCGTATTGAGCTTTCATCTCATAAAAGCACCCAGACAGCTGTTTCCTTAGGTAACAACAAAAGTAGCATCAGATCAAGCAATAGCACTGATCTCAGGTGGTGTCAGCATTTCATGCTGTAGTGTCTCGAAGGTCACAAGTAAATACGCTGGTCGTCAATCAGGTACTACCGGCCACAACACATGACAACTTGCAAGCAGGCGAAAACATGCGTTGCTGTGGTGGATAGATTCTCACAGTGTTTTGCAGACTCGCATAGCAGCATATAGGGCGCAAAGCACAGCTGATAGCGTCAGCTAGTCAGCAGAGCCGTTTGTCTACATACACTGACTGACATTGCTTGCGTAGCATTGCTGCTGATACACTTCACAGCTAGGTCATGTATTCGCTTCTGCCCTACACGCTGCAGCACTGCAATTGGCGTGCGCCTGTTTACATGCCACAGCAACAGCTTACTAGTTGATNGCCACAAGCACCATATCGCAAGCTTCAAATGAGGACCAAGCTGAGGATCTGCATGCGGAGTTTCAGCAACCTCTTGAGGACCATCAGGTTGATGAGGACTTTCAGGTTGACTTGGATGACAACCTGGATGTGGATCTGATGGAAGAAGAGCGAGCTGCGCTGGGCGTGCACGCTATGCCTGGCCCTAATAGACCACAGCAGGCACAGCAGCAAGACCCTGCAATTCAAACTCATACCAGCAGCAGGGAAGGACAGTATCAGCAAGCAGTGGACACAGTAGCNGGGCTGCTGCACTCACTGTCTCCAATGTACAAGCAGTTGCTCCGACAGCTGACAGGCAGGTTGGACCTAGTCAAGCGTTATCCAATCTGGCATCTGCTCACCTGTCAATGAGCACCCAAGCAGCGATCAAGTACATGCAGCGCCGCTATGGCGATCTTGTGATTCTGCCAAACGCCATTGCAACTACGGGTAGTCAGCAACAGGGCAGCCAGGATGGTGAGCATGCAGCTTCTGACCCTCCNCTACATCTATTATTTTGTTTGTGAACAAAATGGCAGATGAAAGTTTTATAGAGTCTTTTGTTTTTATGCAGTAGTGTGACAAAACAGGTAATTACGTTATACATTGATACAAAATAGATTGTATCTGAGTCATAATCACAATGGAAAGTTTTGATCAGGTGCCCACCATTGATAGGCGCCTACCAGTCGGGTCATGCCCTCCTGTTGGGAATACAACCTTGTACAAGCACTACATCTATGCTGCATTGTATCCTGACATGTGTGCTGTCTGCTTGGCAAGCCAATCCCTTTTGCTTCACACAGGAATCGTTACAGTTGTCATGTAGGCCAGAACATAGATTGCGGCTCAGACTAAGAGTTTGTGCACTGCCAGCTTGTGACACAATGGGGTGCGCAGGAACGCACAGAGTTTTAGTGCAACCTACTCAAGTGACAGTAAACCCCTGCAAACAAATGGCAACTGCTGCAACAGGGGTCTGTGTCTGAGCAACGCGTGGCAACTAAGACATGCAGACTGTTACGGGGGTTGCAGAATGAGCAAGACACAGAGACACAGAGACTTGAAGCACATCCAAGTTGAGCAGCCAGGCAAAGTCTCCTTGGGGGGAAGGGGTGGGGGAAAGGTAAGATTGTACAGGGCAGGGGTTTTGTGAGAGCAGNTGCAGTATGTTATTGCGCTAGTCCAGGAATTTAGGTGGTATTCGTGGGCTGAGCAAGCACAGCAAGGTGGGGTCATGCAAAGCCGCCAGTCAAAGCTTGGGTATTAAGCTTGATCAGCACATGCATGTCCACCCTTGCAGTAAAAAGCATGCAGAATTTAATGCTCTACAATTCAACTTAGAGCAAGCTGCCTGCATTCTGCAAGATAGGATAGAGCAGGGGCGGCTGATTGCATATTCACATGCCATCTTTGGTGCTTCAGACACATGGCCACTCCTGCCTACTTGATAGCGGTGATCTTTACCATACAATGTGACACAACACCATGCTGAAGGCAGGCTAGTATGCTGGCATGCCGCATGCACTCACAAAGGCAACATAGGCTGCGAGGTGTGGCGAACCTTGATTTCCTGCAGAGCAAAGCTGTAGCCAATGCACATGCGTGGCCCTGCACTGAACGGAACAAAGCTGCCCAGCTGTGAGGAGCGGCCCTCCTTGTTGAGCCACCTGCAGCAATGAAGCCTTCATCACACAGCATACTCATTCTCATGGAAGAGTTTTTGCTTGATTGGTGCAGTCAATCTGTGCTGAAGCACTGGCATGGGCCACACTTGCTGCANCAGGTCTGCAAAGCGCAACAAAGCTTCTGATTCACACGAAGCAATATGACCACGTTGGCCACAGTCACAGATACATGCAGCATTTGTTACAAATGGCATCAAGCTGTAGTAATTGCCAGCTGACAGTGGTGTTGAGAGGTGTTGTGTGACTTTTCATGGTGGCAGCTGCCAGCAAAGCTTCTGAACAAGGGTGGGCTTTGTGAAGTTGGGTAGCAGCAGTCATTTGCTAGCTGCAGTTCCGAGAAATGCGGTTGTCCCCTAAACCCTACGGGGTTCAATCAGATGCTGCCCTTCCCAAGCTGTACCTGTTGCTGCACGGATGTCGTACAAACACACTTGTCACGCTGTGCAAGCCATGCTGAGCGCATCCCCCATTTTCCCAGATATATACAGGCTACAGAAGTAGCNAGCGCCTTGTTTCTGATAGGCCCACCCCGATGCGTCTCAGGCCTAGTATGAAGTCCTGTGTGACGCCCGAGGAGTACTGGCGACCAACACGGAAAGAGGCTGCCTCGCAGATGGTCGGGCTCCAAATGGCTGCTGTATTCAATGGTTTAGAATCTTGGTCGTTGTGTGTAAAAGTGAATCTTCTTCTTCTGACAGTTTACGCGATGATCCGGGCATCGAGTTGCATGGCTGCAGGACAGATNATCATGAGCGATTTCGCCATCCATCCTTGCTGACACTGCGCAGGGAGCAGTGTTGCCTTTACCTGCCAACAGATCTCGCTTTGCCCAGCAGCAGCACCCTTAGCTTNTAGGCACCGAGGGGATGATACAAGCCGAGTCTTTGTGGGCGTCTAAAGATGACTCTGAAACCAAATCAAATGCTCCAGGAATCCTGCCCCCTCTGCCTGAGTCCCAAATCAGTGCTCTGAGGCAGCAAGCAAGGCTCAGGAACTTGCACCTTGCTGGATGCGAAGAGTACAGAGCACTTGACGAAACATCTGACAATGATGCACCGCTCAGTATGCCTATTGAGCTTCAGGTGTGCTTGTTTGGGACCCCTCTCCTGCCCTGTCCGGCCCTGTTGTACTATGCCCTACCAGACCAGGCCTTGCTTTCTACACATTGCCCTGCCCCATCACGCTTTGCCCTGCCCTGCCCCGACCTNTGTTGTGAGTAACGATGGGTTTCCTGCATACATGCTTGGTCTGCGAGATGTGCAATGGAATGATTTGAGTTTAAGGCACATCCTCTGCTGCAAGCTGCACAGTACGTGCCAGGCAATGGCAGGCAGCTTCTTCATCGCTGTTGTTGCTGTTGGTGTGTGCTTGCGCGGCGTAGTCCTTGAGCACTCAGGACGCTGCCTTGTGATTGATGACACGTGCCTAAGCCTGGTAGTACCTGCATGCTGAGTACAGCATGATCAGCATGCTGCGAGCATGCAAANATCATGTTCAAAGTTGCAGTCATGCATACATATTGAGCCTTTTTGAAGTGGACAGTTATGCTTCAAGGATCCTATGCATAGTACGTGCATGCACAAGCAAGGACAGCAGGATGTGCTGCACTTGACTGCTGTCCCAGCGTGAGTGTGCCACAATCTGTCGCTCCGCCTTGCTTATCCTTGCATCCTAAGCATTGCAAGATTGTGTTGAGCATGCAATGGCAAAAAAGCTTGCGAGTGCCTACTTGATGGGCGCTAGGGACTGCTTGGCCAGGCAAGCATCCCAATCAATGGACTTGAACCACGGGTGATTCTTGATGTCACTCACCCCGCCGTTCAGGTTGCCATACCTCCTGCTCAGGTCAACCTATAAATTGCAATGGCTTTCATAGAAAATAACAACCAGACAAACACTGTAGTGTGGGCTGCCATGGTCTGTGCATTGACATGGTTGCTGATATGCTTGAGCTACGCTACACTCCCTGTACATGACTTGCGTAGCTCTGATACTGAAGTGAACTGCTGAAAAATTGAACGTTGCCAATGTGTCTTGCAGTGTCAGTGCATGCGCGGCTNAGACCAATGTGCAACAACAGGCTGACTTCCATAAGTACCGGTGGCTTATGTCTGCCAGCAATCCATCTCGCTCAATTTGATGCTTGCAGGCCAGATCTTGAAGCCGTTCGCTCTGCACCGTTTTCATGACATCCTTCCATTCATACAGCCTGCGTATCTCTGTCTGCTGAGCAGTGTATTGTTCCTGTGCCTCTGCCACTTGCCTACACACATATCACATATGCAGCTTTCAATCGGATGGACTTGCCGGTGGCTGCACTGCTCACACTGGGCAGCTCCGCAACTTCTGACTGTGCACTAGACCCAGATCACAAGCCGGAGGTTTTGACACTATCATTACCTTTGCAAGACCTTTTCTAAGTGGCCTGTACCAAACTGGCTCTGCTGCATTCCAACAATCTCTGCTATATGTGATCTGTGGCTTGCATGTGAACTGGTACTGTATGTAATTCAGTTGTGAGTAGCTAGACACCCTGGTTGTGGTTGCAGCTGTGCCAGTTGCAATGTCCCTGTTGTACAGAGGCCAGCACATGTTGCAAGCGGTCATTGNCGGTATAGGGGCGTCAGTGTTTGACATAGCCGCGCAATGCTTGACATGAGCATGAGTGGCGTATCAGTATGCAGTTAATTGACCTCCTTACAGCTGCAATTGCATGTTTTACTTGCTGCNTTATCTACTTGCTGACTCATCTTCACGAAACATGTCCCGTCAGCATGCATGAATAGCGTCTGCTTGTGGCTATGCTGCTATTGCTGTCGTGTTGGATTTGACACTACTACGACTGCTGCTATACCCGATACTGCGCACATCATTCTCACGTGCTGTTTCTGGTTGTAGCGGTGATGCAGAGCTGACTTTGATGTCCAGAGGGACATGTTGAGTGCACACTACAATCCCATGTACACACATGCAGAGCAGCTTCTGCTTCAGGAGAACCTGCGCAGACACTCTCCAAGGCATCTGCCTTGACGCTGTTGCATGAGCACTACCATGTAGCCTAGCCTCTCCATAGGAAACCCTGAGGCCACTGCACTCAGTCTGCTGACCCAATCACGTCGTCTTGATGGTGCTGCAATTCACTGCAGGGCATTCCACCACCACCAAAGCTGCCCCAGGGGNTGCCTGCTGTAAGGCGTCTGCTCATACAGGCTTGAATAAGAACAAGCGGTGCCGCCTGGTAGACCTGCCCATAACTTTGTTGCATGAAATCAGCAAGAGGCTGGATCTCAGCTCTCAGCGCAGCCTGTTTCTTTCCAGCTCCAAGCTTTACAGTTGCTGGCACCTACAACTGCAGCCATATCAGACACAGTGGTGCTTCNGTGCTGAGCCTTGACTCGACAGGAGAAGCTCTGGGCTCATCATGCTCAGTCTGGTGACATGGGCTTGCTTGATTTGGCTCAGCTTGTAGGCTCGCCTTATCTGGCGCTGCTTGTGGGCTTGCCTGACTCAGCTCAGCTAGTGGACTTGCTTGATTCAACTCAGCTTCTGAGCTTGCCTGTGTTGGCAGCTGAGGACTCTGTGCCTCGCACGGCAAGGCTTGCTGATTTTGGGGAGAGCCTGAGCATACGCCACTGTCAGCAACCACGCCAGAGCTCTGCTGCTCTGGGCTTTTGACTTGACTGCTGCTGAGAGCACCAGCCNTGTGCTAGAACCAGGCATGCAAAGCTCATAGCAGACCTGCAACTTCTGCATTCAGGTGCATGGCTATGCTTTGGCTTTGCTGTTAGCTTTGATATGACTCACAAGTTGTGTGAACTTCCACAGGTGCCAGTTCATTGCATGAACAGTGTAAGTTGTGAGAAGCTGCTGCACTGCATGCGCTTCAACACANCAATGTGCAACGGCTTGTTGGGTCATCAAACATGTGCACAACGCATTGGGTAGATTTATGTGTACAGGACTTGTGAGTTAAAACGTGCTTGGCAATTGTGGCGCTTTTGTCAACACAGCTGTCTGCTCAAGCAAAGACTGAGTGATTTTCGATAAGCACAAGCAGTAGACTAACGACCGTTGCAAAGGCTGACACAGAGCCTGACCCAGCACTGGCAGAAGCTAAGAAAGAGTTGTATCACTTAGTGCCAAATCACAAACTGGCAGTCATATACAATGATCGTCATGGCACTTCAGGCATGCTATGTACANAAGATTGCCTGGTGGAGTTGGCTGTGTGGTTGAGCCACCGAAGCCAATCCCTAGAAAGGAACCACAGCTGCATGTTCCTGTTGAATGCTGNGCAGGTCAGCAAAAGTTGAAGCAGATCTGTCAGCTGCCTCCCCAGTCAAGCAATATGGCAGCTTTGATACAGAAGGCTGATGCTGCACAGGTCTGAATCTTATATCTGGATTACATATCTGATGCCGTCATGCTTGTTTGTGTGGCTGCTGAAGAAGCTGTGCCATGAGTGTTAATGCCAAGACAATTGAAGAGCCGTTTGTGTTGTTGCCGAAGGTCCGAAGTCTGCACAGCCGCAGCACATATCATACTTGTGACTATGACAGGACCTGAGAAGTGAGTGTTTGCATCTTTGCCTGTGCTATGCCATTGCACACATGGAGTGTGTCCATCTTTGCCAAAGGCCCTAAATGTGTCGAAGTGTACAGCCAATACAGGCACTGACTGTGCAAGTTGAGCAACAGTATAGTCAACTGTGTGTGGCAAGCATGCAAACAACACATCACATGCCTTGCAGGTTTTGACAGATGGNAGGCCACTGACTCTAGCAGCACCCGCTTTGAGGCACGCAAGCGCCAGCTGGAGCACGACCTGGACAACANATGGCATACTCAGCTCGAAAAGGTTGGTCTCAAAGCACTACCTTGCTGCTGTACAGGTATCGCGACCAGCGTGACAGGCCTGATCTGAGCAACCCAGAGTCCATGCAACTGTATCTAGAAACCCGCTTTGAGCAGCTCAAAGCAGCATGTGAGCTTGATCTGTGGCAAGAGGCATTCAGAAGCGTGGAGGACATTCAGGGCTTACTGTCACAGAGCAAGAAGGCTCCTAAGCCCCAGATGATGGCCACATACTATGCCAAGCTCACCAAGATCTTCACCGTGTCAGACAGCCACTTGTACAATGGCTATGCCTGGTACAAGCTGTTCAACCTGTCCAAGGCATACAACAAGGGTCTGAGCCAGTCAGATGTGCAGCTGATGGCTACCTCAGTGCTGCTGGCAGCTCTCAGCATCCTGCCNAATGCAACCCCCCTCCTGAACAAAAGTTGTAACAGCCGACACGGTGCAACTCTCTTGGCGTTGGCTTCCTGCATCCCTGTCGCTACCCCTTTCAAGACATGTTGATTATGCAAAGAGTCCGCAAGACGGCAGTTTGGTTGCTCATCACGAAGGCCACGACATTCAGTGACAGTAATGCGGCTGCACGCCTGTCATAAACAAGGCGGCTGCAGCAGAGTACATTGTGTGAAGCAGGCTGTGACGTAAGGTTGCTATCACTAGCAAGCTCATGTTGACGCTATACTGCTTGGACGCATAGACTGCACAAACGGTGCCTGCTAGGAAGGCACTCAACATAAGTGTACCTCCTTTGCTTGACTCTGTCAGCAATGAACTCCAGCCTGCCTTGTGTAGGTGATGGTGCAAGATTCATGGCTACGGCAGCTTCAATTTTCTGACGCATAGCCTGCACAGTATTTGAGATGCTGAGCACTACATCACAAGACAGAGAGCAGTGGTGTGGACAGTTGCACTTGCGTACGCAAGCTCAGTCTGCCGCTCAGACAATGTACAGGGTGGTGGACAGCATCAACCACACTTTGATGTGTTTCCCCATCTTGCTGCAAGCTGCTGTAACAGGTTACTGAATAGAGAGTTCCTTAGCNCACCTCGCTGATTGCAGGAGTCTTATCCCAACATGCGTGTTTGACGCCACGCAGCAGGTTCACCTTGAAGTTCTTCCTGTTGGGTCTGAACCCAAGCTGCCAGCATGTGCCCTATGCTGTTGTGCTGATCAGACATCAACAGCATCCCGCAGCGGCTGACAGTTGCTGGTGATGCATACTGCAAGCTGTGGCACTCAAAGATAAAGTTGACGTTGTTTGCAAACTGGATGCGCTCTCCACTTGGCATGGTGAGCAGCCTGCACATCAAGACAGGGACTGATCAGACTGTCTTCTTGCAGCTTGTGGCTCCAAAGACGAAGTACACATGTGCTCAGGGACTCTGACAACAAATGCATCAATACGCAAAACAGGGCGGTCTTGTTTTCTTGCACTGAATGGCCGTAATGTCAGGAATTAGCACACTTCGGCAGTGCCACAAGTTTGATGACCTGCCTGTTGNTGCTAGAGCACCTGCTGTATTATTGATTGGGACGCCAGGTGTCACTATATACATGCTTCAACTGTCCAAGAGCCTGGCGGTGAAACGGCTTCGCTTGCACACCAGCTGGAAGCATCATATTGCGGTGCTTGAAGCAGGTGTCTAGTATGTAGAACCTGTGCCAGTTGTTCATGTGGTTCCAGTGCCTGTGGTGTTACGCAAGCATACATTTGGCATCTTGAGTGCAATGCCATACACAAGAGCGTGTACGATGCTGATTGTAATTTGCGACAACAAATACCTTGCAATGTGAGTGTGTGTGAGTTGCATACCTGCCAAACCCGTGCTACGCAAAATTGCACAGGACGTGCAACAAAATCCACGTACACAAGAACCGACATAAGAATACTAAAATTGCACCCTACACTGTCTGATCCTACAAGGAGCCAGGTCAATACATCGTGTCACAGTGTCATGTCAATGAGCAGATCATGTTGTCGTGTGCAAGTGGCATGAGTTGGCCAAACCCTCAGCTTCGGGGTGAGTGCTGTTTGCACATCATGCTTGTGATAGCATGCAGAGTGGATGGTGCGTGCTTGGTACCTCCTCTTTGCTACTGTTGTGCTGCTGCTTCAGTCAGNGCACACCCAAATTGCAATTGAACCCCTTCAGAAGGTTGGGTCAGTGCTGGCACTGCATCTCTGGACATAACATGCAGTGTCTGTCTCTAAGTGCTCACNTGTGTACTGAAGAGGGCATCTGCAGCAGTGCGGGTGCGCTGAGCTGGGTCTGCACCATCACCAAGCCATGCTGGATTGTCATTTGGAAAATTTGCAGGGATTTGTTCAGTGGCCATTGCTGCTGCTGCTCTGACTTCTTGCATTGCTTCATCAAACAACAGTGACGCCTCGGCTAAGCTCTCGTCTGTACTATCATCAAGCCACGGTGGGGATGCTGCATCATCAGTTAGAGAGTTTGCAGGGACTCGACCACTGGCCATTGCTGCTGCTGCTCTCATTTCTNCGCTGCTGCAGCCGTGAAGCTCCTTCAGCAAGTAGAGTCCTTCACTCAGGTAGGCAGAGTGCCTGACTGTCAACATCATCTGTGTTAGCTACCATCTAACACTTCCAGTTGTATGTGCTAGCAGCTCGTGAAAGGTATTTGTTGCATTGCTGCCTGTTCAAGTCAGCCCCTCTTCCTGTGCAATACATCTGCTGCAAGACAGTGTGACCTACTCATGCACAGATGAGTTGTGCAGCTATGCAGTCGCTGACAGATCCACACATTTGCATGTGTGTGATAGTAGAATTGTAATCTCGTTGTGATCAGGGTATCATACACATCAAGCAGAATCAGTGCTGACCCACATGCTGCTGTCTGACCATACCTACTTGAAGATTATATGCACTTTCAGTCAGCTCGAAGGAGCATGGAAAGGGTGTCAGGCCAGCATACAGGCCAGCATGGATAGACACGTCCTGTAGTGCAGGGTCACGCAGCGCCTGTGGTTGTTCACGGCTTGTTGCAACATGAGACCAAGCTGTCAGTCNAAGTACAATACTGACAGACAGAAGCTCATTATGTCGTTGCATGCCATGCAGGCAGTGTCAAGCTAACAGCAGCTGTGTGGCTTTCTCCTATGTTGAGAGACACTTGGCAGTGGACACTGTCGACAGGTAACACATGCAGCTTGCTTTTGACAACTGCCAGGAAAGGCCAAAGATGCGGTGTCATGTGTGACCCACAAAGGCTGCTCACCTCCATCTGAATGATGTCCTGCTCAGCCTGGGCAGCCTGCTGGCGAGCATACTCCTGTGCCTTGGCATCCAGCCGCTCTTGTAGCAAGGGCAGAGCTAGCTGTGCTCCAATGGCTGCTCCAGGGTCATCACAGGCAACATTGATCAGTTGTGCTTCAAGGTGATGCAGTACAGCCCGGCCATCCTCCAAGCGCTTTTCAGTGCTCTTCAGCTGACTCTGTACCCAATTGAAGAACTTGCGGTCATCTTCATTAGCATATAGCTGCCGTCTGACATCCTGCGGCACAATGTGGGTGTCAGTTACTTTTGTGGAAGGCCTCACCACGGCCAGTCAGCTTGCAGTACAAAGTGGATGTGTGATTGATGGTACCACGCATAACTTCTTCTGCTGGAAAGCATTCTGTGCAANAGCTTGCGCTCCCTCTCAGCACGCTCCTTTTCTAGCTTGTCTTCCTGCAAAGTAACAACACAGACACCTTGCTACATGAGGCCATCCCTCATTGAAAATAGTTTTGGGAGCATCGCTCATGCTGCTTTAGCCAAAGAAGCTCACTTTGCTGACATTGATGGGCCTTGCAACATGCAGTGGTGCAGTTGTGGTGAACAGANAGACCAGCGCAGATAGTGTACCGCGCGAGGTTTACCTGCTTTAGCTTCTGTAACGCAGTGCGCGCAATTCGTTGCGCAAAAAGGCCGCCGTTGGACACTTGTGCATGGCTGTGAGGATAGGTGTGTGTGCATTTCCACTCAGCCTCAACTCAAGATTCTCGAGACTCACTCACAACTCAGACCCATTTACATGGTTCACCCGGTCTTCACATCACGACTACCAGCCAGCCAGCTGTGCCTCTACTGCTCCAGACATTGGATCGCATGGACGCCAGTCGATAAGATAGGGTGCTGCCTGTCCCCGAGCGCATGCCTCGCAGCAAGCATTCCCACATACATGCAAGCGAACCCTTTTTGGTTGCCACTTGCGACGGCTTTCCCCAATCTCGTCTGCGTCAGCAGAGCTCCACACAAAAGCGTGCAGATTATTTTGCGCAGTCGCAGAGCTGTCTTACTCAGCTTGCGGCGTTGAGATATAGCGTGACTAGCAAGCACGCAAGCNGGAGAAGAAGTCAAGGAAGTTGCCCATCCAATGCTTTGAGGGCTTTCGGGGGGTCTTGGCAGGGGCTGCTGCCACTGCTGCCTCCACCACAATCACCTCTGGAGCAGGCTCCGGCACTGCCTCTGTCTGCACTTCTACTTCAGCTGTTGCCTGGTCCCTGAGTGGCCGCCTCCTGACAGGAACACCAAGTAAGGTCAGGCAGTACTACAGTCAGCTGCCGCTGAAGCAGTGAACCCCTGTCAGTGAGTGGAAGTCGAAGCACACACAAGCATTGCAAGTGTCTGTGCTGCTGCAGCAAGTGCTGTCAAGGNGGGCTGGCTGCTGTGTATGTGTTCATGTTGAGGGGTGATTTGGGTGGAGGGTCTTGCTGGAAGGTTGGCCTGCTGTAAGTGCTGCCTGGTCTGCTGTCCTCCCCGCTACTGTAGCCATCATAATTGTTGCCCTGCAGTGCATATGTGCAGCATTGACACACTGTANATATAAGTACACCAAGCAGACAGAGGGTGATGTTTGCTGCTCCGAGTCAAATGTCACTGAAACGTCTATGTCTCGACTTTCTGGAGTTTCAGGGCGCCTCATGAATGCGTGGAAGCGTTTGCTGGACACAATTCCATACACTGCGCCCTCCTCCACCTGCAAAACGGCAGGACATGTAAGCTGGGCTTCTGATACCATGCGCCAGCAACACAAAATTGCAGATGTTACATCGTGTCAAAGTGTGCTTCCAGCTTGCATATGCCCATTTGCCAAGAAGGCAAGGTGCGATGCAAAATGCCAGCTTTGAGCAAGGCAACATGACTCCTATACACGAAACATTGGAGCTGGCACCAATCTTTGCTTTGTTTGGATTTGGATCACGAGGCATCTGATTGCACACTGCCCTTTCCCATGTAAAAAACAGTCAAAGCAACAATGCAAGGCACTCAGATGTCACTACTGCCAGAACAACAAATGTTACCATGTAGTACAGCAACTGAGCAGCNTGTGCATTGAAGTGTTGAGGAGTGTCAGCACAGGTATGCCTGCACATGCGCTGATGACAGCATGTCTCAATACGGGCCTTGCATAGCCAAAATGTCACCAAACAGTATGCTGAGTGCCAAATTGTACACAGTGTGGTCTTGACAGCCTGAGCACTGCAAACACTTGGCAGCAAGCCCTGTTGGCTGCGGTTAGTCTGTATCATTACAACATGCATTTGTAGTGATCAAGTGGAGTCTTGCCTGCACTCATCAGCCTCTGGGTTGTCGTCACAGTAGACATCTAGAGGGTCTTTTGTGCTCTTTGCCTGCTTCTTGTCAGCAGCACTGGCAGAAAGCTCCTCCACCTGACATTCATCAGGCAGCTACTATCNTCTCGGACCATATCTCTTGTCCGGTTAACCCGTTTCGCTGTTACAGTGTCGCTTCAGCCATCACGTGCAAGTGCTCAGGTGCGCAGCATCACTGCGACTGGCATGCATAGAAGTCATGGCGGGGCGACAGTAGGACTTATATTGAGCAATCACTGTCGCTGGAAGTCATGAACCTGCTGGGAAAGCTGGTGAAGAAACTGGCGTTTTTGAAGGCGTTACTCAAAGTAGGGTTTTCTGGTATGCTTTTGCATGCATCACCTCACCGGCACTGCAGGTCAGCACAGCGACGCAATCAATACTTACAAACCATGTCCTTCGTCAATCAGTCCTTCACAACTTTGCCATGTGGTCATCGCCTGCAGGTGACGCAGACTAGTGCTCCTGATCACTTGAGCAACGCAGTACAGCTAACAGGCCGTTTTATTGCTGCAGGCCCCGCGTGTCACNACAGCTTAGTGCTGCCAATCCGCAGTTATGCCTGCGGAGTTTGGGCTGTTGATCCCGAAGCAAGCTCACTGAAATGCTGCACACACACTTTCTTTGCAGCTCTTACACATAAGAAAGAGCACCGCACATGAGATTGTGTGATACCCCGCTGCACATTACTTGTAGCAGCAAAATCTGCGCTACCACAGGAGGGTCCTCAAGTTGAGCAATGAACGCCTNCCAGATGCTCCAATGCACAACTGGTCCTGTTGCGATGGTACATCATGTCTACAAGGGAGAAAGCCCCGCTCATATGTTTGCTCAAAGGCAATCTGTCATATGATCTATGCATAGACATCACCAAATTATCGTAGAAAAGCCACAAAACTCTTCTATTGGAATGCAGGTCACTTCGATGTAGCAGATGTAGTGCCGGTGAAATCTTATCGGAGGTCGGCCCCTATGTATGTTACACTGCAATTTATAACTGCAGCTACAGGCACGTTATCATCAAAACGCCCAGATACAACAGTGACACGCAGAAAGCAAATGAAGTCACAGCGTCATGCGCTGCCTGAAGAAAGCTTACATTACTGTGCCATGTAATGCTTTTAGAACTGATATTCAAGGTGAAGCTGTAACAGCAAAGACACTCCTTTTCTTTCTCGTCATCGTCAACACGAACAACGATCTCAATCTGATCTGCAGAACTCTGAACCCACTCGTCGCATGACAAATGCCAGGCCACAACTGCTCGGCATACATGTAATCCCCTGAAGAGTGGCATCATNGGGTGTGGAGCAGTTGCTCACTTGACTATGGACAGAAGTCGCAGTCTCTGACCTGCCTGTGCATGCTGTACACCGACTCAAGAACACATAGTTGTTCCCTGCAGGAGCCTATTGGCACACATGGGTCCANACATTGGCAGGCGTGATCTTGCCGCTGACGCCAAAAGTAGAACTCTGAAATCTAGCGCAGCGGCGCCGCTTGCTGCCAAAGCAATAGCGCAAGCAGCAGCAACTGCGATATCGANATCCCTGCTCTAATCTAAAGCTGAGCACAGGGGCGTGTCGCCAACTCTAGGCTCAAGGCATCTGCTGTATTGTNGAACGGCTCAACTGATGGCAAGTTTGCAGCAAGCTGCTACTTCTTGCGCGTCGTGAGGCAGTGCACAAACTGCTTCTCTGCAGCAGACACACAAGCTCGATGTGTGATCGTGCAAGACCTGCAGCAAAAACATATGCTGACCGTCACCCAAAAGCTCAAACGACTGCAGACAGAGCATGGTGTCATTGTTAAAAGATTGTTTGGCCAAATGACCCTTGCATGCCTTTCAATGATGCTCATCTTCATGAACTGTGTATGATGAATGATGTGACTTTGATGCAGGTAAAACAATAGTGCCAAGCATGACGTGACTCAATCAGGCGCCATACGCTCTGCTTGTAGCGTGTATTGACTTGCCTGCATGCCGCCCTCGAGCAACCCCCAGGTACGCTTCTTGCCACCATCTGCACTTTCAAGCTGTGCAGCATGCACTTCACTGTAACAGGACTGCTTACAAGGGTAGATGGGCGTTTCTCAGATGTCCAGGTTGCTGTATACTCAAGCGGGTACACTGTCATCTCAGGGATGCATCTTGGTCCGATCATCACCCTGACGATTCTGAAAGTCTGTCGGAATCGCTTGTGCTGCCCTTGACACGGAACGGNGCAACAGCTGACCATCTTGGCAACAGTTCACATAAGGTAGGCAGGAAGCGCACCACAAGCCTGCAGTGCACATGTTTAGGCTTCAGCACAAAGACAAAACACAGCTACATTGTTAGCACAGTGGGTCAAAGTGGGGAGGTCGGGACATCATTGAAGAGCAAGCAGAGAGCTTGTCTGCATAGTATGTGACTAGCAAACTGAAGCAGCTGCTGCACAAGCGTTTGGCAAGGGATCTACTGAAGCAGCAGCTCAAAGCCACAAACATGCAGCTTAAACAGACTCAAAGCCAACTGCAGCAACACAAGGAGGAAGTCATGCAGCTGCGTCGAGAGGCGTCAGAGCAGCAGCTTCAGACAGACAAGCAGGCACAGCAGCTCAGACAAGCAAAGGCAGATGCTGCCCTTGTCCAGAAAGGCAAGGCACATCTGGCTAAGCGCCTTGAGGAGACATTGGCTGCTAAGCATGGCCTGTCTGAGATGGATCACAGGGCTCAAGCTGTACGGCATCAGCTTCAGCAACAGCTGCAGGCAGCGCANGGTGGACTTTACATTTATGCCTGATGCAGTAGGGCATGGCAGACCATAGAGAATGCGATAATTTGTCAATCTATCTATCAATCAATCAATCAATCAACCAANGGGCATAATGCAGGTGAAGACTGCTGTCACATCACGGTGTTTGTCCTCTGCTCTTGTCGGGTGTTACCAACGGTAGGGCCAAACAATATTCAGCAGGACATTTGAGTCTGTGTGACCAGGGGTGGCCTCGATGATAAGGTGAATTGGGAGTTGAGTGTGCAGCCACAGGCCAAAGATCTGCAACACGGGTGCAGCAGTGCTTGCATGTGTAACACAAGCGTTTCACTCAAATCGGACTTCACACTATCACCTGACAGGGCAAGGGACGGTCGTTGTCTCATTTCAATTAGTGAGCGACACGCTGTTCGCAAGCTGAATGCACATTTGTAGACAGACTTTCTCCTTTACCATGGACAGATTTCAAGCACGGATGTCACTAGACCACATCAATTGCACTTGCACGCAATAACAGCCCTGGCAATACTATGTGAGGCTGCCATGGCCAAAGCAAGTACTGAAAATACATGGCAATGGGAGCATGCATGATGGTCATGACGCTTTTGCTTCTGCAGCTGCAGCAGCTTGTGAGAGGTTTCTAGCACCTGCGACACAAATGAATTGATGGAATGCGCAGGCATGATGATGTATGAAGATGCCACAACACCAACCTGTGGAGATGCAGATGCAGACTGGTCGAGCCCCCAGTACTCCACAAGGCTTGGCAACGCATCTGCAGTGCCTGCTGGGCCACTTGCATCANTAGTCCTGCAGCTCACTCCTGAATGGGCGTCAAACGTCACTCAGAAACTGCTGGCAGCGTCGCATGCTGGAGTGAATGCAGTGCAACAAGTGCTGCCAGCTGCTGTGGTTCAAGATATTTTGGAAGCTCTGTGTAGCTTGGTTGTAAAGGAAGCTACTGTGGTTGAAGTGAGTCAAACCCTTTGCGCTAAGCAAGCTCAGTGAAAAGCTTGTCAGTTGTGAAACTATGGAGCATTGCTGTCACGCTGCAACTTCTGGTATGCTGCAGGTCCAGCCAGCAGCAGCAGATATACCTGTGGTGGTGGTGGGAGACACGCATGGACAGCTGCATGATGTCTGTGCTATGTAAGTGTTCGCATGCTGCGCTGCAACAGGTGCATGAGGCAACTTGTGTGCATGTTCTGAGTGCAGTCATGAGTGCAGGCTACAGCAGGTTGGACAACCTTCAGAGAAGCAGCTATATGTCTTCAACGGTGAGCATACAAGCTCATGTACTACCTATTTTCACAACCTCATATGCTGCTGCTTGGCAGGGGACTTTGTTGACAGAGGGGCTTGGGGCCTAGAGGTGCTTGTGGTGCTAGCATGCTGGAAGCTCGTCCATCCAAAGCATGTGGTCATACTACGTGGCAACCATGAGTGCACCACCTGCACCCATATGTATGGCTTCAGAGCAGAGGTCCTAGCCAAGTATGGGCAGAAGGCATTCAAGGTGACTTGTCAGCACACCACAATAAGGAATTGCCTTTGCATGCAGCCAGACCTGTACGCTGGCACAGGCTGCAATGGGCCACCTGCATGGCACAGGCATAACAACACGTCACTCTTTAAGACAACAAAACTATTGTACGAGTCACCAACTTTGTACTGTGGCATGTCTTGCAGGATGTGTACAAAGTGTGCAAGAAGCTATTTGCTGCTCTGCCACTTGCCGCAGTCATTGCAGAGAAGACCCTTGTGCTCCATGGAGGTAATCTGTGCCGTGTGATTGCTTTGTGCTGCTTCGTGAAGGGGGGGCAGGGGGGAGGAGAATCAAGNCATTTGCCGTTTTCAGGAGGGTCTCAACCCTGCTGTGCACCATCTTACTGTCACTGCACCCCTTGAGTTGGGCACACGTGGCAAANAATGTTGCTCAGTGCACTCACACGTGTGAGCTTGCCAGCCCTGGCCAGCCCTTGCCAGTCCTGGCAGCATGTTGCCTGCCTTGAGGTAAAGCTTTGAGACCCTCTGGGACACGCCAGTTGGCAATGTTGACCCCATTGGGCAAGACATCACTGACGTACGGTAGACGCAGGGTGCTTGGCATCGTACTCAGAACGCATACAGGGCCTCTGCAGCTCTGCCGCGGTCTTCTTCGGGTGCAGAGTCAAAGTTTCAAATGATTGAAGCCTGGGCATTCTCCCGGGTTCTGAAATTGGGTTTCTGGATCCCACCGGGAGAAGCTCTCAAGCATCTGTCTGCCAGAGAGCCGACTCCAGTCAAAAACTTGCACCTGTCACTCGTCCTGCAACACTTGCTTGTTGCGATACTCACTGTTACCACTCAGTCTCACACCGCACACACCAACCAAACATGTCGACCGAAAGATTTGTGATCTCTCAGCTTGAGGCACACTTTGCCAAGGACCATGATCTGGTCGGCAAGCAGGACCCATACGTAGTGTTTGAGCTTGGTTCAGAGAAGATCACCACCCCAGCCATCAAGTCTGGTGGTGTCTCTTGCAACTGGGAAGAGAGCTTCACTCTCATCGGCCGCAACGAGGCCAGCGACCTCCAGGCCACTGTTTACAACAAGAACACCCTCAGGTGAGCTGATGGTGGTTGATGACCCAAACAAGTTTGCTGCACAGGCCTCGTTTTCAAGCGTCTCACTGCACATGTTCCTTTACAATCTCTCTAACCTGAGTTCACATGTGGCAGGCCGGATGGTATGCTTGGCATGGCCACACACCGCATCTTGCACAAGACCGAGCCCGGCAAGCTCAAGATGGAGCTGACCGACAAGAAGGGCAACAACACCGGAGAGATCCTTTTCATTCTGCAAGCCAGTGGTGGACGCTTTGCTCAAAGCGGGAACACTTCCAGCAACTCTAGGGGAACTGGATCAGGCGTTGGCTCAGGCACAGGAACCGGTGCAGGCCTTGCTGGTGCCGGCGCTGGCGCTGCCGGCCTTGCTGGTGCCTCAGGTAATTTCTCTTTGCAGCATCGGCTACTTGGTTCGCGCTACTTGGTGCTACGTTAAGAAGTCGCAGTTGTCGTCTCTTTGCTGTGATGCTGCAACTGCAGTGNAACATGCCACTTCTTACAGAAGCTGTGCCATCTCTGTACCAGATCTGCCAAGCAGATTGGGAGCCCTTACGCACCTTTCTTTCCAACTTATTGTGTGCTTCAGTGAGCAAAGTCTGTGTGCACAGTTGCAAACAGGACCAGATGTTGCCTTCGCACATCTGTGCAGCATTGAACCATATGAGCAGCACCACGCTGAGCGCAGGTTCGAGGTGAGTAGCAACCGTTGCCAAGTGGTAGTCTGGTCACCTGTTGTGCACATAGCGCAGAGTCATAAGAAACCTGCAGCCTGTCTGCCGGGTCCTTCAAGATGCTACGGATGGGAACGCGATCACACGGTATACATGCATGCAAGTGCCCAGAACATCGTGCGCTGAGTTCATAGTAACGGTTACCNATCCGTGCGTATAGTCCGTTCAGTACAACCCTCACCTCTGTGGCTTATGCGCAACGCATTTGACAACGAACGCTTTCCAGGCGCATATTTTCTTGGGTGTTGAATCGGTCTGAACGGAGACAGACTATACGTCGGTTGCATATGTTGGCAGGCATGCAATTGATCACACGCCCCAGGCGTGCTTGCAAATGGCATTTTGAATCTTCAGCCAAAGCGTCGTAAGCTTCTCACAGAACTTTGCTTACTGACTGGCAGCACGCAGACAGCAACTTGGACCTAAAAGCTCGCCCAGCAAGGTTCGCTTTGAGGTTCGCTTCACGTTGACCACCTGTTCCATGTATCCTTCATCTTCATCTTCTGATGTCAACATTGGTTTCAGCAGTTTCGGGCTTCTGCCAAATCTTTCTACTCCAGCTTTCAGCGTACAACTAGCGCTGGTCACACACAGATGTGCCGTCGGCATCGGGCAAAGCCCCTTTACGTGCATGGTGGTTGCGTAAGCACAGCATGTGACTCGATCAGATCGTGACCAAAACCAATACTGTCGCAATTGATCAGGAAACGTGCCGACCTGTGGCGGGTTAGATGGCTGAAGCGAGCACCAGTCGCACGCTTCTTGTCCCTGTCGATGACACTGAGGTGTTGTGTACCTGTGCACGTGAAGCATTCGTGACACACAGTGCAACCTAAATGCCCTGATGCCACATAGGAAAATGAGCGAGCTCTAGAATGGGCGTTGGAAAACATTTACAGACAAGGCATGTGGTGCCTTGCAAACTGCGCTGCATAGACAGCATCCGACACAGGGCTGCTGTCATGCAGGCCATCTTGCATTGCTCCTTGAAAACGGAACAGGGCCTATGTGACCAAAGCCTGGACAGCTTTCCTGATGCAGTGCGCAACAGCAAAGTCTGCNAATGCGATCCTGTTCGGCTTCACGATGAATGGCCTTGTTGTGCCAGCAGCGTTTTGTCGTCAGCTATGGTGTCCAATAGTATTGGGATGAGCTCATGTTGTTCTCCTTTCAAATTTATCAGTAATGTTCTGTAGTTGCAGCAGGGGTACCCATGCATCTGAATGATACAGTGTGACGTGCTTATGACAGAATAATTTCACGTGATTCGTGTAACGTATTGCACATTTGGTGCTAGGTTCATTGGATGCCTGCTGTTGCGCTACGTTCCTCAGTGGATCAGGCGTCGCATGCCTGAATGAAGCAGTCAGGAAGTGAGCCGTGCAACCAGTTTTGCTTACTGCACATATCTGACCAGGGGGGTCCTTGTTGTATGTCTGGCAGATTGTGCATGTACCAGTCTGTGTGGGCACACTTTGGCTATGGCTCAAACAGTCGGTGTGGAGCAAATGCGTGAGACGTGTCACAGACTGTGTCACGCCNCCTGAGCATGTGACTTCTCCCAGTCATGCCTTCCACTGGCAGCATCAAATAACAAAGAGCAAAGTGCGATGAGCATGCTTGATTGCCTCATTTGTCTCATGCTTCCAACAGGTGTGACAGTCTTGCATGGTGAGGACACAACATTGACATGCAAGTCCTGGGGGTAGCTGCAGGCTTTTCCGCATAAATTGCAGCTGGTGATGTCAGTGAGTATGGTCACTCCAGAATNAACACCTCGCTCTCCTCTTCTTCAGTGATGTACAAGCTGCTCTGCAGCACATCAAAGGTGTGCTGGCTGGCTGCTATGCGCTCCTGCAGACTGCTGAGCTCAGAAGCAATGGAGGTCAGGAACTTCTCCTGCTCGTCCATTGCCTCTGTTGTCTCTGGGGCTTGTTGCAGCTGTGTGCACAGGGCACTGTACCTGCAGGCAAGGTATAACCCAACTCAGCCATTGGGAGAGACCAAATGCAGAAGCTTTGTCCTGCTGCATGTACAGTGCATGGTATCAAGGGCAGGTGCACCATGTGGTGTCATTGTAAAGCGTCCACCAGCAACTGCGACTACAAGAGGAGGACTTGGGTCAGCCAAATGGAAGGCAGTGCTGCAGATTGAAGTGGAGCAGCTGTAGGCACACTTGGCAGTATCTTGATGCTGTGAAACAAGAATCAGGCAATGGTATGATAAGTCATTCCCACATTGGAGGCAATGCTGGATTTGCATCATGAAGAGGTGCATCAGCATGTTCAGCTCCAACAGGCCAATGTCAGAAGGGCTGAGCCTGACCTGGTGCTGACTTCTCGATTGCCTTCTACCCAGGCAGCAGCAATCTGACGCTGCAATGCTTGCCTCAGGGTTGCAGCTTGCTGCAGGANAGTACACACACATCTGCCGTGCAGGCGGCTTCGAGACCATGCATGTTCATGAAAGAGTACATGGTTCCAAGCGGCAGTCAGCTGGCATGCAACCCTTCCTACAGGATGGTCATGGGGTGTTGGTGAGACGTGGCGCTGTGCCACACTCGATGCACATGCCAAACTGCTGCAGGCAAGTGCTTGATAGGGCAACCACGTAGTAGCAAACTGCTGTCCTGACAGTCCGACTTTATGACAGTGCATTGTGCATGGCACCAGAGAGTTTCTTCATGCTGCAGCCCTTAATGTGACCATGCAGAATGAAGGTGCATGCATGATGATCATACATGTTGCAGGGTTCAAATGCGCCATGCAGCTCACAGATGGCAGGACATACCTCCAGCAGGTCCGAGGTGCACTGCTTGCTGTAGTCATGCAGTGAGTTGTTCTTGATGGCCTCAGCAACCTCCTGAGTCCAGAACATGCTGCCCACACATAGTACCACCTACACACATGTTCATCATTCAAATCAAATTTGATGTGGTGGTTACCTCAGATGCATAAGCTTACAAGCCCATGTTTGCGAGATATGTAGACGATGCCTTGCCTCTTGCCAACTGCATGGCTCTAACGGCAGAATGGATTTGGCTGTGGATGAACACCAGTCTCATGTGCTGCAGTTGAGCAAGACACCATACGCACTCAGATGTGGGCCTCGAATGTCTGCTGAAGTTTGCCACTTGACATATGAATTAGGCTGGCAGAGCTGTAAGCCCCAGCCTGAAAACAACTTTGCAGATGTGCTTTGCAAAGCAGCTACTTAAGTTAACAAAAAGAAGCAGTTTTGCTTGGTAATAGGAGCACACATGAAGGTCACCTGTGGGTACTTGCCAAGAGCTGCAGCGCCCCGTGTGTGCACTGCTTGCAGGACAAAGACCATGTGACAGACCTTGAATCTTGCATGCTACCATAGCAAAGCAACAATGCGAGATCGAGAGGAGCAGAGGGTACAGTCACCTGGCCAGGCCACTGTAGCACCCAGTCAATGCGNCAACCTGCATCTGCCTTCAGTCCCCCTGCCGTGAGTCCTGAGCGGCCTGTGCCTGAGTGCAGTTCCCCTGTCATGAGTCTTGAGCGACCCGTACCTGCATACAGACCCCCTGCTGTGACTCCTGAGGTACCTGAGTACAGACCCCCTGCCACCATAGCTACACATGCAGACGACAGCAATGCAGAGCCTAGCGCTGCACAGAACAACTCTGCAGCTGTATTGCAAATTTCAGAAGAACTTGGACAGCCTACTGCAGACCCAAATGATGATGGTGAACAAGTGGTTACCGCTGCCAGCCAGATTGGTGCCCATCTTGCAGATGACACTGATGACATGCCTCAGGCAATTGGGCATGATGAGTCACAATCCTCTGCAGACAGAGCGTCACAGGAACAAACCCAGGTGCAGCAGATGTCTGGCCGCATCACACAAGACATTGGGGAAGCTAGTACAGCAGATCAGCAGCCACAAGATCAAGGTGCAGAACTGTCAGCTGAAGATGAGGAGGAAAGGGGCAGCAATAGAGGAGCAGCAGCAGCTCCTGCAGGGCCATCAGACATCCACACGCACAGACATAAGGATGATGGAGAAGATGGGCCTGCTAGCGAGGATGTGCATATGCACGGGACCACCCCTCCGAGTACATCTGGCATTCAGCCAGTGGCAGCCGCCATCCACCAGCTCACAGCTAGCCAACAGGTGGGTTGCTGTGCACTATCACACCTCATGCNTCAGTTGCTGGTACATGCTACTGACATCGCAACTGACTCTGCCTGCTGTACCCGCATCCCACCCACAGTTGCTATGCTGAGGCACAAGAAGCTGTCAGGCATTTACATCGGGCACATGCACAGGAGGGTTGCAGCAACGCAGTCTGCCTTTTTCAGCGTGCTGGTCAGACCATGGCTTGTGTGGTCCTTACAGGTCTGGGAGACACATCCTCAGCGCGTCACAGCCATTGAGCCATCTCATGCCATGGTCAAGCTAGCTAACAAGCTGTGGCATGCACAACACGCTCAGCACATGCAGCGGCTCAGACCGGATGCACAGCAGCCAATAGAGCATATGCAGCAGCCTGGTCGTTTGCAATGTGCCGGCATCAACGATTGCAGCATTGCATGGCATAGACAGCTGCATCCCTCGATGCTGCCGTCCAACAAAACCAGATCACAGCAGACACGGCGACAGATGCATGATCTGGTGGTGGCCTCGTATGTACTCACAGAGATGCAGTCAGATGCAGAGCGGCAGCAGGCTGTGGACNAGAGGCTGTTGGGGCCCAGCCCCAGGGCTGTGCAGCCGTAGGGCACTGGGGCTGCTGGGGGTGGAGGCTGCATGAGCAGAACCAGTGTTGCATAACATTTGCATGTAGCAGCTGTGCTCAAGGCCGACAGGCAGGAACACCAGTTGCTGTACATTGTTTGCAACAAGTCCACCAAAGGTGTGTGCTTGGTCACTCACAACCTCCTGCTAGGACGAGGCTCCAGTAAGGTAAGGTTGTGTCAAACAGCCTAGCCTGGACAGGCTGTTCGCAATACAATCTGCATAGGTTTTGTATGCAAGGTGTGGATAAGTCTGTGGGCTGTGCTAAGTGACTGCGTTGGAAGCAAGAATGGAATGCCTACAGAAAGGTACAAATGCAGCAACAACAGGTGGTAATTGGTTTTGGCTTGGGGGCCAAGTGCCTGACTTCATGGCGAAAAGCTCATGACTCCACAGTGCTGCGAACATGACTTTGACCTGGGCATGGCGTAGATGACATGCTTGTAGCTTCAACTCCTCTATAGGTACCCAAAAGCAGAGGAGGGGTATAACAGACAGCAAGTCATACTGCATGCATGTGATGGTCATGTGGGACTGCAGAGCAAGCAACGCACATGCTCCTTTGCGTGTATTGCACCACCACAGTGTGTTTGTGTTGCAATACAAGGCAGTGCAGAACAAGTGTCGTAGCACATTGACCAACTGACCGGAACACATTGGGGGGCGTCAGGGCAGTCCCCACAGNGCTCGTTGCGTTTGTGTCTGTATACTAGAAAGTGAAGCTGTTTGCTGTCTGAGTTTGTCAAGCTGAGCACGGGCTTGCTCATCTGTTCCACCCTGGGCCTCCTCCAACTGCAACAAAAGGTAGTCAGTGCAACTGCGGGCTGCAACACATATCTCACGCTTGGCTATGTCCTGTGATTGACAGCGGTCAAAGAAACATGCACAGCCATGTTTTCTCGACCTGACGCAGCGCGTCTTCCATATACTTGATCATATCGGCAGATCCCTCGAGAGTCGGTGTCGTGGAAGTCACGGCAGGAGCTGGCATCTTCCAACTGTTTTTATATGTTTTGCAGGACCACGGTACGTCGGTGACGGAGGGCCAGGCAGGAACAGAGTTTGACGACAGAGCTAAACGACAGGTCAGCATGTACCCAGGTATTGTTGATTCACATGAGGTTGTTAAACAGCCTGACACCTTATCACCTGCAGGCATCACAGCAGCAGAAAAGTTTACCACGGCAACTCTATCTTCAATTCATTCACAATTGGAGGTCTTCAGTTTCAGCTTGAATGACTGTTGTTCGTGCCTGTAACTGTCACAATAGGCATAAAGCAGCCTATCTGCCACCTGCCAAGTTGACATCTATCACACGACTCACACTCACCAGCATCATGATTCGACTACAGTGCTGAGTTCACAACCAGCTCAAAGCTATGCATGCAGTTGCTGTTTGCCAGCTAGCCCACAGACCGAAGCACCCAAATGGCAGGGCATGCAAAACAATGCCATGCTACAATGTGACACAAAACAAACTTCTCAAGGATCAGCCCTCAAGGTTTTAATATACACAGCCAGAAATAACCTGCAGCCTGACAGCCGCTCTACCAGACGCCAATGGTGCCATCATAAGAACCTGAGAATACCTTGCCATGAGACACAGCAAGAACCCTGACAGCATCGTCATGACCCTCACACTTCTTGACACAGCGCAGAGTGTCAAGGTCCCAAAAACGCACTGTGGTGTCGTAGGAGCCAGATACAATGAAGGTATCGCCAACTGCCAGGGCTAAGACAGCCTCGCCATGCCCTTCGAGAACCTTGACACATTCCAGTGTGTTGACGTCCCAGACTCTGATTGTCTTGTCCCAGCTGCCCGAGAANATGTCATTCCTGACTAGCCTCACGCTGACTAGACATTGTGACAGCTCTGACAAACGCTACTTTCCATTGACAAGATACCCAACTTCTCCTCAAAAGAGACAGACTAGACAGAGATGACTGTGATATTGTGGACAGGCCATCGTACAAGAGGTACTGGGCTGTGAGGAATTGCAGGGGGAATCTGGTCCTCTGCAAATGATGATGAAGGATCAGTATGCCAACTATGTTGTCCAAAAGATGCTTGAGGTATGCCTCACCCTCTGTGAGGTAGAGGTAGTGCTGCTANGAGGTTGCCCATCCTGCCATTTCAAAAATGGCCACACAGCAGGCGCTTGACAGCTTGCGGGTGGATGCGGATTGAATCACTGTGGGCTCCCGTTCTGTTGTCAATCAGGCTATGCAGTAACACGGAGCAAGCTGCGAAAGGGTGATAAGCTGACGGAGTAGATTCAAAAGCGTTAGTCTGTGCGTCATATCGAGACCGGCAAGTTTGAACGACTTGACTTGCCTTTCGACAGTCTGCTCACAAGCTGCAGACCCGCAACTCTGCTTGACAAGTCCGAGTTGTCTAGCATTCGGCCTTAGCTCGGCATACTTGTGCGATTGAAGCCGCTGACAGCAGACGTTGCGCATTTCTTTTCAGTTCTAGCAACGCGTTGTTGTGCAGCGCATCGACCTCTACGTCATGTGCCGGTGCGTGTTAGTTCAAGCACGTTATACGGAAGCGTAGCGTTGCCACAGATCAGCAGAGCCTCCGTGCTTTGATGCGCCCTGCTGTGAGATGGCCTCGTGCCCTTCACGCGCTCCTCGAAGGATCTGTGTACTGCTGCACTAGCCAAGGTCGGTCCTTCGCTCAGTCGTCGTCACTCCTAGCAGCAGCATCAACTCATGGACAGCATGTCCGACACTTTGCCTCATGCACAGCCAGCGGCTCGACAGGTACCAGCACCCGTCAGCTTGTCTTAAGAGGTCATATGCGGGTGCCTGTCGAAGGCCTTGCAAAACCGCTGTTGCTGTTTGCAGGTTTTCGCACCTTGCTTGTTGTGCAAGGAGCAGCACTCTTGTGGTATGTGGGGCCAAGACAAACGGTTCCAGTTACTTGCAAAGCTGTGCTTGCCTGCTCAATGGCAAGGGGACTTCACGTGTTGGCAACAAACAGTGCTCAGGTAGTTGGGCTGCATGTTGTCATGTTCAACTCATACATACACCTGACGACACCTGTGCAATTGTATGCAGGAAGTTACAGACAAAAAAGAATCATCGATTTGGGACTGGACTCCTCCCGGTGACCTAGCTGAAACAGGCACCTGGAAAGTGCTTCGAGAGCTGGCTGGAACTCTGTCAAAGTATGCTGCTCACAAGTCTCCAGGATTACGGCTTCAATGCACACATGTCTGCTTGCATATGTGCACATGCTCTTGACAGCACAGCACAGGTCCAGCATGCTGTGGTGGCTGTTGCAGAAGCAAAGACCACCTGCCAGCTCTGCGGCGACTGGAGGTGCTGCCGACTCACGAGGTTGCCCTGCGGCTGTTCTACCTGTACGACCATTACCGCCGCAACCCTGTTGCATCTGGCTTTCCTGATGCAGAGGCACAAGGCATGCTGGTCAGTCTGTTTCTCTTGATGACATTGCTAGCTGTGTGTGTGAGAGCAGTGCAAGCTGTCATGGGCAGCAGTAGCTACATGCAATAGTGACACATGATTTTGGGCTGGGGTTTGCACTTTGCGCTCATCTTATGTACAAGATGCTGTACACACATCCAGTCTTGGGACGGCGATTTGCCAAGACACACGGGTCATCTGTCAGTAGCCCTGCTGGTATGCTGTGGCATTGTGTCACGTGGCCTGTCAGATGTGCCGCTTTCAAACATGTTATGGTTCATGGAAGCATGCCAGTATGTATCTTAAAGGAAAGCAGTTCAGGAGCACAATGCTACGGATTTTGCGGAACTTGGTACAACACATTGTACTGGCTTGCATGGTGGCTCCTTTTGGCGGTTGTGAATCTTATATTGTGCTATGCAGGTAAGTCAGGAGCTTGTGCAGAAGCTAGCCTTCTACCTGTGGTTTGCAGAGTACTCCTATGAAGCAGGCACAGAGCCTAACCTCAAAAAAGTGTTGAGCTCACGCAGTTTTGAGCTGAACTTTGCCAAGATGAATGCGACCTGGGGGGAGCATGAGCCTGCATACTATGTGGCCACTCACACCAAGAGCAAAGAGATGCTTGTAGTGGTGAGAGGAACATGGACAGTGGAAGACGTTGTGACAGACATCACTGCACTGCCTGTGGTAAGTTTTTCCAGTAATGCTGCCTGCGGACCTGACCTGAGCAATGGCGTCAGTGGTTGGGGCTTTGTTGGCTGTGACAAAGTCTGTCAGGATGTGATTCGCAGTTGTTTAGAATGCAACTGCAGACAGTGCATTAGCCTGCGACGCGCAATATCCCAATGCATGCATCACGTTAAGGCTTGCATGCTCAAGTACGTGTTGATGTCAGTCAGTCAGCTGATGCCTGGACAGAGACACACAATGCTGAACCCACTTTGTCCGGACACGCTATCATCCTTGGCATGTGTGTGCAGGAGTTTGATGGAGGAAGCCACCTGGCACACAGTGGAATGAATGCCTCAGCTATATACCTCTTTGATCGGATCTACAGCTTGGCTCAGGTCTGCTCTGCCTGCTGTATGCCATGCTCTTCAGTAACATGACATTGCTCACTACACATGTCCACGCAAGGTGCACCTGCAATGCAATTTGCATTTGTCTGTCAAGCCCTTGACGTGCGCCTCAAACACTTCTGTGACCTCAAGTGCATCCCCCTCTTTGAGGGGGACGGGTCGCCTTCGGTCCATCCAAGGCCTCCCATCAACCATGCCATGAGGCGTGACACGCCTCGCGGCGTAGACTTTTCTTTTCTTACCTCAAGTGCATCGATCTGAACATGCTTGATGTTGTGTGCGAGCTGTGTAGACTGACACCGTATGTACAGCGTCATCATCTGTGCATCCACGTTCAATGACACCGGCAGCTGATGTGAGGGTCATTGCATGCCGCAGTCAACTGTTTGTGCCAGAGATGCATCTCAAGCTTCTGTTGCAAGCATAGCGTGAAACACTGCATAAATTCAGGCTCTGAGGGAGGACTACAAAATGACATTGATAGGGCATTCTCTTGGGGCAGGTGCAGCAGCCCTTCTGGCAATGATGCTGCAAGCTAGAGGCATCAGCAATGTACATTGCTATGCCTTTGCACCACCAATGTGCTGTGAGCCTGATCTGGCTGCCAAGTGCTCAGAGTATGTCACCTCTGTGGTGTACAGAGATGACATCATTGCAAGGTGTGTAACACTACCTGTGATTGACACACCTTTGCCTTGCTCTTTACACTCAAGCTTGTGCTGGGATGACTCATCTGCTATGCACCTGGTGCTAGCCGCTGGTGATTTTGGCATCGATACATTCACTTCTTCCTTGCAAGTACATGAATCTTTTCCAAAGTGCTATAGTGCTAGCGTACATGGTACTCACACAGCTTTCTGCAGTTGTCTGAGCAGTTCGCATGCGCTGTACTGCCCGATTCTGTCACTGCTTGCATCCCACTGCGCAGCACTTCTAGCTTGGAGCAAACCTCACAACCTTCTCTAGATGTGTCACGATGAGGTGTCCACCCCATTGCGCCAGACTCATGACAGATGTGCTGCCAAACTGTTGGTTAACAGCATAGATTCTCAATGCCAGTCTGTCAACACCTTCTGTTCCACAGCTTTCTGCAGCAAGCTTTGAGGGTATACCCCGCGTGGCCGGGCATAAGTGTGCGCTGTGTGCTGCAGGGTTTCTCAGGAGAGCGTGGTTGCGCTGTATGAGGAGCTGGCAAAGTATGATTGGAAAGCTGCCTCAAAGGTGGGCCAAGCCTGGCTCTGCCAGGAGTACCAAACCCCCCCTTCTTGCAGTGTCTGCAATTCTGGGTCACGTGAGCCCGTTGAAAGTAATTGTGTCCTGCATTGAATGGTGCTGCAATGTTATGAGGGCTAGCCAGGCGACAAAACACTGCATCTGGCTCATTGGTTCCAAGGGCCTTCATAGTTTGAGGTCAGGAGCTGAGCTGTCTGTCATATCCAGCTTAGGGCAATACATGACATACGACATGCATGCTTCATCACTGTGCAACAACTTGAATCTACTGCAACAGCTGCCAGGCTCACCAAGTGATGCACCATGTGTTGAGGTGTGACAGGTTGCACATCACCTGTGCATCTCTTCTGGTTACCATTCAAGACATGCAGCAGCAGTTGCAGTAACATCTTAGACGAAATGGATCAGGTACTCATCATTGTGCAGGATCAAAGCACTCACCCAGACTTGCGGAAGTACACCGAGTGGCTTCAGACCCTGGCGGGGGGTGCAGGGGGGCGCATAGGCTCCTGGCTGGGCCTCACTGCATTTGACAGCCAATCCAAGGCACAAATCCCTTCATCAGGTAAGCACGTGGCCTGCAGGTTGCTTTCATGGCTCCTATTGTGTGTACAGACCTCTGCTACTTGCCTTATGCTGAAAGCATAATTGCAGCACATGTGCATCTTAAGACACATGCCTGCCTGTACCAATTAGCTGAAGCTGAAGCTTGCGCTTCTGACAACTCTCATAGTGAGACAGCAGTCTATAACAGCTAGCTCTCCGTCTTCCCCGCATGTGAATGTGCTGCGGCCAACCAGCAAGTGTTGCAACCATAAGACACAGGATGTGGGGCTGACATCATAAGTGCTGTCAGGATCAGCCCCAACTTTAGCTGCCCGGGTTGCCTACCAGAAGTAAGCCCACCCATCGTTCAACTCAAACCTCCCACCCCGTCAAGCTAGTTGCTGAGGCACAATCTTGCCTGTCGGTCTTGGTGAGGTCTTGTGCAATTGAAGCCTCCAGGCACTTCCCCTGCAAGCCATCCAACACCCAGACCTTGCGCTTGTTACTATCTATGCGCTTTATGCATGCGTTATTGACAACATCTCCCTCTGTGACTGCCTCTGTAGCTGCCTCATGTTGCATCAACGCAATTCAATGACACAGATGGTGCACAGACTTTCACCGACTGTAAGACATCAGTCCCCCTCCATCTGACCTGCCCATCAGATTGCTCGTTACTTGCCCAGCTGGACACACATGCCATATTCAATCCTGAGGCAGCTTGGCAAGCAGTCTCAGGTTCCTCTGTGATGACACCAGTATGACATGCTGAAGGTGGGAAGCGCAGTGAAGGAAGTCCTACTGGTGAGGGCTCTCAGATTGAAGCCGCCTCACACTCGCCACCTGAGGACACAGGCTACAACCCCCTTGTCCCCGGCAAGGTCGTCTACATTCACAGGTCATCATCTACTGCTGCTCCCTGACATATGCAATTGGCTGTGAGTGCGCTGGTGCTCACATGTCAGCAATCTGGGTGTGAGTGCGCTGGTGGTCACATGTCAGCAATCTGGCTGTGATCTAGAGCAGAACATGGCTACTGCCTGCCTGGGGTTGTAGAGGATACATGTGGCTGCAGGACCACAGGCAAGGATGACAAGGATGAGAACCAGGATGGGCTGGCCCGTGTGATGACTGATGGCAGCTGCCCTGACCTGCGCAGAATACACCTGTCCGGCTTGATGCTCACCGACCACCTGACAGACAGGTACCTTTCTGACTGCTGACAGCCTTTGCGTTGGTGGCTTGGAAATGTGTCTGCTGTGACTATGGGTAAGAATCTAATTCTGACATTGTGGCTCAGACCAACTGTATTGTTCATTTTGCATTTGTCATGTGCGATGTCTGACATGATGAGCACAATGTGGTTCTTGCTTGCATGTGGTAGGCTTCAAGTTGGGCGAAGCACTAAGCTATGGTGGACATGGTCTCAGAATACACTAGGCAACTGAAGCTTTGTAGTTGCAGCTGCATGTCTGTGTGTGTAGTGGCTGAAGACTGAGTGTGTTGTGTGCAGTTATTTCAGTGCACTAGACTCAGTCAACCCTACAAAGCAGGGCAAAGGAAGCTAGACAGCTGCTGCTGGTCTGCAGACTATCAGTGACAGTTTGTGGACAAAAGTGCACCACAGGTTATGTGCAGTCAAACGCATCTGCTGTTCAGTGCTGAACATAGCACAGGCAATTGAGCGCTGGTCCCGGGCTGTACTTCTGAGGACTGAGAAACGCGGCTGCAACTGGCAAATGGCCTCAGGCTGACCACTTGTACAGAAGTTGTTGGGTTGCTAGCGCAAGGCATATGTCCAGGAATGCTTTGAACGTGCCCATCTCACCCTCCTCAAGCAGCTTAGGCTGCGTCCAACACCATTCACGCCAACTCCACGACCAGGTTGTGTTGTGTCGTAGCGGTGTTGTTTGGCTTGTCCAGTAGCACACTGCCCAGGCTTGTGCACAAACATGACGCCAGCGGTAGAGATGTGTTTATGTGCTAAATATTTTGCATGCTTGACACAATCCTTTTCTGAAATGTTGTTGACATCTTGCCACAATCACACCCTGTCAAAACACCCAGTCGATCTCATATGGGAAGACGTAGTGCCGAGGACATGATGGTGTGTGTAGCTTCGTCACAAGGCGAGCAGGTTGCATTGCATTATTTACTGTTGTAGTGTAGTATAGAGGTGTGTATACGAACACTGCACAATGAGGTGCACCTGTTCTACATGTTAATACACACGTCCTGCAAGCTGTAAGTGTGCAAATACCAGACACGACACTACGCGCGTAAACCAAGCAGAGCCACCACCTCCACAAACTACAGATTACTCACTCAATGCATGCTCACACCCATTTCAGCACATGCTAACCAGACTCAAGATACTACACTCTGCAGCACAGAAACCTCACCAAAAATAGTACACATGGGCAGCATGACAGCACATTACCATATCCGTCAGTGAAGACAACATGGCATTTGGATTCGTTCTCAAAACTGTGGACAGGCCTGACAGTCCACACTTGACAGCATTACTGCTGTTGAGTCTTCATTCACAGAAGCCATCTGTAAAAGTGTGCCATCAGTTTCACCACGTCCGTTTCATTTGTTGATACACCAAGTGACCTGCCTGTGCTACCCTGCATGCAGCAGCTATGACCACACGGTGCTTGGCAAGGCCTGAATTCGTTTCAGCCGATCCGCTTTCATCTGGGCTAAATCCTTTTCAATCAGAGCATCGTCCTGAGCACTGCCCGCAACTACAGGCTGAGCCTGCTGCTGATCCTCAGCTGTTGACTTGCCCTGCAGCCTCTTCAGCTGTGGTTTGTTGGCTAGTCGTAATGCCTTGCCTGTTGCACCCTGTAAAGCATACCATTGGTCAACAGTAGAAGAGTGGCTGCAGGTATGGGCAGGGAGTAACTCATGAGGAGCTGCTGAAGCAATCATTCCACTCAAGCTTGGCAATGCAGATCTGGGCATGGGCCTCTGACCTGTCCTAAGGCTTGGAGTAGTTTGCGACCTGTGAAGGCTGCCGCAACGTCATGCCCTGTTTGTCTTGCTGCTGACACAATGCTTGGTACAGCTGAGGACACTTGTTGAATGCTGGTGTTCAGCGTAGCCCTGATCTCGCCAGCTATTGGAACCAATGCTGTCAAGACTGGTGCAGATACAGGGTCAATTGTCCCCGCTGCTGCAATACTCTCAGGCTGAGCTGCTGGGGACTCGGACACCAAGTCTGATGCTGGAGCTGGTCCTGGTGCAGGCGCGAGCTGCAACGCAGTCGCTAGCAAAGCAGCATGTCTCAATTCGTGTTTGTGTACAGCCTGTGCAGAGGTTAACACGTAAGCACGATTCCGTGCAACAGTCTGGGGCAGCACCGCTTGACAGCATCAATCCTGACCTCGGCTGGTGCAGCACACATCACGGCGCATGACAAAAACAATACCAAGCCAACACGACACCGAAGCATGCTGAACGCGTGCGCTTGAGGCTCGGATTGCACCAGAGTCTGGCTCACGGGTGGCTGCCCGAGCGATCGGCACTGACCTGTCCACTAGCTGGCTTATAGTGCGCTTATACAAGACGACTTCCTGGTTGATCCTCGGAGCAAGTCACAACCCATAACGGCCGGCACTGTTCGAGCTTCCCATAGTGACCAGTCCAACGTTGCAGTCAGATTTGCATTCAAATGTGGCGTGCGAAATGGGTCGGTACGAAACAGCCGAAACAACATTCCACACGCATCTGCAGACCTGTAACACGACAAGCTTTAGATAAGCTCAGGACCTTGACACCATTACGTACCCATACATTTCACATCTAATGAGCTAGCATTCTACTGTACACTCGCTCTGAAAGCTATATTTTGCAGACTACCAGTGTTTAGTGTGCTTGCAATCAAACATTGGCTGCAACAGTATTTCAAACCATTGTCGATATTGTCAATATGCGTGGCATATATTGCCACGTATCACTTGGCAACCTGTCTCTGAGTGCCAGCATGCATGCAGTCACAGATTGCAAGAAGCTACTGTTATACTGCTCACTGGGATCACAGCTGGATACCAGATGCACCAGACGCTGTGCAAGTCTACCCGAAGCTTCATGCCACGCTTTTCCTTGTACCAGTGCAAGCAGTGTGTATGGCAGACACTGGACAGCTTGTTGTAAGCTGCTGCTTGTCAGCATCTGTACAGGCAAAGCATGCGAAGCAGCTGCACTCTGCCAGTGTGCCACAAGCAGCGCCATCAGCTGCAGTGCTTGTTCAGGTGCTGCTGACACCTGCACCATGCGACCTGTGTTGATGCATCTGTAGGTCTAGTCCATGCTGATTTGGGGCAATACGAGCCCATGTCAGCACCAAGCAGCCCTTGGCAGCAACCAGCATTCAGCAGCATGTTATTTGGCATGCAGAAGCACAGCACAGCACAGCACAGCACAGCACAGCACAGCACAGCACAGCACAGCACAGCACAGCACAGCACAGCAACAGCCCAGCCCAGGCCAGCCCAGCCCAGCCTTGACACAGCCACGCCACACCAAGCTGAATGTTGCCCAGCAAGGCTTGCACATCATGAGCTGGCACAGCACAACATCAACACCAACCCAACAGCAGTTGTCAGGACTGTCTGACAGGCACGCAGCATGCTGAGCGTATGGGAGCATGGCAAGGCGTGGCGGCCAGCTCACCTGCATGGCATTCATGGCCTCAAGCAGCAAGGACTGCTGCTGGGGTTCAGACATGCTGCTGGTTGCGGCGCCGACTGCAGCCATGACAGCATCTGGGTTCTCCATCACCTGGCTGATGCAACTGTGCCTGCAGTACAATTGGCCGTTGATGGTTCTCACTTGTCAACAGTGAGCAGATGGTGCTGAATGGGAAGGACATGTGGAAAACATGAGAGTACAAGCAGCACCAGCAAGCATGTGTGGAGTCATGGGGCTTTAGACAATCACGCTGCAAGAACTCACATGCAGACACTGATTGCTGCTAGTCTGAGGAGCAACAAGGTGTTTGCAGCTAACTCTGGCAAACTATGCACCACTAGAAACCTCGGAACATGTCAGCACAATCTTGACCATGGCATGGCATCATCTGAGTGATTTGTTGGCACCTTTATGTGCATCATGCAGAAGAACACAGCAGCATATGCTGCAACTGAAAGTCAAAGTCATCTGCATCTGTGTGAAGATATCAACTCCAAGCTGTAGTGCATACCTGATAGGATCTAGGGCAAGCAATGGCAAGTGTTGCCTGGCCACCATCATAGCAGTAGCAAATGCATGTGCTTGAACACAGTCAGACCTACGCTGAGCAGCCTCCAAGCCTGACTGCACCTGTACACAGGNGACAAAAGCGCAGCCTTACTGGATGACAGGGGTTGCTGGCAACAGCCCTGTCAGCAGCAGCCCTCCTGGCAAATNGGCTCCTCCTGTAAATATAAAACCCAGCCTGTGAGCAGATGTTTCGATGGGAGGACTCCAGTCTTCACGTTCTTTGTGCCTGTTGTCCCGCTTCAACCCACGTCTTCGAAAATGACCCTGAAGGTTGCTACGGCCCAAGTCATGCGTTAGAAGGTAGTCTCGTAAGAAGGGAAGACCCTGCCATGCCGAGTCGGTATAAGTTGCGTCAGAGCTGTTTTGAAACAAGGGTTACGCTTCTGCTTCAAAACTCTCATTTCTACTTCGCTCATTTTCTTCGCGAAAGAAAACGTCAAATTTGTGAGCAGCCACAGCTGGCGACTCAGACACGATCTTTGTTGTGGTTCATTGATGATTGTCGTTTTTGCCCTTTTTGATTTGAGCATCAAGNACACATTGTTGGGCAACTGTGCCTGCGCCGAGGGGCTTGGGGCATGACTGGTCCAAGGTGCATGTTTGTGTGCGGTGGACGGGAGGTGCTCCGCATGCTGAAGCACATCTGCAAGCAGTGCTCAAATGTACTGANCCACTATGGGTGCAGCTTATTCAGGAATTACGTCACTGGCATGCATGTGCAGCGGAAAGTGCAGNGCATACAAGGCCTGCCCAGCAGTAGCAGCCTGCTGGACAGTGGCCACCTGGATATGCCAGCTAGCATTGGGCAAGTGTCTCAGCAACATTACCAGCAGCAGCAGCAACAATAGCAGCAGCAACAGCAGCAACAGCAGCAACATCATCATCAGCAGCAGCAGCAGTCAGCAGCAGCAGCAGCCATCTGTTCAGCAACAGCAGCTTTCGCAACAGCAGCAGCAGCATCATCATCAGCAGCAGCAGCAGAATGAGTGGCCGATGCAAGGTGGAAGCATGGGGAGGTCGTACTCATCAGCACTGCCTATAAGAGGGGGGTTGACGCACAGGCATAGTCAGGCATTGCCGACTGTAGCTGAGCCTGGTGAGCAAGCTGCGCCCGTGCTCAGCAATGTTGCTGGATCCAGGCAGAGGGCTGAGCAGAATGGCCCCTTCCAGAGGGCACAGTCCATGCAACCATCACGTGGCAGTCCTGCAAGTGCTCCAGCTACTGCTGCCTACACTCACAACGGGCAAGCTGAAGACGACATGCAGCGGCAATACAGTCGAGTGCAATGGTCTGATAAGCCTTCAATGGCTTCAAGTAGCCGGTTCTAGTCTGTGCTGAAGTNGTGCAATCATGCCAGCACACTTACCTACAAAACACAAATCAAGCCCCAAACCGTAAACCCTAAATACGAAGCAAACCCCATAGAAATGATGGCTGTGCTGTTGTCGTTACAGAGGGGCTATGATGGCAACTGGCTGGGAGGAACATTCTCCAAAGCAGTCTTTGTGGGCAACGGCCTCACAGCCATAGTGGCAGGGCTATTGGGGCATGCCCTGGTGGAGATGCTAGGGCTGGGCCCAGTTGCGCCCTTTGATGCAGCAGCCCTGGTGTTGCTGATTGGCGGAGCATACATCGCCTTCAGCTGGACAGAAAACTATGGAGAAAGCTCAGAAAAGGACTCTTTCCATTTGAGCTTGGTCAATGCTGGGAGGACCATCTGGGAAGGTGATCAAGACAGACCTTGTCGCACTGACAAGGCAAACAATGGCATGCTGGAGCCTTTTGTGAACGGCAGCCAGTCTGTTTGCTGTGATTGTCTGGTTGATTGTCAGCTCTGAGCCCGCATCAGGCCCACATGGGGGCTCCAATGCATGCTTCCCAAGTGCAGCATAATGAGAGGACAACATGTTCGTGTTCTGGTGTGCATACCTGCAGCACTGCAATCCGCAGTTATCCCATACGTGTTATGCATGGGTAATACAGACTTGAAGCACTGCAATTTCTAGTGGGAGGCAGCATGTGTGCATTCAAACTGTTGAGAGAGGCAGCAGTCAGCACATGTCAACATCGCACCACCACGAATACCTTCAGAAAGTCACAGTATTGTACTTACTACTTGCTTTTGTATATGTTGTTTATGCATATATGCATATGTTCTCATTGTGTATGTAATGCTGCTGCAGATCCTAGAGTAGGCTTGCTGGGTGCAATGCAGTCCCTGTTTGAAGGCAGCATGTACACATTTGTGTTCCTGTGGACGCCGGCTCTGAGCCCAGATGGGGAGCACATCCCGCATGGCATGATCTTTGCCTGCTTCATGGTAGNACTCCCAGGCCATAGCGTAAGGGCTGGTCTGGTGTCTCAGCATACATATAGTGACTGACTGTGGGCTGATCAGGCAGAAAGGTGCGGAGGACCTCCTTACTGGATACTTCAATGCACACACAAGCACAGAACAGGAATACATCTGACTGAGGGATACTTCTCATGTGATGCAGGTACCAGATGTGGATTTGGACAACCTACCAGAAGAGAGCAGCATCAACCCCAGAAGAGACAAGGACCTCAAGAAGCCCCGTGGTGCATGCTGGGGCCTGGAGCTGCTGGAGATGTGCGCAATAGAGGACCTACTCATCCTCAACGGGAGAATTCAGACTCACACAAACTGTATGTGCTGAATGATGAACTTGCACAGTGTACCATCGAGTCTGACCACTACCCAATTGATTTGTGGCTGTTAGCAGCTTGGCCTGCAAGCATAGCACTGGNTGCCACGATGATGGTGATGTTTTGTGCAGGTCGCCGTTGAGGGCTGCTGTCATGGTGAGCTGGACAAAATTTACGATATCATGAAGCACCTTGAACGGCAGAGTGGCAAGACCATAGACCTATTGATATGCTGCGGAGACTTTCAGGTTGGTGGACTTGCTTAAGCAAGTCTGCACTGTTATGTGCACTGGCTTCAAGTTCGCTCTCTATCCAGGTAGGCAGTCCGAAACCTGGATGACTTAGAATGCCTTGCTTGTCCACCCAAATACAGAGCACTGAACACATTCTGGAAGTACTACTCTGGACGAGCTACAGCTCCATACCCCACATTGTTCAGTAAGTCTATGTTCCCCTTTGCTGCATGGTGTACTGCTGTCCTGCACTGCTCCGGCTGTGGCCTATACAGCATCACCATGCCTGCAGTTGGTGGCAATCATGAGGCTATGAACTACCTGTGGGAGCTATACCACGGCGGCTGGGTTGCACCAAACATCATGTACTTGGGACATGCTGGAGTTGTGAAGTTTGGCGGAAGACGCATTGGTGGCTTGACAGGCATCTTCAATGGCTCTCATTACAAACAGGTATGTCACAAATTCGCTGTGCTGTCGAATGAGTGTCACCTCAAGCAGCGCCAGCACCTGCAAGCGCCTGCTGCAACTGAAGACAGGTGTGCCATGTACAATGCAGAATCTTGTTGACCAATCGATCATGAAGCGTATGCTGCACATCAGCTGAGCTGTACTGCTCATGGTCAGTGATTGCTAGGCTGCTCATGTTGCACATCTTCAGGCCACAGTAAGCTTGCAATCTGCACAACAAAACTGCATAGCCATGTTTGTCAAATTTTTGGAGACAGCTGGGAAAGGTGCTTTGCAGCATTGAGGACAAGTGTCNCTCAAAGACATGTCATTATAGACAGCGATGACTCATAGCAGTACCACCGCCTGCACTGGCTGTTCTATAGAATGACCTTTCAAGGACTACCATGTCACTCTCCTTTGACAGGATGATGCACCCTGAAATCATGTAGGTTGTCACACAGGTACTCCTGGTCATATGCACCATGAGCCTGAGCAAGCAAATGTACATTGCAAGCGATGCAAGCTTCACAGCCATGTTAGTAACACTTACCCTCAGGTCAAAGGGATACCAGAAGTTGAACTCACGCCTCATAGCCTGAAGAGTCTGTTTGCTGATGTTGCTACNGAAGGCACCACTGCATTGCTGACAACAGCAACATGATTCTATGTCTGGTGAATTCAAACTGTACATAATGGATGTCACTTCTACATGTAAGTACAGTGGTTCTCAGTAACTTAGGGCGATGACATGACTCATACTGAATTATACTTGTCTGCACATCCACTTCAAGTGTCGATCAGCACTCCCCACCAGGGGGTCTGAGGTGTTGCACCTGAACCACAACAGGGATGAGCCGCCCTNGTAGAGGGTTGGTGCAGCTGCACCAAAGGGGTTGTCTGTAGGGTCTTGAGTGTGTCAATGTTTCTGGTGTGGCTGTGGCGCAGCCTCAAATTACCAGGGCTTAGGAGTGCCTGTTATTGTTTATGGGTTAAGGGTAATGATATGCTGAGTATGGGGTGCGGTGCAGCATGGGGGGCAATGCAGAGGATGCTGCAGCGCTGGGTGAAGCCATGGTGGCCAGCAAAAGGGAAGAAATGGACCGTGAGATTGATCACCTATTGATTGTGCAGTCTGAAAACCTGCGCCGCTACTGGGAGGTAAGCTGCATTGGCTGTTGCCAGGCCTGCTGTAAAGGCCTGGTGCATGCAAGCTTGAAGAAGGAAAAGCACTGGCAGCTTGCAACTCATCACCAGAAAGTGCAATGTAGGCCAGTTTTGGATGGAGTCATGCAGGTGATGCTCAACACCTGCTGTGCAGAGTGTGTGCTGNGTGGAAGCACATACGGCGAGACGAAGTCTGTACTAGTTCCGTTTTCTTCTTCTTGTCATACAACCGGACGGGCTCATCCGTCTTTACAAGTGGTAGCGAGATGGCACCTGGAGCTGAATGAACCACTCAAGTCAATGAGAACTATTGTATAGAGCTGCTGCAACTGTTCTGAAGCGCAGTTGCAGAGCAAAAGGGGCTGATCAGTCCACAAGTTGGCTCAGATCAAACAGGTAACCAGCAGGGTTGCTGTGCTATCGAGTGCCAGCGGGTGTNGAAGGGTCAGCAAGGGTCAAGGCTTGACCACAGCCCTGCTCAGGAAAGCAAACTTGTGCAGCTAACAGCTGACTGCACATCACAAAGTGTAAGTGGCCCCCCTGACATGCATGCTGAAGAAGTCAGCCCAGCGCCAAGGGCTGCTGCCATGACAGCTGTCAGCAGGCACTCATCACTACCAGCTGGCAGCCTCAATCCAGATGCCAGCAGACTGTGTGTCAGTTGCATGCACAGCACTTCANACGTCTCTCCACTCAGCACTACTTTAGCCTGTCCTATGACGGTGGTCCTTACTAACGTCCTGCACTCAGGTCTACCACACAGAGTCTGGTGCTCGCCATCGCTTTTTCCGCGTGTATCCCTATATGAAGCAACTCAGACGATGGATCAAGAACAAACGGAAGGAAGGCTCCAAAGCAAAGCAAAGTGGCAGCAGCAAAGTGCAAGGCACAGACAGACAGAAGGCACAGCATCCCCAGCAAGCTAGATCACACTTGCCGTTGAGTGCCACTGATGAGGCAGCAGTCCACAGTATGCAGCAAGCTACTCCACCGGATGAGGGTTTGCAGATTGGGCTACAGCAGAGTGCAGGCAGTATCCCCAGACCAGCTCCGGTAACACATTGCAGCGTGCCAGAACAGCCNCAATGTTGATCAGGTCTTCTGTGTCATCAATTCTTTCGTATAAGACCTTCAGCCTGCTCAGCAGAAAATCTACCTGCACATCATCTTCGACCATCTGTCAGACAGCTTGCCATAGCAACATGCAGGGTGAACATCAAGCGTTGAGGGCTTGAGGGGAAGTACTGATGTATGCCAGCTTGCTGCAGACCTGCATGAAGTAGGCTTCCAACAAGTCTTCGCAGGCACTGATGTCCTGGGCGCTGACAAAGGGCAAGCCGCCAGGTGCCTGCATCTTGTCCATCACCGTCAGCAGCTCTGAAATCTTCTTGACTTTGCTGCGCCATCTCTTTTTGCTTTCCTCAGACTTGTGCCCCTTGTGATGCTTTGCCTGCATGACAACGTGCAAGGGTCGCTCAACAATTGCAAATGGGTGTCAGAGCAACGATGACAGCACAGCCGATGACATTTGCAACACTATGATGGGATTAGCACAGTTGCAAATCACACACACTGTGCAGCAACCTCAGCAATGACGTCNACATGTTTAGCTTTGCAGGTCAGAACTGCATGAGTCACCTGCCAAGGTCCTCCCTCATATGACCTCCTACGCGTTTCCGGTGCTCTGACATAGCCGCTCTGCCCAGACAGCATCGGCATTGACCGTTGTATTCACTTTGCCAATTTCAGCAGCCTGTGGCGCAATCCTGCACCGTCTTCCGGTTGCGCAGCGTCCGTGCTGCTGAGCTCTTGTCATAGCTCAGGTTACTTGTATGACCTGAAGTGCGGTGCCCAATCCCGCTGATGGGAATTGAACATGACAAGGTCGCTGTGTTACTTGTTGTTGCTGTGCGATTGTCATATGTCTGCCACTACTTTTCATATGGCTTGTGCAACACTGCAGAGAGTCATCGTCTACCCCAACTATCTCAATTCCACAAAGACCGTCGCAGAAGGGCGTCGAATCCCCAAGGACAAGGGTAAAGGCTTTGTTGAAATTCAGCTAAGCATTTTACAGTGCTCAGTGGGATTTACCTGCAGCTTGCAGCAACCCACAGCTTATGGAAATGCTGGACTCATGTACCAAGGGGCTGATGCTTCCCGCTGCGCTGGAGGTAAATGTCACATTGCTGCACAGCCCAACATGTCATGTAGCTGTTTTGTATAGCCTGCATTTGCTATGCAGAATAAGGCCTACAGCAGAGATTGGCTAGTACGAGGGAGGTTGCGAGTGCAATTGAAAGATAGCGACGGCAAGCCTGTCAACCCCAACATACCCACACGTAAGCAGAGCAACATACGCCTCAAACCCTGCCTAGACTCCATACTTGGATACTAGCAATTGCAGGACCTCAAAATATGTTGCATGCAACAGGCACAGTCCTAATGTTGCGAATGGCAGAGTTAATTCCCAAACATCCCATGCGACGCCAAAAAGCCTCTACACAGCCTCAAGATCAGACCATGCCAAGTGCTGCAGCTGCACAGGCCCCCACTGGCAACAACACCAAGAAGGACAAGAAAGATAAGAAGAACAAGAGGCGATGATGTTACAAAGCAAGAGAAGGGCCTTGCCAAATGCTGCAGACCGTATCACCTGCAAACGATGGTGCTGATGCAAGCACTAACAGATGCGCAATACTGCCATGGGCCACATGGTGTGCACAGCATTCACATGTTAGCTGGACTTGACATCTCTGCTACTAAAGACTGCCAGACTTTGGAGCTGTCTGCTGCAAGCTGTGCCTGGGCTATTGCAAACTCACGCAACAAGGCGCCAACCTCAACTGCACGCTCTTTCTGGAACCTACTGAGGTCCTGAGACATGCGTAATACAATGGTCTCATATGTTTGCTTAGTATCCTCCACCTTGTGCTGAGCATCATTCAGCTCGCGCTCAGCCTCAGCTACCTTTTCCTCCTGCATAACGAGCCAAGCATGGCTGATGAATCCACAGGCGCCTGACATTCATGAAGCTAAGTCTGTAAGGCTGCCTTGCTAGAACTTGTCAAACAAGTCAATTGTATAGCTGGGTGCAGCAGGGCTGATGTAACACAAGGCGCACCTTGATGCCTGCAGTCCCTCTCAACTTGGCGAGTTTGGTTCGCTTTGCATCTACGTCTGCGCGTGCCTGCATAAGACCACCCTGGTTCAGCTTCAGAATCGTTGATGTAATTGCAAAGCTTGCATTCCATGATGCGCTTCGGCTGACAGTCGACACAGGCATCAACAACGCCATCCCAATAACATGCACACCTCAAATGGTGCAAATTTCTGTGGCAAGACACCATGGTGCAGCCTGTGTACCTGTTGCAGCAAGCCTAGCGCTGTGGATCTGTCAGAGATGACAGACTTCGCTGATTTCACAGCCCGTACGAACTCCTTGAGCGGAGCCTCAAAACTGTTGACCAACTGCTCTGATTGCTTCTGCACCCACACAATTGCAGTCTGTAGCTTGACAACAAAGCAGCTGGGTGTCAGATGTGGCTTGGGNCCGGTGTCACTGCCCAGCACAGCACCCTCCTGCATGAAGTAGGGAACTGGGGTGTGGCCCCCCTTGCACCCTTCCAGACCCCCTTTGCCATATACTTCATCTGTGATGTCTCTAAAGCTTTTGCCACCGTCTGTGCTGTGATGTACATGACATCTCCCACTTGAGTGGGCTGACTGAATGAGATAGCGTCCATGCTGCCAGTGAGCAGGTGGCCTCCTCTGCCAACACGAGAAGCTGCAATGTAGGCGCACTGCTCCATCCATCTCATGACTGCATGACAGATTGCACCAGTGAGAAGGAATGTGGTACCCAGCTTTTGCTCACAGCTTGAGGTTGATCAGTCATTGAGATGCTGTTGAGTTTAGGCTCAACAGGTGAACATCTCTGTGATCTTAGGACCCTATGCCATGGTACTATGCCATCAAGAGTCATGCCTGGAGATGTCAGCAAGGCTTTGAAACGCAGCCCAGTGAAAACAACTTTTTCGTGTTCTGTAGCTGTTAGTAGTACCCCTTGGGCAGCAATTGCAGCAGCTGCAAATTTCACCCACCATGAAAGCTGAGCGTCAAATGAACATGTATAGCAGCAAAGCGAGCCTGCAAAATTTGAGCAATTCAGCTGGGCAGGTTCAATGTTGATGTGTGCAACCTGAGCTTGGTCAACAAGATGCAATAGGCTAGATACACATTGCTCTGAAGCTGTTGCTGCGCACGCATATATAACCAGCAAATTTATGCTCATGATACTGACCTTGTCCTCCAAATGTGATGCCCAGAGAGTTAGCATGCTGTGGCANGTACTGTGCACACATCACAATAGCTATAGCAGTTGACACAACACATGCTGCACATGGTGCAGGCGCTCCATCTACGGGTCAAGGGGGGTTGCTCAGCCCTCGCAGCATGTCAGGCACAAGTGGGCCCCTTGCAACATCCCTGAAGGGCCTTTTCCAGCGCCAACAGTCCCCTTCAGCCCCTTTGCCCGCCCTTGCTGCAAAACCCAACTCTGCAGAAATACCCAGATCGCCTCCCTCAGCAGGTGTGCCCAAGCCAGTCTGTAGATGCTATACTTCAACCTTCTTGGTAGCAAGCAGTCAAACAGGATGGACAGATGTCATAGGGGTGCAGCAGCATGTGACCCGCAGTGATCAGGGTTGCTGGCTGGCGCAACCTGTGTATACTGTTTGTTGGCTTGCCGCATGGTTATCCTAGCCCCAACCCCAACATCCCAGCCCCAACNCTTGTCTGCTTGTCTCGACCTAGTGCAAGGTAGCAGGTCTGTTTGTGTAGACACAGTCTTGGGCANGGCAAACTCCACCTGAGGACTGCTACTCTGCTGTTCTGGCAGTCACTACCAAGGCTACAGTCTAATGGAAGTCAGCGGGCAGCACTTTCTTGCATATGCTATAAAGTGTCACATCCCGTGTCTTGGTTTATAGCGGCATGCGCAGCTACTGCGGATGCTGATCACTATTTTGCTGCATTACTCATGACCACTAGGCTATGCTTCCTAGACGCTTCCGCGTTCAGCATCGCTTTGCATGTCCCAAGTGATCAGCTTCTGCGTAAGTGTGCGCAGCCTTGAGTCTCAGGTGAGGCATGAAGGTACACCATCCAACAGCACTATGTGTTGTTGCACACCGCCCTGTGTTCTCTGCGCCAGCGTGTAGGCACAAACGCATACGTGATTGCAAACTGGAGCTGAAGCGGCACCTGAGGTACTCCTTAGCGCGCTGCTGGAAGTTGTTGAGCCGGTCCAATGCGCTTGTCAGGGTGGTCACTTCTGGCATTGCCACATGCAGTGCATCAGCTTGCGCCTGTACCACACAACCAACTTTGACTGCACAGCATAGGGGTCTTGGTTATCTTGGTCTAGCTTATGAACCGTGGTGTCTCTGAGTCTAACATGCGACCAGGCCTCTTCACTGTCACTAGGAACTCCGTCAAGCCGCAGCTGACAAACTGATCAAAATCTACTCAATTCAGGAACTCTCAACACTACAATGTGCAGTCACTGCAACACTTTTGCAGGTTGTGTGTACGCACAGTATTTAGAACAAAGCAGCTTCTAGGCTTGTTACACTGGTAGAATGGGTACATACATCACAAGCAGCAGTTGCACCAGCAAGGTTGCTAGNCTGTAGCCCTGGAGCCTTTGGAGGCAGCACTGACTGGCTGGAAGCTTGCCTGGCTGCATGGCTGTTCCCTGGAGACCGCAAGCATGCTGCAGCATCGCTTAGCGCTGTCAGCTGCAGTTTTACAGGTAATGTTGTCATGTACAGCATTCAGTTGCTGAAGCATGGCATGTTGATGGACATGAAACAATGTAGCACACAGAAAAAGTCCCGTGTCGTGTTCTTCAATGTGTGCAGTTTGACAAAGCGATTCATCGAGGAGCCCTGTAAATTACTTGTCTACTGCCTGTTGTCTACCGGGCTGCTGAAACTGTGTCAGTTGTGCGTAGATCTGAACAGGCAGCACAATGCTTGGGAATCAGCAGACATTTGGCATGTCCCCTAGCCAAAGCTACCTACTATGGTATGACACTTTGCACAAGACTGATCTGCAGCATTGCCTGGTCTACAAGCCACAAAAGGGCATGCACAACAAAACTTTGAAGCTGCAACACAACTAGGCATTGCCTTGGCTTGCAAAGCAAAGCACACAGCCTTGCTTATGCTGGCACAGTTGCTGCAGCCCCTGCGCATAAAGCCAGCTGGTGATGAGCATTGTTGCTGTGTGCATGTTGCTGCATAAGAAGCCTGTCTCAGCAAGGCATTGCACCAGCTGAGCTGCTTCTTGGCCAATACATTCAGTGCTGTGACGCATTGCCGTGTTAACTTCAGCAATGGCTGTCCTGCATCTGCGTTGTCAGTATCAAGATAAGGAGTCATACCTTTCAATGCATCGTCTGTCGAAAGGAAGCCATGTGTAGTCCCAAGGCGCGAAAACGTCACTCCAAAGGATTCTGAACAAATGCAGGAGCATTGCACTGTGGCAGCACGAGTGCTGCTCACAACATTTGCCAAAAGCAAAACTGGTCTGAGAGTACATGCCTGTGGTCAGCAGAGCACCAATGCTTGTCACCACGTAGCAGACACCATGTCGGACACATTGCTGCAGCTTTGCTCATTGCTGATGAGCAATGTAATAGCAGCCAAGCTGACTCACCTGCACTGCTTCTGCATGACCAGTTGTGCCCGAGCATACAGCTTCATAGGTTGGGTCTGCATAGTCCCCATTCGTGTAGCCCACTTGGGTGCTCACCACCCCTGGCACACGCTGAAAGGCCAACTCCAGTCCCCAGAAGCAGCCTGCCGCAAAAGTAGCTTGCAGCAAGGTGGAGGGCTGCAGGCCAACAGCGTTAATGAATAATAATAGTTTTCAAAGGTGTGCCAGCCGATGCTAGGTACCTNGCGTGGGTTGGCAAACTAGACAACACTCAGCAGAGGGCATGATCACAGTTCATGCAGCGTGGTGTTGGGCTACAGCAGGAGGAGCTGCTAGTCTGCTATGAAGCATCACTCAGCAAGGCGTATTTGCATCTTGCACTTGGCATCCATGAAGCTGCAATAACTCCTTACTGTTAGCAACAAGGCCGCCATTGGTGTAAGCGAGGCCTGAGAAGGCAACCAGGGGAACCATGACAGCCAGCAGGCCTATCTTGGCAAGGATGACGAAGCCCAGCAGGCCCGGGTTCTCATTCAAGCCTGCAGCTGCAATGCCCAGCAAGCGAGCACACAGCTCTATCTCTCCTCGCCTGCACGCACAACTAAATTTGCTTGCACTGTTTTGAAGTGTTCCAGACAACAAGGACTGCTATGCACACGGCTGTTTTGCATAGCTTATGCGTAAGCATGGGCAAGTCAGCTGCCGCTGCAGGTCTGTTGTATGGCAGCAGGCAGCAATGCATGTGAGTGTTGAACACAGCATAGCAAGTAGTTTGCGGTAGCTTATTGCAGGAGCCTGCCCTAAGCGTACCCGCATTTTGCATGCTACTCTCTGTTTACATGCAACTGTGATGCATGGCTGAGCAAATAAGCTCAGGCTTTGTGTGCTTGTGGATTCATGCCATAGATGCGATCTAACAACATGCATGTTACACGCATGCTGTGTGNTGCAGTGGCCAGGCATGTCGACTAATCGATAACCTGAATCCTGAACCTAGGCATGTTGACTTATGGATAACTCAAATTATGATCCCAGATGTGTCTGACAACAATCTCCATCGGCAATTGTCATATGTAACAAAGCTATCATGTGAGCATACTGTGACAGTCGTGGTGGTGAATGCTGCAGGTGGAGGGCAAGAAGGGCTTCCCTGCCCTGGTGAAGAAGGTGAGGACTGGTGGAGTGCCGGTGCTCTTTCATGGCGCCCTGGCAGCATCAGCAGCCACATTTGTGGGGCACTACCCCTGGTTCTTCACTGTGAGCTCTCCTCTCAAATTTGGGAGTTGCTGCTCTGCCAAATCCGAGCGTTCTTGCTCTGTCACTACCAGCTTACAGAACACGATACAGAACATGATACAGACACTTTGCACCACACGAAGCAAGAAGGGTGTTGCAGCAAGCACAGTTGACAGTCTAAAGGACAGCTCAATGTGTGACCTTGACCAGATGCCACTCCTAAGCGTTGTGTACACAGCACCAGTGACAGCACTTGCCCATGCAAGGCATGGGCCTTGCCTGCAGGCAATTCTGCATGCGCTACTTTGCTGCAGCTGGTGTCCCGGACCTGTCATGTGCCTGCATGTTGTTCAAAAACAGGTATCATAGTTGTAGACAACGCCATGGCTGCAACAGATATCGCAAGGGTTCTCACATCTCACCAGCATACCGAGGGTTCTACTGCCTGTATTGCACCAGTGGCTATGATGTGTGCCTCCTGACACATCACAACAGTGCTTTGCCGGGCTGGTAGCATGCAAAAGCAAGCTGATGCTGACATAGCACAGGGAGCAGTTTGTACAGGGCATTTGCTGTGGCAATGCAGTACAACTTCCTGAATGAGCACCTGCCCCAATATGATGACCTGCCAAGACGGCTCATGCGAAGTGCCGTCATTGGATTCTCAGCTTCAGCCATTTCTGACACCTGCTCAAACTCCATTCGTGTTGTGAAGACATCCAAGCAGACGGCCACAGTGCCCATCACCTACCCAGAAGTGGTCAAGGTACATCACAGCTGCTGCCACTGTNCAATCCCACTGGGCTGGCTGTGGCCGAGTTGCCAGGGCCCAAGTTTGAGAGCTGAGTAGTGAGGGGCGCAGGAGTATCTGAGCTGGATCTGCGAAGAGTATTGAACACCTTTGAGCTGATGGACTTCAGCAGTTGACCTGGCGAATCTTGCGAGAACGCTGGTAGTGAAATGCCTGCAGTGGCAACACACTGCACTTGTCTGTGGTCTGNATGTTGCACTGCATTTGCAGCTTCATTGTGTCAAAGGGGTGGGTCAGGGTTGTCACCTTGGGCTTGGGAGGGGGGTTCCAAGCAAGGCAGGGGGCCATGACAGTTGCAACTGTGTGTGCATCCATTTCATTGACTGCTGCATTGCCGCACAGCCTGTAGAAGGTCTCTAGCAGCAGGTTGAGGCAGCACTGGTTGGCGGGTGGCAGCTCTGCCAGCACTAGGTTGGCCAGTGCCGGCTGCTGGNCTGTGCTTGCTTGGCTTTGTTTTGCGTGTGGTCGGTAGTGTGTGCTTGAAAAATGACTGCGACCACTGCTTACTGGTTTTGCTAGGAGCAATAGCGCCGGCCCTTCTCCCATCATCTTCTTCAGAGCTGCTGTCGTGCTGGCCGCTTGTGGAACTTCCTACAACAAGCATGCATACGTGAAGCTCTGCACTTTGTGACTGATTATGGCAGAGTCTCAGTGTCTGCACAGCATGCTGTTCCAGCAAGCNCCTGCAAACAGTCCACAAGTGCTCAGTATCATCATCGCTTTTCAAGTATGCCCACAGGTTGCAAGCGCAAGAAGGGAGCCTCCAGTCTGGCATGCATGCCTGAACGTGGCAATGTACTCTTGCCTGTGCATGGCTTTTAGTGTGGCGGTTGGNAACCATGGCTATTCTGGAACAGCCAACTTAACTGCTCATGGTGCACAGCTTTGGTCTACCACAGCAGCGTCAACAGATATTTTCAGTTGGAGTGCTCACCCAGAAGGTGATGCGCTTCATGAGGGGGTATGTGAAGACCAGGGCCAACGAGCATGCCCCGACCACTATACTGAAGTCATTCAGCTGCAGTAGCACACCAAGTCCTAGCGTCAATTGCCCTGCTAGCAGCCCTGCACAGCATTTGAAGCTGCAGTAGCGTCATATGATGGGCCTCGAGCGAAAACCCACTGTGTGAACGATCAGCTTGCAGCACAGCAGGCACTACTGCATGAAATAGCGATCCCTGAGTTCACTTTGCATGCAGATGCATCAGCCAGCAGATTTTGCAATTGAAATCACAAGAGATGCGCTCAGCTCACCTAAGCCCTGAGTGATGCTCAATGCACCACTAGCAAGCGGCCTGCTCTTTGTTCGTTCAACCTGGGTATCAAGGTCCTTATCCCATAAGTCATTCACTGTGCAGCCTGCACCTCTAAGCAGGATGGCACCAGTTCCAAAGAGAGCCAACAGCTTGAGATCTGGCAAACTCCCAGCAGGTGCTGCCAGTGCAATGGACCAGAAGCATGGCCAAGCTAGCAGCCATGTACCTGCATGCAAACAGCAGCAGTAGATCACTGCAGAACGTATATAATAATGAGCTGGCTCTGGTTCCACAGCATGTGATAGGCCAACAGACGACGGTGCAAGGCCTGTCGACGGGTTGCACTAGTCACCAACACTGCAAGTACATGAGAATGTGGGGAATGGCATGCAGACAGAAGCTGCATATGCACAGAGCACAGCAAATCACAACNCCTTCCACATGACCTCCATGACAACCTGAACCGGATTAAGCAAAGCATCTTTTTGCGACTTGGGTGCGTAATGCTACAGAAGCGCCCAAACGGGCTGGTGACTCAGCAAACACAGAAGTGCAGTCGCCACTAGGCACTTCAGCGACAGCTGCGGGATCGTATCGCGGCTCATATCCCGTGTAACACTGCTGCAGCAAAAATGGCTTGCAGGTGGCTGTTGATCAGCNGATGCCGCGTAAAAGCTGCTGCAGACGTCTTGTCATGAAGGCCAGTTGCGCAAGTGGCGGCAGATCATGTGACAGGCACAAGTGTAAAACACATGACAGAACTTGTCAGCACCAGCTGCCTCATATTCACTGAGTCATTGATTGATTCATTGACTGATTGATTGATTGAAATACAGCTACTCTATCTCTGCAGCCTCATCACATGCTGGTGTAGTTTTGGTACACTGTCACAACACACATGTGCTGGTNGCAAACGTTGATGGCAACAGCTCAGCTCAGAACAGCCAAGTTGTAAACGTAGACCACTATTGAGCCTTGTGGTGCACTTTATCATATTGTGATCACAGTGCTTGTCACGACGTAGCATGTACCACACACCCCACTAAGCGGTATCTCTTGTGATCTAGGCCAAGCTCTGCTGCTTCGATCATGCATCTGCATGTCTTGCCGGCAAAACAGTCGCATCAAAGTCGACAAGTCACAGCACAAGACAATATGCAGGTGTCTAACAGACTTGTTTTGCTGTTGCACATCACATATGTGCATGGAGCTGCAAGGCTGCAGCTTTGTGCAAGCTTGACACCATGGCAATTGCATGAGCATGAGCAGAAACGGCACACCTATGATGTACTTGCAAACCGGCCAAGCTAATCCACTGGTAACAGAATCTGATCCAAAAAGGTGGCAAAAACGTGCAAAAACGACCATGCAGCGAATGACAAACCGCACACACATGAGTGTCATGTTGCATGCTTGACCCATGTTATGGCTTCACAAGTCAAAAGAAACCAATNACAGATGACCAGAACACATTCGTGTTGTATCAGTGCTGGCTGGTGGATGGCTCGATTCGCACATCTTGGTAAGATACTGACCACATCACGTCTCAAGCAGTCTGTCATTGTGCTTGCAGAGCGCTGTCACAGCGAAATGCAGACCCAGAGAAGGCATCTCGTCCCTGGGATCAGGGCCGTGATNGGTCTGACTCATTGTATGCGCAACTGATCACCGACTACTCTTACAAAAATGAGTGACACCACACAGTCACAAGTGCCAAGTACCCACAGTTGTACATACATCCACACAAGCATGTACACTCAACTTGAGTGGAGACAATCAGAGGCCTGGTAAACCAGTGTCATTCCAGTCTCAAACTGCGTTGCCACAAGAGGTGCCCCAGGCATGCAATGACCATGTCTACCAGTAGGTCATGACACAGGTAAAGTAGCAGGACGTAAGCATTCTCTGATCCACCACAAATGCAATGACGCATGGATGCACTCGTAGTACCTCAACCTGTTTTCCTTGCAATCTACAACCACACTGTATGCATGACACTTTATTTATGCCATGCTATGAGCTCGCAAGTCAATCAAGAAGGCTTGCGACTACTGCTGGTGCATGTGAGCTATTGCCAACTNAGGCTGACCCTCAAGTTGATGCTACTCTAGACATAAGGCTTGCTTGCCAGCTGCCTGACTGCAGTGAAAGGTGGGCCTTTAGAGTGACAGCATCCTCCAGCATGGTATCATAGAAAATGCCAAACTATGGTTGGGTGGGAGCATCTGATTGCTGCTGCACGCAACCTATAGCTGACTTGCAAGTGTGCAAACACTTTACTACAACATGACATCCATAACATAATACTGACAACAACAGTAACAAGATTCATTGGTACCCAACGGTTAGTGGCAGGCTTGAGAAGCTGTGCAGTGCATGCTGGTGGTCAATGATCCTGCAGTTGTTTGTTCAAACACTTGGTGGGCTGTCCTTGCAGACGTGCTAAAGCAGAGCTCTGCCCTGTACGTGTAATCAGCCACTTGCTCATGCCTGTAGAATGCCATGCCCATAGGGAGTCATGTCCTGCAAGCCCTCACAGTGACTGCATGATCCAGCCCTTGATCCAGGCCCCAAAACCTACCTTGGAGTGCTGCAGCTGCTGGGCGAGGGCTTCCCGCTGTTCCCTTTCAGCCTCCAGCTGGGCCTCCCGCTGGCGGATGACCTCAGCCTGCTGCTCCTCAATCTGGCGCCTTTCCTGCTGCAGGGCCGCAGCCACTGCTGAGCTGCGCTCCCGCTCCTCCTGCACCATCAAAGCAGGACTCATTCAAGCAGCAAGAGAGGCGCCTGTCAGTCATGCACATGTCTGAATCTNGGTTAGAGTTTCGGTACCCTTTCCCTTCATCTGCTGGAATCCTCCCCGTGACATCGTATGGCATAGCCCCGACGGTGAGTGTCACACACAGCATCGCATTGATAGAGAGGCAACATTTCTGCTCTGGTCGCCGTGCTGCAGGCTTGTGCAGCACTGAGTGTTGTGTGTGTCCCGCTGCAGGGCCAGCCACTCCAGCCTGAATAGCCTGACACAGACCGTACAGCAACCGTACAAGGTGCTTGTAAAGGAGAAATAATGCCTTCAGATGCAAATTGTGCTGTTGAGCAAGTTTGCCGACAAAATATTTGGCTCAATGCAACACGTACAGTCACGCGACTCCTCATATGGCTAAGCCTTAGTAGCAGCATCATCTTACTCAACAAATGGCTGCTGAGTCCTCAACGCTTCCCCTTCCCAGTGACTCTGGCTTTCTGGCATATGCTGTTCTGCTCTGGAGTTGGCTTGTTGGTAATGCAATCACAGTTGCTTCCAAAACACACCATTTCCTGGAGCACCTGGTTCAACTTGTGTCTACCAGTGGGAGCGCTGGGTGCAGCAGGGCTCACTTTAGGGAATGCAGCCTTCATATACCTCAGTGTGGCATTCGCTCAGATGCTCAAGGCAAACATGCCAAACGTGCCCAGCACAAGCGTATGCTAATGCTGCAGCTGGCAACAGATCAAGTGGCCAGAGCCTTGAGAGTGTCAACAGGCGCAATGGTGCAGTCCGTCACACCTGGATCGGCAGCAGCCAAAGCTGGCCTGTTGGGGACCCGAAGAGGCCTCACAGGCATTGTTGCAGGTGATCATGTAACAAGTGCCTATGGCGGCTTGCATGAGTTACATGTGATTGCACTCGCTTCCAGCTGCTGTGGTACATAATTCTAGATAACTGGTATGTACATAGGTACAAAATGATCTGCCTGTGTTTGCAACTATGCAGAGGTGTTCTTGCATCTANTCTGCTTTGCTTTGACTGCTGAGTGGCTGTGCTTTTAATGTTGCTGCTCTGTATTGGCTTTCGTGACTGCTGCGGTCTGACCGCACCATCTGCAAGGCTGACGATCAAGGTGCTGGCATACTTGACCCAAGCCAAAGCTTGGACTGAATCTTTGGTGAAGTGCTGCAGAGTGTCCTATGTGTCAGGACAGGGCACAGTGTGCAAAACCTGTCAGTTTGCAATACCTTGTTAGTGATCAGCTGAGACAGGGTGGTGATGACTGTGCCTGTGGCCAGATACCATAGCAGAGGTGCCAATCGCGTCACTATGTCACGCAACATGCAGCTAGATTTCCCCGAGGCGTTTTGCACGCGAGGTATTCAGTAGCGAGATGCCGCGTGAACGTGTCCAGGTAGAGTCTAGATGAACGGTCGGCAGCACTTTTAGGCCGGCATGTTGGGTCTATAATCCTCACATGTGTGACATCAGATCTGGAGCATCTGGATCTTCCGTACCACACTGCTTCTGAGCTGAGCCGATCCTGAAGCTGTTGACTGATATCGATGGATTCAGGCCTTTCAAAATCGGACATGCGGAAGTAGGAATCAATACGACCGCTGCAATATATGTGTATCGCCAATGACCCCTCGGCAAGGCAACGCAGCTTCTGTGAAGCTTTCTTGAGACAGCGCGCCGCTGGTCAACACAAGTGATCAGTTCAGATCAGGCAAATCCTGTACAAACTCCCCGCCTATGAGTTCTATCCACCTGCATTTTGCCACATACACGTCGTCTCGTGATCCGATCACCACAGAATTGTAAGATCCCTTCAGCCCGAAACTCGGGCCGGAGGAGCAGAGTTGTCAGTGTGGACTGTTACAATCCGGTGCAAGGAGCCGAGCAAAACACCTTCCGTAGCGGCAGGTCGCGCATTCCATTCTACTGTAGCTCTTGTGTGGCCAAAGCTGACTGTCCATGATGAAGCGCATGGAGGTCCCCAGACTGGCCCTGCACAACCTGCAGGTTGGTCTTAGCCATCACTGCGTGAGTTCATTTATAACCTTCCGGTCAATGATTTTGATCAGTATTTATGCTTCAGGCAAAGCCATCTGCGGTCACACCTGAAGCTCCCAAGTATGCAAAACCTGAGCCAAGCCATGTGGAGCCTTCACCGCCGCCGAGCAGAGTGCTCAGGAATGGGAAGAGAGTGCCTACTGGGACTGCCAGCAAGACTGTGCCTCGCACACAAAGCCAAGCCAACAGAGTACCAGCCCATGATAGCCCAAGCAAATCTCAGGCAAGCTGTGCACAGCAAGTTTGAAGCAGACACATAGCCTGCACCACATTGCCTTACTGGCCAGCCACCCTGCATGACAAAACAAGCCTGGTACTCTTGTTGACCAGCTATGATGTGTGCCCTCTGCATGCTTCCACCTCACAGCTACTGTCGCATCAGCACATGTTCCACATGCAGGCTGCTTCCCACTCAACAGAGAACGCTGAGAGCGTGAAGGCTTCCATTAGCAAAGTCAGCCATCAGAGAACCACTGCTTCTCCTCTGTCTCAGCTGCCTCTGAACAAACAGATCTTCAGCTCTCCTCAGTTGCCTAACTGCTCTGAGCCAATGCAGCACTCAACGCCACCTACTCGGGTTGCTGCAGCTGCAGCCGACAGTCAGCTAAGCAAACCAGGCCCTATCTTGTTCAGCACGCCACCACTCTCTAGGCCTGTTTCAGCAACACAGGACTCACCTACAGTGACCACATCTGCTGTGGACAATCATGCCTTCAGTAGCACGTCCCCACCGCAGAACCCAGCTGCTTCAGCGTCTAGAGGTCTCACTCCTTCACCTACAGCATTCTCTGCACACTCACCGTCAACACACAACAGTGGCTTCGTACCAGCTGAAGACTCCCTTCAAGAGGCTGGACTCACAAGTCCACCTGCCTTCACTGCAATGTCCAGACTGACTGATGCCCCTACAACCCCAACTTTGTTCCCTCCATCATCTCAGACCACCCCTGTTGCACCCCACCCCACTCCAGTTGCTCCCCATCCCACCCCTGTTCCTATGCCAGGCAGCGNCACATGCCAGAGGAACTGACGCAGAGGGAGCTAGACTTTTCAAACGCTTCAATGTGGCTGTTCAGTATGCAGTGCCCCTTGCTGGTCAATGCACGCTTTAATGCATTAGCAGGCAAGCAGTATGCATGTGAAGGCAAACATGAAAGATTGTAGCGCCATTTCAACCTCGTGTGCCAGGAGTGCTCTGCAGCCAAGGACAGCTAAGCAGCCATGACATGAACGCAAGCACATGACACAAGTGAGATTTGTGCTACACCGTGTCAGCTAAGACAAGCAGAAAGTACAGACCTGCTGCGCTCTGCTGCAGTACATCATCAAGAAGCATGTCAGCGATGTTCTCAACAACCTGCACAGCCATCTTGGCAGTTGCTACACGTACAGAAGACTTGCATGGGCTACTTGTATGCTTGCGTTGTTGATGTCAGCAATCAGAACATTACTGCACAAGCAAACTCATCAATCCCTGACATACTGACATACGCTTTGCTGTCAGCTTTTTACATAACCCCATGGGCACATTGATTGCGTTGCCACTGTTGCTTGTCACGTGTAAGTTCATATCATGCTTTCCTGACATACTGAGCCAGAGGCCAGAATCATTGCATTGCAGCCCTGTTTGCCCACATGCTGTTGATGTGTATGAACTTGGACACTGCAAGCAACACTGCAACCAGCACTGCAACAGAAAGGTTGTGCCTGCCATACCTGGACTGGATCAAAGGGTGTCTCTGTGTGCTGAACGCCTTCAAGGCATGCTCTGTCATCAGAGCGCTGCTGGCGGATGTAGGCCCGCCTATGAGCTAGGATGCGCTGCACATCAGCATCGGACAATCCACACTGCGCCTGCATACACAGTCACCCTGGATAGCAATTCAAACGCTTGCTAAGCTCAAGTTGCATGCTGCACATCTTGAGTACGAGTGCCATTGCATGATGCAATATCAGCAGTGCAGTGGCACAGCTTATGCGCCATTGCAATGTGCACACCAACACAGCAGCAGCAGCAGCAGCTTNCTGCAGGTGGGTGAGGGCTGTGCCCACAAGGCGCTCCAACTGCTTCCTGAAGATGTCCTCTCCTACCTTGCCACTCAGCAGCCAGATTGCCTGCAATGCCAAACATTTCAGGACGCCACACTGCAGCTTGAATCGGCTGATTGCTATCCTGAGGTGATGCAAGCCCAGCCTGGGGTGACCACCGCCATAGCACCCACCGCCGGGCATGACGACAATTATGATGCAACTTGTTGCACAGGCAGATGACTGGTGAAGTCAGAGGCCAAGGCTGCATGTTTATATCGCTCGCCAGATTCAAGCTGCACTCTATGACCATGCAAAACACATCTGTATGTCTGCTGTGACTGCTTTGGCCTGGCATGCCATCACAACAGCAGCAGCCCAGACTACAGGACAAAGGAAAGCGTGGACTGTATTCTGCAGTGCCACCTAGCTTGTCCTGCCAGCAAGCAGTAGACCTGCTTGCGCACCCACGAATGAGATGAAGTTTCACGAGGTTGGCAAACATGGTGTTGCAGTTCGTTTGAGGCAACCTACAGTAAAGGCCCTTTCTGCACTGTTGCAAGCTGTTATTGGACCACGTAGATAGCACTCTATATATTGAGTAAGAATATACGACATGTACATGTCATATGCTTGTCCTGACAGCAATGCATGCATCCACCTGGCTGCACGCACAGCAAAGGAAAGGAACCTTACAAGAAGTCATGCCATAGATTTTAGCCACATACCACAAAGCACCACAGCAGGGGCAAACATCATGAGCACAGATGGGGTACGTACAGCTGTGGACTTCCACTTGCGGAGGCCTGAGGGGTCCAGGTGCTCTGTGCCATACAGGCTGCCCCACTGCAACGCCAGGTTGGCCTTGCAGTACAGAGGGGGCGCTTGGCCATCATCTGCCAAGTAAATGGCTTCAGCCTCCTTGTGCCTCCTGCAGGTCACTAAACAGTTGNACACTGCAAGAAGTCTGCCGCTTGGTAAGTACTCCTTGCTGTAAACCATACATCATGTGTTGCATCCCATGTGGCAAGCAGCCTGGTGCATGAGCAATTGGCAACAGTAGGCTTGCATGTGTTTGACATATAGCATGTCAAGTGCCGTGGCTAACCAGTGCTGAAAGCAGTTTGGTGGCTGGCAACTGGCAGCTTGATGCCCAGGTGCACCCTGCACCAAGCATTCCTGCAATATTTACTGTGCCATGTGCAGCGGCATCAGCATACACCACTCGTTCACGCCAGTTGTGTATTGCTGTTGTATGCTGTGCTGCCCTCGTGCAGCTGTTCCCTCATGCCATGCTGCTTGGTCAGGAGGCTAACCTGTACACCTTGCTGACAGGCCCCATTATTGGGCTGTTTCAAATAATGCTATAGTGTATCGTCATATGCTTCTCATCTGTGAAGTCTCAATTGCCAGGCTCACGCGCAGCTCATATGACGCACATGCACGCACTGTTAATTTCCTGATGGTTGTGGTATGTGGTTGTCAAGAAGGAAGATGCTGTTGACATCTATGTCTACCCCCACTATGTCTATGACAGTATCAACTAGCTAGTCAACACTGTGCCTGTGTGTGAAAATCGAGCTGATTTATTCTTAGCTTTGAGCCAAATGCCATGCTGTTCTCCTTTTGACACACACACACCTACACACCTACACAAGCTNACTGATTATAGTGCAGCAGCTACATATGATGATACAGCCCCTGCTTGTCCACAGTGGACCGCAGCCTGACTTTTTACTGCTGGAAGTGATGTGCCTTCTGCTGCGAGGTGCACTGCCTCCAGACCTGATGCCGCAAGCAGCCATGCTACATGCAAGGAAATGCGTGACTACAGACAATGCTGCTGGAACAGCATCAGACGCTCATTTGCAAGCTTTCGTGTCATCGTCACTCCTGTGGATGAAGCAGTGTGACAACCCTCCTGTCAGACGTGGCTTATTCGGCTTAAGGGACCCTACGCTACAAATGATGCGTGTCGCATTCCAAGCAGCCACCAGCAGCGCAGTGCTGGACACCTTCTGCAACCAAGGTGCTGCCTGCTCCCTTGCAGCTTAGGGGAAGCTAAATCGCCTCAGCAAGGCTTCTGAGGATTGAAAGGCAATGCAAGACAGGGTTGTGGCTAGCCAGAGTCTGTGCATGCCTTGTTGGCCAAGACGTTTTGGAGATACACCTCTTCATGATGTGTAGTCCTGTTGCAACCTGCTGGACAGGCTTCCATCATGCTGTACAGGTTACCTCATTCAGTCGTTTCCACCAGGCGTCATTGAGATCAGCTGGTCGATCTGACTCTGCCAGTAAGCCGTCTGCTGCAGACGCTGAGTCGTCTTCAGCAGCTGCTTGAGAAGCTGCTGNACCACGAACAGATAGCCGGCGTGACCTGGGTGTGATGTACCGCTGATGCCTGTCAGGTGCACTTCAGCATGTTTGCCCAGCATTATGTTATGTGTCTTTGGTCATCATTGGCCGCAAAGTTGACGTTCCTGGTGGTGCAGGCGGCAAAGTGATGCTGTGGAGGAGGATGACAAGAAGAGCAAGCGGCATCGGAGCGACAAGCGGGATGATGATGACAGGTAATGAGGGCATACGAGTAGTCACCGTGGACTGCGTTGTTCACAGCAAGTGCATGGTCAGCTTTCCAGTGGCATGCTAGAAAGGATCATCTGCAGTGAACAATGGTTCGCCTACGGACAGCTTTCAACAGTGCTGAGGTCACAACATGAGCTAAGCACCAGATGCATGTGCTGAGTGACTGGCCGCTGGATGCACTTTTGAAAGCCTTGTGTATGCACCGTGTAGATGACATCAAGATGTCAGCTGTACTGTTTAGCGTACGGCCTTTGGGTATTGGTCTCATTGGTTCATTCCCTTGGGGCTAAAGGGTTTTGTTACACATAAAATATGTGCACTAGAGTAACACACTTCTGGGCAGCCCAGCTGTGCGGCTGGTGCACAAACATATGCCTGCCATACCCCAGCAACCGGTTGCCATGAGTGTTTGCCAGGTCTGACAGGGAGCATTTACTGCCGGTCTGGTCTGTGAAAGACTCACGGAAGCTCCTTGCGTGTGTCAAGGGCTGACGTTTGTATTTGCCTCATCTGCACTTTTGATACAGAAACAGGATCATGTCGGCCTGACAGTAAACAGGGCTAGTGCCAGTTGCATGCTTGTCCTGCCTGCCAACCCTTAGCGACGTTTTCAGGCTGGGCTATGCATTTGTGCAGATGAGGCTCCATTGCAACCCANTTACACTGGTCAACATGCTGCTGTGCATTCAGGCCCTGTCCACAACACACAGGATTGAAACGCACTGCAAGGCATACCTGAAAATGGGCTTCAAAGCCTGCCACTTGCCATAGCTAGGAGATCCTACATCTGCATGAACAGCACGAGTTTTGACTAAGACAGCCGCCGCAATGACTCATGGGCACTGCATGTCTGATCAGTGCAGCCTGCGTCACTACATGCACCAGAATCCTGCGGTGCACATACACCCTTTTCTTCTGCCCATCACGCCAGACTCTTGCAGCAGCTTGCTTGTCTGTGGACGTGTGATGCAGAGCGTGTATTGATCAGCTCGGTTGCCTGCGTGACACTTCATTTTTTTAGCCAGGCTGGTCAAAGACAAGTCACTGCTGACAAAGGCACAGCAAGTGTTGTTAGCAGAAAAGCTGCAAGCACGGCAAACTAACCCACATCATTCATGTAACATGCCTCCCATCTGTCACATCTTCTGCCTTGCTGTGACATGTTTGCAATGCAGATGTTGAGTTTTTATTGCCCTGAAGTTTTGAGTGTCAACCGCAATCTCTGTAGTAAGCAATGCTTGCTTGCTTGCTTGTTTGATGTGTTTCTGCAATGGGGATTGTGCATGTGTGCAGACTCGGCAAGGCGCGGCCTGGTGGAAGGGCTCAAGACTTCCTGGCCGCCTTACGCGCACAGGGCTTGGTTTGGGAGCCCTATTGCTGGCCACCAGTGTGCCCTTTTTTGGTTATGTCATGGCAGTCATTGGCAGCTTCCTCACACTGACAGTGTCAGTCATCTTCCCCTCATTGTGCTATCTCAAACTGTATGACACAGAGATTGAGAAGAAAGAAAAGTTGCTGAACTATTTCATTGTGGCATTAGGTGTGTTCTGTGCAGTCACAGGCACATATACTTCTGTTCAAAGTCTGCTGAAGGAGTTGTACTGATCCTTTTTGTTGTCACAATTGCAATTGTCAGCTTTTCATTGTGTCACACACAAAGCAGATGTTTACTCCAAGAGTTTTGGCTGCACATAGTTGCATGATTGGGTGACCAATCCTTTTTGAGTACTGTGGACCCTTACATTTTGTGGAGTTAGCTTGTGGCCTTGTCCTGTAGCCGCTTGCAATTCCAAAGTGGCACACAGTGCAGTTTTGAAACAGCTCACTAGGTTTACACTGATATGATATTGAGATGTAAGGTCCAACATGCCGGAAACAGCTGCGCAGGGTATTACTTAAGTGGAGCCTCTTCCAGATTCCTGCATGCTTGCCCGGCAGCAAAGCTTATTTGCAAGCTCATCTGCGTATGTGTCACTGTCAACGTGTACAATAGGTAAAGGAGCAGATACGTAAACGGTATATCTGTCCATCATTTACTGGAGATGCAGGGAATCGAACCCTGTACCTCTCGCATGCAAAGCGAGCGCTCTACCATATGAGCTACATCCCCTTAATTCGCCTGGTAGTTGAGGGGTTTAAAAGTATATGTAGGCTTTGACAACGACACTGCAAGGCGGCTGTCAGTTCGGGTCAAATTTGCTGTGGCCATGGACTCTGATGCTCATTGAACTGAAGCTCTGTGTTCGACATTTTTGATCTGTCATAAAGAGACATGGGAACGGCCGTATAACTGGGAGACACGAGATTGTCACGCAGCAACACATCATGCATTCTGAAGACTTGCAACTTGCACTGCACAATGTTGCCAAGCCGCAAATAGTCCAAGCAGCAGAAAACAAAACAAAATCAAAAGTTTGGCCCTGCCAGAAGTTCTGAACCAGTTTCATTTGCAACCTGCAGTACTAGCACTTGCTTTATTGTACTGGCAATCCCATATATAACACATGTTGCCAAGATGGCAACCATGTGCCCAACTGTTGGTACAACAATACTCTGAACAACACCTGTCCCAGGTTTTCAGAGCACCAGATCCACAGCAAAACAGCAGCATCACTGATTATCAGATACTTATTCGCAAAGGTCAGCTTCCAAAATTTTGCTCCTTAAGGTGAGAAGCCTCACACCACGCCGCCCCTGGCTGTTTACACACTCCTGCGTTCTGACTTCCATGAGCGCAGCAGGGCTCTCATCAAAAGAGGTGTCTGTGGGGTAGTACAGGCCATCTGAGCCCTGCTCCAACCACCTGATGCGAACCTCTTGGGGCTTCTTTGCCGGCTCGTCCAACTTCTCCACCATATAGAAAAACCTGCAGCAACACGAAAGACTTTATGGCGATCATACCCTATCAGCATTATGCAGCTTCCGATAGTGCATACGTTGCATCATAACTTTTATAGCGAACCTCACCAATAACATAATAGTTACATAATTGAAAGCGAATTCGCGGCGTTACAGTTTTTACGTGTTTTTGCGTGGAGTTGCAAGCAGTCGCACTCGTACATGACCAGCAGTTCCACAACCGGCATCATTCCTTCCGCATCATGGTTTTGCAGTCCTTCGCAAGCCAGGTCTTGTCGCAGGTCGCCGCTCAAGCAAGGTAAAGGTGCAGTGCAGTGATGTATGCGTTGGAGTCAGCACAAACTCAGTGTGCCCAAATGTAGGTCTTTCGAAAGTGGCCTGCAAAAAGTTGTGAAGGTCATCAGTCCAGGACCACTTGGAGTGAGCTATAAACTTCTCGTGCCTGCAAGCACAATGTTTCTGCAGCAGAAACCTCTCACAACTGATCTATTGCAGGCAAGCGCAGAAGCCTGTGACGCACAGCGTCAAGCCCGTGCTGCTCGAGCTGTTCAAGACGCCATCCAGCGATGGCAGGCCGGTAACGCACAACGCGGGGTGCAGCAGTCAGCGCCAATAAAGCCGTAATCATGGGTAGACACAGCCNACTGAGCATAGTGTGCACGCAGGATGTGCAACTCTTGGCATCACTTGAAACAGGACCTGATGCTGTGCCGACCCAAAGCCTCTGTACACCGGGCGATCATCAATAAAGCTATAGAATACATACGTGTATATAGTTACAAACAGTAGCAACATGTATATGTGCATAGCTGCCTGCAGTGCAATATATGTGTAGGTCTTGCAATCTATGACTGTCAATGTATACATGTACACATCTAATACTCACACTTGCGTATTGCAAGGCAGGCAGCTATGCCCACCAGAGAACATGCTTGACTGCAGAGGGAGACTGCACAATCAGGAGTAAGCCATGAACAACTCACTACATGCTCTCACCAGCTGAGACAACAGTGCATTACTTGCACTGTGCGACTGTGAATCACATCAGGCTTGCTGGTCTGCTGGCAACCACCTAAGCAGTGTCAAACATCTGACACCAATGCAACCATGTGGTTGACCCTACTGGCTCCTTTCAGTGAGCATGCAATGGAGGGCGTGAGGTAAGTCTCATCTTGTGCATCAGCAGCCTCGGGCTCCTCATGGGGAAGGTACAGGGTAAGTGGGGGGTTTGAGGGTTACCCTTATCTTGTGCAATGGCAGCCTTTGGCTTGTCATGGTGAGCATGCAGGGGAAGTGAGGGGATTGAGGATTACTGTCATCTTGTGCATTAGNCAGATTCATAAATCGAATTCAGGAACCGATATAATAACAAGTGGATCGCTCTGAATAGTCATCAAGCAGGTAATAATCGGGTCAACCATGACCCGTATTGATGATCTCAACCTGAAGAAAGAAAACTGCTCTAGATTAAGTGAATTTAATGAGCTTATAAAGCTTGATAAACACCTGCATCGACTCACCTATAGGTCACACAGGTGCAGCTGTTGCATCAAACTTCATACGATGCTGGACGAGTGAACACAGGTGACGCCCTGATAAATTTGCAATAGTCATGTTTCCCAACAGCATTGGGGACAGACATAGCAACCCCAATCTGACTGGCAAAGGCACCCTCACTTGCACTGTGCAGCACAGGCTGTGACCCGAAACCAACATAGTAGAGCCACATTTCCCCATTGGCTTGCAACAGCGGGAAAGGAGTGCCGACGGCTGAAGCATCAAAGGCGGAAGCATTAGTACTAGGCAGAAACACAGGGCCGCCCGGTACTCCTGTACAGCTAGTGTCCTTGACAAAATGCACACCATCATCAGAGCGTGCCAGGCCTATTGCATATGACATGCCAGCACCAAGAGCTTCATAGAANAATCTCGCTATGCTAACCAGTTGCCTACAGTGTACCTGTTTTGGCATAACCTCTGCCTATGTTTGCTTAAACATGTCTCGCACAGGCAACGGATCTTTAAAAACACGGTACATACCTAACAAGAGTACGAACAGTATTTTGGTGTATACATGGGCAGGCCCGAGCAGCATGTTGTTACAACAGGAATTGCCAATGGACCACGCCGTTTAGTAAGTGATCCATAGACTATGTCNTTCATAGAAGTATAGGTAGCTTGTTGGGGTCTTGATGATTCGACCATCAGCAGCAGCCACAGAGTCAAAGCTGGTGTTNTGCCCTATCAAGATGCCCCAGGGCAGTTGTTGGCTGGAGATGGCCCAGCATGGCATGCACGTGCCTCACAGCACTTGTCCAGCAGAAACCACTCCAGTGCTGGTAGTGACTATAAAATGGATGCAATTTGCACCAGCAGCAAATGGGGTTGTGCTCATTTGCAAGCAAAAGCTGCATCAGGACGTGGACAGTCGCAAGAGAGCACAGTGGATCAGTGTCGTGTGTCGCAAGACAGCAATGGATTGGGATCTGCAGAACTGGTAGGTAGCGGTGCTTCAGCTTCTGAAGCAGATGCTAGACGATCAGAAAGCAGTGTTGCATCAGGGGCGCCGCAGTTGAGGGACAGCATTGCAGGGCTGCTGCTGTCCTGCACCTGTTATCATAGCAAGACACATATTTCGTGATGCGTTGGTGTAACAAGGTGATGCTACTATCTAGCCTACGAGTCGGCATTGGCATGCAAGTAGGTATAAGCTGAACATACGTGGCTCTTGGCTCCNCCATATCAGCATCAGATTGATGTACATGTATTGAGGCAAGTAGGTGGCGGCAGCCACCTCAGATCAAACATCCTGGGGCAGCTTGTTGAGTGCTGTGTTATACAACTCACAAACATTTATGTCACATACACGCCATACACAGGCAGAACTCTCAGCATGTGTACAAGTGGCCGGTAGAGACCAGGTGCAACTTTGTGACAAAACCAAGGAGATGGCCTGTATAGTCAAGACGAAGTCTTACCAGACTGATTAAGAAAAAATGTGTACACGCAATTGGGCTGCAGCTCTTCGCCACCATCCAACACTCGGAAACCAGAATCTGCTGCCATGTGTCCACTCCAATTATTTGTCCTTTTGAAGAATGCTTCAACTTTCGCAACAGGAGTTGGAGCCCGGAAGCCTTTAGTCGTGAGCTGCTCAGCATCCCGCGTTACGTTTACACTTGCGAGGTCCGGCGCTTGCATGGCGGACGATCACGAGCTTGCCAAGCCTGTTATCCGCAGATGTGGCTCTGCTCTATGCCCAAGCTGATCAACGTTAATTTTGGCGCACAGAAGGCGGCTGCCTTGCGTTGAACATGTGCTGACTCCCGCTTAGATACCAGCAACGCAAGCCGTGTAAGCAGACAAGACGCTGTGTCGGGAGCCTGTACGGACTGTAAAAGCAGCCGAAAGCAGCCGCCTGCTGTCTGCAAAATCTGGTGCCTTCCAAAAGCCTCATCGATGCGCTGAATATGAGTGTAACACAGTGTGTCCGGTCCTGAGTTCTCAAGCGCCCGACAGGCTCCAAAGCTTTATGGTTTCGGAACTCTCCGGTCAGGACTTGTCAAAGGGCAAAAGGGATGAACTCACAGGTGTTGAGGTGTTATGAGATCACAAATAATGTGCCTCTCTCAACGTGCTGTAGCGAGTCCAACATGCCCGTGTGGTGCACGCATCACACCATGGCAAAACCAACTACCTGGAAAGATTTGGGGAACAAAAAGGTCCTAATTGCAGGACAAACGCATAAATGCACACTGACACGGCAGTCTTCGAGCCTTCAAGCTTCAGTATCGCGTGCTTCCCGGTGTGTTGTGCAACAACAAGATGTCATGTTCTAAGCNGCTATACGAACGTGCCGGCGCCTCGTCCTCCTGGCAAGGATTTTGCAGAACCTACCTAGCACAGGTGTGCGAAGCGCAGCGTTGATGTCAGTGATGACACAGCGATGGGAGATCTTGCGCTGAGGCGACTGACGTTTCGTATACTTCCGTCAAGATACGGATAATGCAGCAGGTACTTCACCTCAGGCTTGCTGCTGTTTTGCAGCTGCCACACAGACTGCATGCCTGCCGTCCTATGTGGGTGATCATTCATGAGGGGTCCAACAGTGGTCAGTGCCATTATCACAGACACTGGCTGCAGGTCCTGTACTCGAAAGTCTGATGAGCATGCGAAACCTGCCTGCGACGAACGCTTTGCAAGGGGGGTCAACTGGGGGTTCCGCCAGGGGCCAACCCCTCAACAGGGTTCAGGAAGGGCTTGAAGTGGAGAGCAGTGAAGAGGAGGATGACAGTAGCAGCNGCAGTTCAGCATGCACGGCAGCGTTGTACAAACATGCATGGTTGCATTGCTGCTGATGTGCGCCTGTTCAAGCATATGTCAGCACCCCTAGCATCATTGCAAGTTGCAGACATAGCTTGAGGGATGCACATGCTGTTTCAACTTGTCTAGTCTCTACAGTCCGCCATCATCTTTGGCTGTCTGTGCTGTCTGAGGAGCGCTACCACAGTTATCAGAGATAGCACTGAGGCTGACCTCCTGTGGGCCCCCTTCTTTGCGCACACAAACTTCAGCATGCGGCTCTGCTGGGTTCTCTTGAAGCATAGCGCAGCACCGCTCAACTTCGAGAAAGCTCGATAACTGTCATATTGCATGGGCATGCAACATGAAGCTATGAGCGCACAACATCACAGCATAAGGGACAACACAGCACAAGCGTCCAAGGCAGTCACTGCACCTGTGGGTCTGGCAGTCTTCAGGATCTGCTCTGCCTTCACATGCCAGCGGTCAGTCTTGATCAAGCGCATCAAGCGCTGGCTGACATGCTGTGTGTCGAGCTCCACTGACAGGGCCGACTTCAGCATCTGGCTGAGGGTGGTCACTGGCAGGCGGGCAGCAGCTGCTGCTGCATGGTGCCCTTGNTCAGGACATGGTACCAAAGGCCAACAAGACACAGGAAGCACAGCAGTTGCAGCACCTGTAGGTGAGGACGCGCTCAGGCTGAGTGGTATCTGCAGACTCTGGCATGAAAGGCAGAGTTTCATGGCGCATGGCCAATATGCGCTCATCAACCTTGTCTGTGCTGACCACCTTGGCCCACTCCTTACAGCGGCCTACCTGCTTGCCTCTGTGGTCGTGCACCTGCAGTGCAATGCTGTGACATGAAGTGNGATTGAGTTTCTTTCGAGCCTTTTGTCAATAGTGTAAAGATATTGTAGATTGCATCAGCCAGTGTAGTCACCCACAAAGCAGACATGGAGGTGAGTGGCTTCACTGCTTTGCAGAAGGTAACAGCTCAGACAGGGCACAGCTGCAATTACATGCTAAGTTGGTTGACGACCAAATGTCCATGGGCAGCTGGCCAGCTGGTGCATGAGTTTGATAGAAGTGAAGCGATGAATGCATGTGTTCGTGGTAACAAATGTGTCAGCCNTCACCTTGTGCATGAGCAGCCTCTAGCTCATCGTGGGGAACATACAGGGTTGGCGGCCTGCCCCCAAGTCGGGCCAGCAGCATGAAGGCCAAGTGACGCATCCGCACATCTGAGTGTTGCTTGAACAGGGCATAAACGCGCTGCAGGACTTCCGTGCTGACTTCATTGATGTTGCCAGCTGCTGCAGTCAGATTGTACGGCTTCTGCAAAGCTTGTGATATACCTTGCTATGGCTATCGAACATGGTGGCCTCTGTCTGGCGGCCTTGGTTGTGTGTCGTCGAAGTGGCGACCGGTCAAACAGCGGTATTATTGCACGCGCGACCATACTACGATGTTGCTTGTGAAGTTTATGACAGAGACTCTAAATCACCTTTTTGCTTTGGCTCGGAAACCATGTGATCGCTCTGCTAGTGTGGAAAGCGCGTCGATGAAATTACACACGAAAGGTCAGTAGCAGATACGCATTAAATGCGTCTGCGGTAGTATGTGAGTCCCACAAACAAAAAGCATACAAGCAAAAGATAGTGTCACCTTGTATGGACCATAGTAGCCTGTGCAACTCCCGCTCTCCAGACGGCTGGCCGGCCACGAGCAGNATGCATGCACCTCAAGCGCCCACATATGCAAGCACACAAGCTCAGAGCAGGACACACTTGCATGCGACGCTGACGAAATGTGCACATAGGGGCTCACTGGCACACCACCCTCGTCAGCGACTCATCTGGGTGCTGCTGACAGTACAAGAGACCAAAGTCGGACAGCAGAACTTGGAGGTTGGGGCCCAGCACGTATGGCACATGCCAGATGTAAGGTGTCAGGAAATTTTACCAGTGTGCATTGGGCTTGAAAGGCAGCTGCAAACAGGCCTGACCCAAATGCTGAAATCAGCCACACTGCCAGGATACGCAGTGATCCGTATGCGTACTCCAGAGGGAGAGCTAGCGCCAGCCACATTAGCAAGTTGGCTGTCACATGCTGGAAGCCCACATGGACGAAGACTGCAGCCCATGGAAACATATACCAATCAACTCGCAGATGCCCTGTGCGTGGGTGCGATGCAGCCTGTGCAGGTGTATGCATTGCACTGTACCCTGGTGCTCGCAGCACTGATATCTCAAGCACACAAATGTGCTGCATCCGCAGTANAGGTCTACAGATACCCATCAATCAGTCAGTTTGCGGATCAATCAGCAGTACCTTGCAGGGATGGTTTCGACTTTTGACAACAAGTTCGATACATTGTACCAACAGAGGCAATCCGCTTAGCTGCGGGCAGATTGCTTGGAAAGCAAACACAATTGGTAGGACAGTATTTGAGAGTTGAACACCCGAATGTTTTCCACAATTCATCTCGAGCTGATTACGAGATGTAGCACGTACTGGGTCTCCCCGCTAGAATGGCAGACGATTGCTTTGTCGGGATGAGGTGAGGTGTATACGGCGTAGATTAAGACTGAAAGTATACTTGATGATCATCAGTGAAGGGGCTGTGTGATAACTTGACTGTCTTTAAGCTCACCCTATTGTGTACCATGTCAGTCAAAACCTACGTCTAACGTATTTTCATCACTAGTTTGCGTTACGTGAAGTTTGCACTGACGCAAGCTCAGTGTGTTACATCTGCTATAGGCTGACTACGCACTTATTGACCTCCTTTACTAACCTAGATCAGTACGTAACTGCAACTGGGGCATGCTAAAAAATATGTACTCAACCGGCGCGACTGCTGAAAATCATATATCGTTAAGATGCAGCTGCATTGTTGTCAAGTGTGTCGCTGGGTGTTTGCGAGTCTGAAGCTTTCAGCTTTTTAAAGTTTGTGCGTTTTCTCTGCGGATTGGCACGTCTCAGCTCAGCCTCGCCTGTTGGATTACGTGCTTTTCCAACTCACTACACCAGCTCAAACTTCTATACTCTAGTCATCTGTCTCTGGGCATCAGAGCTCAATGTACATTAGGGCTCAACGGTGTGGGGACTCTTGTCAGGGTCGTGTTGGGGGTGTTAGGCTTCGGGTGTGCCATGCACCCCAGTGCGGTGCGTGCAGGGTCGAAAAAGAAATTGATCTTACATACAAGCCCGCTAGTTCGTTGCTTGCAGTGGTCGCAGCCTTTCAAAGCCAGTTCTGCCTGGTAACCTTTTCGGCACGCATGTCGGGCACGCAAGCTTTGCCCTTGTCCTCGCACGTCAGCTGCGTCAGCACACGCAGCTGTTTTGTGCTCCGTCGTAGCCATGTCCTAAGGGCAGCTTGTCGACCTGCCCGTACGTTCAGCTTGCTTGCCAGCTTCCGAGACAACGAGTCAAGCGCAGCTGAAGCTAAGTGGGTCGAGACAAATTGTGGCGTTCCCTGTCACGACCCTGAAAAGCCAGAGCAAGCCTGCACTGTCTGCAATGGTCAGGGAAAAGTTACCTGTGGCACCTGTGGTGGAGTAGGTACGCTGCTGTCATCAACAGCCTTGTGCTTGTGGCCTAAGTACTCACGTCACTGTACAGCATGCAGGCAGGACCAATGNGGGAGGAACAACGGCACAGTCTTGCGGTTAAGTGGAGCACGCGCTATATCTGACATGCAGATCGTACTATGCGTATTGGCTCCATGTTGCCGGCTGCGAGGACGATACTGCAGTAGCAGAGCGCCTGCTGTGCTTCGATCACGAGCGCAGAAGTACTAATTTTGGCGTTTCGTTTGAACGCCAGCCTGCCGACCTGTGCACTGCTGCTCTTATGACTGCGTTTCGCTATGTCGGTCAGGGTGTAACTGCGAAGCAAGCTTCGGCACGCTACGACACCGGAGACAGGGCCTTCGATTGCTTAGCACAATGCGAGCGTATGCTGCTGACGACCTTGGCCTGGTCAAAGGTACATATGCACACGCTTATAGCCACCTGTAAGGGCGCTCTGCGCTCAAAACTGCCTGCTGTCGCAGTCATACAAGCGCATGCAGAGCAGCCAATTGACACATCCCGCGTGGTTGCAAGCTGGTAGGACCTCGGTGTCGGGCGTTACGCTCCTTAACCAGCCTGTACAGCAAGCTTTTGAGCAATTCAATCACTACAGGGGCGAGCCAAGCCGGGCGGCGGGTGTTGCGTGCCTCAGCAGCCTCGGTAACGCTTTGATTGGACTGACTGTTTCAGCACTGTTTTATCGATAGAGGCCCTATCAAAAGTTGCAGCGCAACTTGCAGGCTCTGCATACATTGCGGCTGCCAGACCTGGTTGCATAGACATCTTGGACGCAAGCTCTGGGGCTACGCTTGGTTCTCTGACAGCCACAAGCAGGGTAGCAGGTGCTGCACTGCTTCATGGCGAAGGGTACGGAACACCTTGCATTAGGCGTCATTATGCAGTACATGCAAAATTTGCTAGAGACTGCATGCAGCTGGATTGACCATGCACATACGTTGAGGTGTATACAGGCATGTCCAATCCACATATCACCAGACTTTCTTTACTGGCAATGAGTACAACATGTCATGCATACCTGTTGCCTGTGCATACTGCTGAAGCTGATCTATGCCAGATTGAGGCATTGATTTTGGCAAGCTAGTAAACACTTGTTGAGCGATTATACATGCACCCGTCGGGTTGACGCCATACACAATCACAACCTGCATCATAGCGTGCANCACAAAGGCGCACCTGCTTCTATCACATGCTCAGCTCTCTGACCAGCTGTGGGGGAAGGAAAGGAAACAGCATCACAGTCACCCAGCAGCATTGCCGCTCTAGTTCTGGGTGCTTGAGCATGAGTGCTGATGCAGTCCACATGTGCCGATCTAGCGCAGCAACATCGCAAGCCATGCTCAGATACCAGCAAGTTCAGAGCATGTGGAGCCAGCTGTGAACCTGTTTGACACAATCTCAAGTAACAGCCATGATGTGGAGCGGCTTGCTACTGCATATGACACTGAGGTGCTCATCCCAGCACGTGCCAGCTTTCTCATGTCGGATGTCAAGAGACTGCAGCCATTGCTGTCAGGTGCACATATGACACGGTGCATGCCATTCTGCAGTGTCATGCACATACGTACAAGTGCGTGTACACTTGTACATGCATCATAGCAAAGCCCCTAATGAAAAGCAGTGGTGGTATGTGTGTTGCTGATACAGCTCTTGCAGCTTGTCTGATTTTGGACAATACAATATGGTGTCCACTGTTGTGGCCTATTCCTCTTGCATGGACTTGCATGATCTGTACTACAATGCGGCAATTGCTGCTGTGAGATTCAACCCTATCAAGCCTTCTTTGTATTGCTTCCCTCAGGGTAAGTGCATGCCCTTGATTGTATGCCTTAATGTTGAACATCAGTTCAAGTATTCCTTGTAGGTGAAGGCTACCATTGCATAGTTCTGGACCCTCCCTGGGAAAACAAGTCTGCAATGCGAGGCAGCAAATATCCCACCCTACCTTCTCGCAACCTCATGGGCATCCCTTTGCAGAGGCTCATGCATCAGGTAAACAACTTCAACAGTATCAGCTGGCGTGGGTGGCAGTGAGCTATGGCGCGCTGGGTGCTTGCATGCTTGCAGCATGTCATGTCAACTTGTGTAACCTCCCCAAGGACATCATCTGCAGACAATGCCCTTCTGTCCAGCTGTTCGAGAGCTGATGTCCCTGTCAGCTGGTAATGATCCTCTTGCGCCGCTCAGCTGAGTACCACAATACTGCTCCTTGTCTTTGAGTCAAGCTGGGTTTGCACTAGAATCAGTGGCCGACTCATGCTAGGACTGAAGCACTGTGTGAGTGGCTTTCTGTTGTGGCTGCAGGATGGTTGCCTGATAGGGATGTGGGTAACACACAGAGAGCGGCATTTGCGCTTTGTGCATGATGAGCTGTTGCCTCATTGGGGTTTGAGCCTTCAAGCCACCTGGTATTGGCTGAAGACTACTGGCAATGGAGAGCTTGTCAGCCCCTTGGTCAGTAGAGTGTGCTTGCATGTGTTGCAGCCTACCATCTAGCATCTAAAGCAGCACAGGGTCAACATGGCTGGTCAAGCAGGGGCAACAATGCAACAAGCTGTCTTACTGCATGCTGCTACACTGTGCCTCACAAATTTTGTAAGAATTCGCTCGACTGCAAGTGCTGCATTGGTGTATACTATTGTAGCCGTGACCAGAGCCCCCGTAGGTACGCTGATATGCACTATACCTCTTCAATGAACTGACTTGATTGTTGTGAAGTGCAGGATGCTGCTCACAGGCGGCCGTANAAGCGCAGCAACCAATGTCACTGCATTGCCAGGTGTTGTGGGCTCGCAGGCACGCTGTTGTGAAGAAGCAAAACATGATTACAGGTTTTGGCTGTATCAGTACCCTGATGACATGGTCGACAACTTTGGTGTAGGGTCAGCAGCTACCAGGTATGACATGCAAATTGGTGTCTAGCCTAATACAGTAAGCGCACAAGAAGCTCAGCATGGTAGAGCACTGCGCAGCGCAGCATCAGCAGCAGCCCTGGCAGTTGGGAGGTGCCGGCACAATCATGAGCAAACATCAGGTGTCAGCGTAACCTGTCAAGATGCCCACTTTCTGCTGTGTGTTTGTGTTGAACAGTCACTTGACTTTGACTGTGGGCTGTCATGCATATACTATCTCAACGAGCCAGAGCCATGTCGATCCAAATGTATTCTGGGTTTTTGCAACTGCGCTTTCTCTTGCCTCTTCTTCACCGATGAGAAAACAATACAACTTACGATCAGAAACTGAACACGGTAGCAACATACACGTGTTCTCACCAAGAGCTTCAACAAGCAAATCACAGGCAACAATCACTGCCTTGACAGCAAGCCGCATGCAAACGAGGTGAGTGGAAACAACTTTCAACACAAGCTTGTTGCACTGCAGGAGATTTTGGCTACGAACTCACCCCTACCATGTTCTCATGCAGCCTCCCCCCTCCTGGCACCCNTCTACAGCACATCAGCATGTCTATAGCTACACACCTATGTGCTGCAAAGAGCCTGTGCTGCAAGTCGGTCATGCTGCAGACAGATGCTGGTATGTGCTGCAGCAGTCCCTGTGTTGCCATCAGCGCATGCTGCAGATTAATGCTTGTATGTGCTGTAGACGAATGACTGTATGTACTGCAGCAGAGCTTGTGTTGCCAACTAGGTATGCTGCAGACAATTGCTGGTATGTGCTGCACAGCAGAGTATGTGTTGCCAGTGAGATACCCTGCAGACAACTGTTTGTATGTACGGTACCCTACACAGCTATGGCAGGCCGAGGAGGGGTGGCCTACACACATATTGAGGTGCATGGAGTTACACTAGTACATACAACGCCTAGCACAAGTATGCCCCAACATAGCACAGCCACCGTTGAACTGCGGCTTCATAGTGTGTGATACTTCTACAGACTAAGGGCGTCCTAACCAGTTCCCCATCAGCTAAAGGAACGCTGTGTAAGGAAAGGAAAATGGTTAAAAGTAAGGATTTCCCAAGAAGGTCCATGGCATGTCATGGGTAGAGGTTGAGATGGCCTATCCCCGTTAAGACTTGTGGCTTGTGGCAGTGGGTCCATCCAAGGCCTCCCATNATGGTCATGGCTCACTTGAACCTCACAATGCAGCACTATTGCTTACATTGGTGCTTGATTGCGTAAAGAGCCCAGCAGTGTGTATGTCATGTCACTTGCTGCATGCATGAGCATGACCTGGGCAGATACTTACGTGTGCTGCATTATAATCCTGCTGGTGGCTTTGTCTCTTATGCTGCAACAGGTTGCAAATGAGCAGCTACTACATATATTGAACCTCTTACAGTCCTGTCAGTCATGCTGCTATTAAAAAAAAAATTCAGAAGTGGGGACTCAGCATCCGTGCATACCATTCATTGCGTGACTGGCGTTTGCGACATATGTGGCGCAAGCTTGACATTTGTCTGCCTGCATGGCATGTGACTTTTGTCTGTCTGTATGACATGTAAGTTTTGTCTGTCTATATGACATGTAGGCTTCTACGGCAACAGCCAGAACCAGACCTTCAATGAGAACAGCAGCTCTGGGCAGGACTATCTTGCAGAGGTGTGCAGAGACTGGGAAGCAGCNCACATCAACAGTTCTGGGGTTGCCTGTACTTGATGCATGGATTGTTGGGGTAGTCACAGCAGGCGCAGCATGCTCAGCAGGCACAGCATCTCCAGCAGACACAGCATGCCCAGCAGGCACAGCAGGCAGAGCAGGTGTGCTGGCGTTGGGCTGCTGCGAGGTCCGCTTTAATGTGTGCTGGCTGAGCATCAGTGGCTGCAGTGGGGAACGCTCTACTATGACACTTGGGCTTCCTACCCTCTGCAGCAGCAACAGAGACTAACGGACTAAGGTGAAACTCTGGTGAGGAGTGCAAGCCAGGAATGTATGCCAGCGAGCACTGCATTACGGCAGGCGCTGGTGTTGGCCACTGTGAGTGTGCTCTTGTCAAGCATGCTGATATTTATTGTCTAGGCAGCCCAGTCAACGATATTGCTGCCTACACAGCTTACCTGTGGACTGTTGGACTGATATCTTTGCTGCTGCAGGCTGTTGTCTTCCTGCAGCTGATGACACCGGTATGTCATCTCCTGCAGCTGCTCATGAAGCTGCTGCACCAAGACCTCCTGGAGTGCACATTGCTGGTGCAACTCTTCGCCTTGCTGATGCGTGTCAGCCAGCTGCTGCTGCAGCTGCTGGTTTCTGTCAGCCTCAGTGCCCAATTGCCGCTGCAGCTGCGTGTTAGTGCCTTCACTGCTGTTCAGCTCCAGCTGTAATCCTGCGACAAGCTTTTGCTGCACCTGCATGGGGGTTTGAAAACCCTGTGAGACCATGCTGTGCACGAAACGCTCATTTTCCTGCTCAGGCCTCAAGGTGCTGGCTGTCTCAGCACTGCGCAGCTGCTGCTGAAGGTCCTTCACTAGCTGTTGCTGCTCATTGAGGCTATCACGCAGCGCATCTGTTTCCTCCGCCTGGCTTTCAAGTTGGTGCCGGTGCTGCTCTGCAAGCAGCTCATACAGCTGCAGACGCTGTCTCAGCTCAGTTAACTCAGTCTCCTTAGTCACTCTGCCATTGCCAAGGTCACAAGCATCAGCATAGTCAGCAACATCACCAGGCGCAGGAGAACGGCTAGCAGCAAGCTTTTCTGGAGAAGGCTTTGCAGCTGTGGGAGAAGGGTCTGCAGCTGTGGGAGAAGGTGCTGCAGCCGTGGGAGAAGGTGCTGCAGCCGTGGGAGAAGGCTCTGCAGCTGTGGGAGAAGGCTTTGCAGCTGTGGGAGTGTGACTAACGCTCTGAGCCTCAGCAGCAGCTTGCTGGTCATGCAGAAGCGCCCTTAGAGCATGCTCCTCCTGCGTTATGGATTAGTTTAGCATCATTCTGTATTCAGATCAAGCACTATGATCTGGAGGTGCACTTGCTGTGGAGCGAGTAGCTGAATTTGAAGCTGTGCATCTAGCTCTGTTACCACACAATGCGCAGAACTAAACGACAGCTTCAATTTGGTCAACGGTTGCTGTCACTACAGAGTTCATGCACCATTCAGCTATCCTGATACTCAGCTTTGCAAAAGAGGTGACATCATTGTGACTTCACTTACTAGTTGCTGCTTATGCAGCAGATTGCCTCTGCTTCCAGAAGTACATGCACTTCAGAAGTACATGCACTACACATTAAACTCTATGCAATACTACCCTACATGACACAATTCTACACAGTAATTACAGATTCATACCTTAACAGTGCTGAGCTCAAGCTTCAGATTGCTGAGCTCCATCTCCATCTGGTACAGCTCTCCTCTGAGCTGTGCTTCCACTTCTTGGCCTTGACGCTGTTCTGCCATATGCTGCAGATACTACACTTGATCACGCATAGTGCTTATTCAGCCCTGGGCATGTGTTGGTAGCATATGCACCAACCTCCCTAGTGGAGCGCACCAGTTGCAGTGATACACATCATATCACAGTGTCCCCATAATAGCACACAAGGCTCGATATACAATGAACAGGTAAGGTGCATGTGGATGCATTCTCTTAGCCATACATACAAAGGGACAGCATTGACAGTGCAGGGCAGGGCAGGGCAGGGCAGGGCAAAATAGGGTAGCACAGGACACCCCTGAGAGGTCACAAGGCAACTACCTGTTGCTGCTGCTGGTCTGCTACTGCTTCAGCGTCATGGAGCTGCAGCTGCAAGAAGGCATAGTCCATATGCTCTGCTTGACCAGCTTCAAGAGCCTGCTGCAGCTCCTGCACCTGTTCTCTGCAGAGCAGACAACAGTTGCCTCCTATTTTTGTTGGTGAAGCAACACACCCAGGATGCATATTGAGTTTCCGAGAGAGCGCTGGTTGACGCCTTTGCCCGATCTGCTGCTGCATGGCTCTGGAGCAGTCTCTGGCACACGTAGTACTGATCACTGTGTGACTGCAGTGACATACTGTCACAAGGTCCAGTGCTCTTAGCACCAATCATGCTGCTGTGTATTCAGCATCTAAGTTTTGGCTGCTCTGCCTGGTGCCATGCTTGGCCAGCACTGGTATGCATGCAGCCACATGCGTGTCAACTGTAGCATGCTTGCATAGCAGACATGCCAAGGGCGCTTTCCCCAGTGCATTTGCAAAATCCGAAAGGTTGCTCAACATCCAGCAGACTGGTTGTGTGTCATGCATATGTGTTGCTGCAGGAAAGACAGTGCATGGCTGCAGTTTGCGATGCTGGGACACTGACAAACAGAGGCCAACACAGCTTGAACACATGCCTGAGCTGCACGACTTCCTGCTCTGGCTGCAAGGGAGCCTTGCTGTGCCCTGCCTTGACTGACGTGGGAGGTGCAAAGTCTGCATGCAGTCCATCAGGGTCTGATGAAATTGGCTGCAGACTAGATGAATGCGAGGAAGCTGCCTCCTGTGTGATGCTTTCAGGGGCATGATGACTGCCATCTTGGGGCTGAGACGGTCCATCAGCACAGCGAGATGAGGCAGTTTGCAGCTGGGCCTGCCGTAGATACAGGTTGTGCAAGATGCTGCACAGTTCTGCAAGGATTGGCTTGCGGACCACTTGTTCAAGCTGAACTTGGCTGGCTTCCACGGCTGCACTGACATCGTTTTTACAATAGGTGTCTGGTGAGGCACACGAATGTGCATTATGCTCAGTCGCAAGCTGTTGTGCTCGGTGGCGCAGCTGTGTGATCAGCTGTGTAGCTGTTTGCGTCCGAGCAGCTGCTGTGGCCTCGTCCGGGTGCTGCAAAGCACGCTGTAACAACAAACGCTCTGCTTGTTTGGTGTCATTAAGCAGCTGCCTTAGCTCGATTGCGTCAGCTTCGCCCAGCATCTGCTAGGCTGTGAACCGAGGGTCGTGTGTGTGTTCAGCGGCAGTCATCAGGCGGAACCGCCGAATGTACGCAACCATCCAGCGAATGTGTTGAGATTGCGTCATCTTGGCATCAATCTGTTGCCGACGTGTGCATATCGGGACAGGCATCAGGGGGGCTCGAGCTCAAGCTTTGCAAACAGCAAGTGTAACGCACACCTAAACGCTCACGTGAACTCGGTTTACTCTGCAGGAAGCGGATTGCCTATCAGCGCTTCATCGCGACCCTTGCACGATCGCACCTGATCTCCAGCACCTCCATTTCGCTTAATCGCGCGGTCTGAGCTGAGAAATTCACGATCTCAAAGTGCACGGCTGCAGCAGCTGATCTTCCTGCATGCGCAAAGCTGTCGAATGATTCTGCAGCGCGAGCGTGGAGCCGTGCGCTTACGTACGCTCCAAAGCCAGTAGTACATCTGCAGCGGTATGAGCGTGAGTCGAGAACATAGAGGCAGCGTAACACCCAACGGCTCAGAAGTGAACTGTAGACCTGGGCGAGCGCGTTCAGGGCTCCTTGCATTTCTGCGGCCTCGACAGACTGTGTCACCAGGACCACATCACGCACATAGCGATCAGCAGCATGCATCGCTGCGCGATAACGAATCGCAGCAGGAAGGGCCAGTCGACCAAGCCGAAGACTCTCACAGTGTCAGTACCGACTGGAGCAACTTGCCAGACCATCTAGTCGAGAGTGTATTGCGCAACCTACAGTCCGGCGAGTCAGCTCCTTTGCACCCAGAAAACAAGTCTGCAAAGCTGGTAAGAGGCAACACACTTCAGCAAGCCCACATCGCATCTCAGTGCAAAAGGTTACCATGCTACCATGTGGCCAATGAACCATGCTGTTGTTGCAGTCGCTATTTGCGGCCACGTCAGTGTCCAGGAACTGGCGGCATATCGGCAGGAGGGTATTCTTCCAGAACCTATGGGATATTCCGGGAAGCATCAGACACCCTGTGCAACTATTTGGACTGGTGAGTTAACATCATGACTTCATTGACCCTGCTTTTTCTGTAGATCAACAATGCTTGATAACATGTCTGTGAACGTCAGTGCATACCAGACTTAGTACGTTCAATTACACATGTGTGACTAGCCATCTCATGCAGCTGAGACCTACAGTACTGTACACAGTCTGTGCTCAGCAATGGCATATTGCGATATGCTATACCAACCCACAAGCTCAAGTGAAAACAACGTGGAGTCAGTTTACTCTGTGCAGAGCACTGGAATACCAAATCACTTGATGAAGTGTGTGATGAAGAGAGAGAACAGCCCCGGCAACTCAGGAGCTGTCAAGTACACTCTGAGGCTAGGCGATCAGTTCCACAACAGCACCTTTCTGATGGCTGCCCTCCAAACCTCCAGGTACCACTATGCAGTGCCTTGTTGAGCTGACAGTGCTGGAGTGCATTGCAATTGCATTCTGCTGTTGTGATGACTTAGGCAGCTTGGGCTGGCCATATCCGTGACACATGCTTGCGAGCTGTACTGTGATGCCATGCCCATATAGGTGGGCTGCACAGACGCACGCATGCCAATATAGGCACCATGGAATCCTGGCTGTTCTATCTGCTCGTTGACCATGTCCCAGCGATCGCTAGGCTTCTGGCCCCATGTGTTGAACTGAACTGAAGAATTCCTGAACAGTGAGGTGGCAGCAGCAGTGATGTTAGTGAAATTAGTGAAACCAGGAGAGAGTCTACAGAATTTATTGCAGACCTGCCTGCCTGGTTGGCTATAGTCTCTGCTGGACTCTTCCCTTGTTTCACAGTGAATGCTATCACTGTTGTTTCTACTTTGCTGTTCAGTGTTGCTCAACTCAACTGCACATGCAGTGTGCCATTCCTGGTGTTAAACAAGAAGCACAGCGTGAAGTCAGCACCCATGATGCTACTTTGCAAATGCCATAGCTGCTAGAACGCTGACCAGTGCAGGATGCCAATCTGCCAATCCCGCTGTGGGTGTCACTGCATGTCATTCATGTAACACAACATAAACCTGCGCAGCAGGTGTCCACACACATATGCATGCGTGTTGCAACACCAGATCACTGACATCACCTTGCTACTTACACAGTCAGTTGCAGCCGTTTGTGTTTGTCCTGCCTAACTATTCATGATACTGCATATGACCTGCTGTCTAGTGCCCACAGTGTTGTGTTAGTAAGCCTCCCGAGCTGGCCATTGTTGCAATGCAGGCTTGACATCAAGATGCATTTGTCATCAGACTGCAAGGGCACTCCATGCGCCCGCATACGGACCAACCTGTTGGGCACCAAGTACGATGTCATCTTGGACAAGACAGTTCAGCCTTTCATACAGTACGAGCGGACTCACAGCCATGCCTCAGGCTGCGATAACCCCCCCTTGTCACCCCTGGGACCCCTCACGACTTTAGATTCTGCTGGGGATCTGCTTTCCAGCAGATGCCACAGCTGGTTTGACGTGCCCATGTTGGACAGCATGACACATCAGCCCATGGCTTCCCACACACAGTCAATCGATCTCCTAGACACGAATGCATCACTGGAGCTCAACCCAGCACTTGGCGACATGGTGCTGCAAACTCAAGAAACTATCCCTGAGGAAGTGCAAGCAGTACAGCCACACACACCCAAACAAAACTATGACATGGGGGGACTGTTCTCTAGCAGAAGCAGCAGGAGAAGAAGAAGACATGAGATGCTGTCAGCAGCGGGGGACAAACAGGAACATGTACAAGACAGCACAAGCTTTCTGCAGAGATGCAGGAGTGGGATAGAAGGCACAGCGCTGTCAATCATGGACAGCATGAACTTCTCAGGTGCTGGCCAGAACTCCTCCCACATGTCTTACAGACACCAGCACCAAAATGTTTGCATGATTTGCTGACCCACCTGTCCACCACAAGCACCGCTGTGAATGGTACACATTAGCATGTGGAGCCTGCCCCTTTCTTGTGCAGGGCTGTTACGAGCAGATGGCAGGCCATCAAGCAGGCAAGCCACGCAAAGCCCCTTTGCACCCCTGTCGGGGGGTACCCGGACCCCGTGCAGCTGTGAGACTGTGCCCAGCAATATTGGCGCCGTGCAGTACAAGACACGGGCTAGAGGCTTCATGCGGCCTCGCAGGTACTCACAGACCCTGATCATGATCACATACGTTCTGTCATATCTGTACAGTATAGTTGTATGGTTTGCAGGCACACAACGATGAGCATGCCTGATCGGCGTGCCTTATTATGCAACATGCCCGCAAGTACACACCTCCGTTCACAAATTCACATCAGCTTATCAGTACATGTGCCAGTATACAACGTCAAATGGCTTTGTGATGTTAGCCTGTGTTGACAGAATGCTGTGCTATGGCTGTCAACTGCCATATGTACAATACATACTACATGCTACATACAAAAACAGTCTGCTCCTTAGTTTGTGGCTTGCATTCCTACCCATGTGTCTTCCTTGGCTTTGAATCTGAGTCAGGAGCCAACGTGGCGCCTCGAATCTTCCAGGCCTGACTTGCACTGTTACTGCGCATCAGGAGCACTTGGCCACAGGATCATGTGAGACACCTCACCCACCTGAGACTTCAACCAAGCTTATTGTCTTCCAAAGTCAATGACTCGTGGATTATGGTGGCATGTCAAGTACAAACCTTCACCATGACTCAACACAAGGCCTTGTTGGGGGATTCAAATCCATCATGCAATGTCTGGACTTCATGCACGTTTAGTCCCCTTGCCACTTTGTGGCACTGATGATCAGTCTTTGTGGCTGTTTGAAACCGGTTATTGTCTCCTTCTTGTTGTTGGCCATCTTTGTAGCAGCACATCGTCGAGGCATGTGTTACAGCTGAAGGTGAGGGGTATTTGCAGGATGAAGGTGTCACTCCCAGACCCTTCAGCCTTGGCATGTTTTGATACAACCGGCCTTCACCGCTGCTGCTCGGCGTCAGGACCTTTGGCCGGTCAGCCAGGTTTGCTCATGGCAAGCACATCGTTTGTTGGCCAAGACTTCCGGGAGCCCAGTGCAATGTCAGGTGAATGCTGTGCTGAGCTATGCTGTGCTGTTTTGTGCTGTGCTGTACATGAGGTGTGCTGTGCTGTGCTGTGCTGTGCTGTGCTGTGCTGTGCTGTGCTGCG